>JAOXYL010000113.1:12070540-12089101 GCA_028564955.1 Terapon puta | reverse complement strand
ATGAGCCTAAAGCAACTTCAGTGGTTTTATGAAGCTATAAAGCCATCTAAATGTTAATTTTAGCATGTTAACGATCTTACAGTGATTATCAGTTGATAATAATGAAAAAAAAGATAATTTCTGCAGGTGCCATGTTTACCATGACTAATACCGCAGAGGGTCAGCTAAAAATTTGCTAATTAGTACTGAGCAAACATCCACTGAGGCTGAAGGGAATGCCATTGCTTCAGCAGGTTTTTGGTTATAAACCACAGACTGTGACTTCATGACGAAAAAACTTGAGGGATCACCAAAGTTACAACTCATCCAGTTTGTTTGGCAATCCAACCTGTGGCTCTTGATTTACCCTAAACCACAAATGTGAACCTTGTGGTGGCACTACAACACATGTCAGGGGATCCTTACAGTTATTAAAACCATATTTACACCAAGCAATGTTTTAAAATGCATTTAATTTATCTAGAACACGTGTTCAGATTTAGTTACTGCTTATGTCACTTCCGTTAGAAAGTCAAGGTGCCATTCTAAAAATGTTTGGTGACCTATGGAATATCATATTGCATGTTAACATATCAGTACTTTATTGTGTCAACCGTTGCACCAAACCTACCTCTAAAGTTGAATATTATATCTAACTGAACCTAAACGCTCAGCTAACAAAGATTGTATAACATATTTTTGCAGCCGTAGGTGCAGACAGTCAAAGCTACAGGATGAAAGCAAATGGTAGCGACACTGCAGTGCACTGTAGTGGGATACACAAGCTACAGCAATGCCAAATAATGATGTTCCACAAAAACTGGGTCACCACTTGTGTTTTCAGAGCAGTCTTTTGGTCATGGTCTCTAATAGCATTATGCATGTAGAAATCCCCTGCCAGACTCTGTAATATCTATAAAGACCCACATTTGCCCAGTTTTAAGAATTTTAGATGAAGAGGGAGTCGTGGGAATGTATTTAGCAAATCTCACCATGGCGCGATACTGCATTTTATTCTTACCCCACTAAGTAAAAAGGGTAAAATGGATCTGACTAATGCTTGATCGGAACTTGAATGCTTGAAATAAATCGGTAAATACAGTCCCCCATTGTGGTGCTGCAGCTAGAGTCACTGCAAGATAAACAAATCTGCCTATGCTTATTGGATTCAAGGTGGACGATAGTGAAAGTGTTGGGCGGCTGAGCCTTTAAAAAGAGAGACGTCCTGTCCCTTTCTAAGCCTCTATGGATGCCGTGTCTGGACAGACTTTATGGGGGGGAGAAGACAGAGAAGGCATGTGCGTGTAGAAGAGGAGAATCTGCTTTTAGGCTCTAAATAGCTCCTAATCCTGAGGCTGTGGAGCAGCGTTACATGTCCTACTATGGTTCTTTTTTTACTGCTGGTGGAATATAAAGTATAACCCCGGTCAGTCACAGGTGAAACAGCACGGAGGAATCAGAGGTCACCAAACCATAAGGCTGCTTGTAAATGACAATATACTGCTTGTGCCTGTAGTTTAATAGTTAACACTTTATCTTGGCTGACTGATGCTTAGTATCATCAGAGCATTCAGTTTTGTCGCTGTAAAACAAGGAAGTGATTCAGCATTTTTCAAGCTGCTGCATCACACCCCTCTATAGGGCTTTCGAGGTCTGCATACAAAAGTCTGTTTATGCCTCACAGAGCTTCATGATTTGCTGTGTGATGCAAAGTTAGTGCACTTAGAAACATTAGCTTGTCCAGTGTTAACGCCTGACATTAACTGACGGTGGTGTCATCAGTATGTTATAGCCACTTTGCAATGCCACGCCTAAATCTATATCCTGACCCTGAGTATCAGTGGTGCCTGATGGGAATGGTTCCGAATCTGGGGAAATACACTACGTCACTGAGATAACTGACATGGCTGACATGTCTGCACACTAATTATGAAGCAACACCCAGGAGGTGCTTATCGTAGCTTAGCATAAAGGCTGAGAGCAGAGGGAAACAGCTTGCCTGACTGTCAAAAGGAAACTAAATCTGCTTTGCAACACCTCTAAACATTCAGTCGCTAATTGGCACATTCAATTTTGTTTGTTTAATTCTTGCAAAAACTGCAGTGGGAAAACGACAAGATACAGTTTCATGGGGTTTTTTTTGTATTATCTGAGAGTAGATTCAGGTTAACTGTTTCACCCTAACTTTCAGTCTATATGCCAGACTTAGATAACTTCAGCTTCAAATTTAGTGATTGTGAAGTTGGTATCTTCTCATTGAAATGTTAACAAAACCAAAATGTAGAGCTATTCCTTTAAGTTTAAAATTCAACTAATTGTATCTTAATAATCTAACTAATTTGATTACTCATATAAGTAAATGTGAAGTGATGGCAAACGGAATATCTGCTGAGTTCTAACACTAAACAGCACAAATACAGTGAGATTGAACAACCCTTTAAAAGTAAATAAAAATGTTTAGGTGAACGTGACCTGTGGACAGCTCTGTGCTATTCATCTTACGAGTGTAAAATTCCTTCAAAGGTGAAAACGTAAACTTAAGATCAGTCTCAGTGGTTTGTATACAATATGTGACCCAGTTTTAGGAGTTCTCCACCGAGACCAACTCCCACACAGCACTTCACCTTCACAACATGCTTTATGCATTTTCTTTTACTGAACATCACCACTGTGACAAATGGCTACCTCCTCTGTTACTGTTGAAATTGCATCGTAGCCCCCTCACTGAATCTGTCATTTTCATTTATATGGTACCAAAGCACAAATCACACATGTGCCTCATGGAGCTTCACAATCCGTGCAGTATACAACTCCCTCCATCCTTAGACCCCTCGATTAGGAGGAAAAACTCCAAAAAGAAATCCTTTGATGGGGAAAATAGCTTCCTCCTCCTGGTGTGAGCTGACTTACAGTAGATACTGGATAAATGTGCAGACAGCAGGATGAGATTTTCAGTGAGCGAACACGTGAATACTTTTCAAAGGGCTGACATGAACAGAAGAAAAGCAGATGAACCGAAAGAGGAACACAGAGACACGGAGACCTACTGCACTGTTCTGCACAAAAGTCTGACATTCATCATTCACACTGTGTCACCATGTCAAATCATATAGTGGCCATTTCTTCATTGCTTCTGTGTAAATCTTTGACTCCTCATTCCGCCTCTTTCCTCCCCGCCTGACCTCCTCGCCTTTACGCTAATGATGCCATGGTCGTGGAGAATAAGGGTTATAAACCACACTGACTTTTCTACATCTCATCTATATGTTAATGAGGCATAACTTGGACACAGAAGTACAAGAAGATTGGTGTAATTCAGTGGACTGCACTCCACAGAAATCTATGGTGTGATGCTGTGTGCGGCCATGAAGGAGCACAAAACAGCACCTTGCAGGTCAGTGGGAGGGTTTTGTAATTTGTCAACCCTCTATTGCTATGAAAATGATCCATTCGTCTTGAGGAAGGCGATCTAAATCCGCCTCATCACTACCACGAAAGTCCAACAGCCCCACAGTGTGTAATATGGACACACACTGTATCCCAGAGTGTGCAGGGTTGTGTGTTCTCTCAAGCGACGACAACATTAATCACATCTGACTTGGCTGCTGAAACATCCATGTACACCCTTCCCCCCATTTCCTGAACAGCCAAGAACTCTGCTCTACTCTTCTTCTGTGTGTAATCCTGCACAGGGACACATATATATGGGATATAGGTGCGTATCCCTTCAGCACACACTGTTATCTTTCACTGCTTTTCATGCACCGCCGCTCACAACCTTATGCTATAAATTCTTGAGTGTCTATACTTCTCATTTCATGTCATTCCTTTGATTTTACTGCACATTTTTCCTGCATCAGAGAGTGTTTCTCTCTGCACTTGCTGGCCTCTCCTCTCCTGCTCCTCTCAAAGTCAGAGCAACTCTGTCCTGCAATAGATACAGCCTAAAATAAACTCTGCTGAGGAAATCTGGCGTCTGCTGCAGAGTTTACTCTAATGCATATGTTGTGGCAGTCGTGCTCCTCCCTATATTTCTCTCCCTCTCTCTCACACATACACACACACACACACACATTGAACATGAAACTGCAGGTGACTGTGCTTGAAACCTCTGTGACAAGTGACCCATTTTTAGCCAGTTTGCTAACATGGAGAATAGGTTTAACATCAGCAAAGCCACTTGTCCTCATATTCAGGGCACAGATGGAGGGCTGACGTCAGCGGACCAAAACGCCGTCTCCATCTCTCATCTGCATTTTTGAACACACTCACTCTAGCATGCAAACACATACATAACTCTCCGTGTGCGGCATCTGTATTGCAGGCGGTGGTGACTGGATGTGTTTTTCTGCCATAAAGACTTGTCAGCTCCCATTGATGCTCCCATAAGTCTCAGTTACATGGCACGCAGAAGCCAGCGCTGCTTTTCATTTTTCACCAAACTGATCTCCTTGGACACAGCCACCACCTCGCTCCACACCCCTTCATCCACATTATCCTGCCTATCTCCCTTTTTATTCCTGTCCTATCATCTCCCTTACTCCCCTGCCTCGTCCCCTATTTTGTCATATCCCATTTTCTCCCTTTGTACCCCTTTTCATCCTCTTCCCCTTTTAAACTACTCCCACTTTTCATGACCCTGTGCTGCTCCATTGCCTGCTCCACCATTCTTAAAATAGCCTAATAGTGCCCCCTGCAGGATATTTTCTGAACTGCTGCTTATTTGTCACACGCTGTAAAGTCTGTTGGTGAGTGACAGTGTGCATTAGAATTAAGAAATTCTAACAAACACATACATTAAAACAGTGAAATCCAACAAGTATTGGCACCTGACTACATTGCTAATGATGTCCCGATGGATCCCAGAATACAGTTCCAAAAGATTCACCATTTCACATTTTTATACATCGCAGAAAAACAAGGCCATGTAAAGAATATAGTGAATAATATCAGAATTTAATTTACCTGCCTCAGTTTCAGGGTTATGCTGGCTCACGGTCACAGTATCACACTTGACTGGAACTGCATTGAGCCGTTGTCAATTTTATTTGAAAGACCTGCTTTTCCTGAAAAGTTGAGATTATTTTCAACACAGTTTGGACAAAAATTCATTCTGTGCTTTGCTTCAGGAATCCAGTTTACTGGTCCTGGGCTTGGACCCTTCCCCCGACACTCCAGCAACCAAGCTCCTTTTCTAAACAGTTTATTTCTCCAAGTGCAGTTTCCTTTACGTACTGCTTCCTTCAGATAACATCTTCATTCCCACCACACATCCTTGTTGGGTCCACCACTGCATTATCATCTGTGCACACAAACATCTGTTTTTACAGTCTGACCCATATAACATACTGTTGGCTATAATGTTATGTTTTAATATCTAAAGATTTCCATGGTAAATAAGGAAACATTGTACGTGTAATACTTTAACTCTTTGTAAATTACAGTAGCTACTGTGTGATTTTATTCATTTGTGTCATCTACAGGACAGACGGACACAAACATGGGAGCAGCACTGGGTATAAGGCGTTTCTGTGTCTGTAAGCAATTTACAGGGATATAGCTTTGATGCCATTTCCTGGTAAATCCATTATAGTATGATATGATAGATAATGGAGGTGTGGTTAGCTGCCCATCAAATACAATGCCCACAATCCTGGCGGTTGATGCCAAGACAGCACATTCTGTAACTGACAGCTTCAAACGCTTCTCATACTGCAGAGTCACGTTTAATTAAACTGAGGAGGGAATCAGGCATGTGCTGAGGCTGAAGGGAAAGGAAAGGAAACGCGAACAAGAGACGGATAAAAGGTCAGGGAGAGACGAGATAGAGGAAAAGGGAAAGAGACTCAGACGTAAGTGAGTAAGTGAGTGAAAGAACGAGACAAGGGGAAGGTTTCTATTTATAACTGATTGTTTCTGTTAGTCTGTCAGCCGGCCGGGCGGTAGTGAGGCCTTCAGCTCCTCTCTCAGCTTGGCTGCACTTGTGGGAAATGACCCTTCACTTAGTGTTTAGCTGATACACACACACATTCACACACACACACACACTCACACACACACACATGCAAGCACCTGCACATTCAAACAGCACAGCTTTTCACCATTTGTCCTCAACAACAATGGAACAGCCAGGTAACACGCAGCACTGTTGTATCCACAAATCTTCTTCACCGTGAAGTTGGAACGGCTGACAAGAGGTACCTTCCCACCTCCATGTAGCCCGGCCCCTTTTCCTCTGAACAACCTCTCTCCCTTCCTTGCTTCTCGACATATCTCTGATGAAAAACTTCTGCAGAGTCATTCTGCATTATTTTGATGAAACCAGAGGAGATTCTCTCCAAGTTTCCATATAAGGACCCAAACTGAACCAGCTCCTCTTTGCAGCTGAATACTTGCCGGCTGAGCTGTCCCGGTGGAGGGCTCAGACTAAAACAAGATGGGCCCAGAAAGACCCCCACTCTTCCCTCAAACATATACAGAAAAGACACATATGCAGAGACACAAAGTCAAACTCTTTACAACCACGCAAGCACAGATGTGCACCTCATGTATCTCTTGGACACAGATGGATGCATGTGCGCAGAGTCATGCAGACTCTTTTTCTTTTTTCTTTTTCTTCTTACCAGTGGGTAGCCCCTCACAGTCAGACATGGCCACAGAGAGATCAGGACAGTGTCTTCTCTTGTCAGCTGTGTTTCTGCAGCCTGTTGCTTCTCCTGAATCAGCGGCTCTTTTTTTTTTCTTCCTATTTTGCTTTAGTGTCTCTGGTCAAACTCTCCAGGCTGTCAGACTTTTTCTCTGTTTAGCTTTCTTACTTTACTCTGTCTCCTTGTCCTCCCCCCTCTCTCTCCCTCGCTCCACAATCTGACCAGTGGCCAGTGGATGTGCCAATCAAGATCACACACGGTGCTATTGGACACTAAATTTGTAACCAACAATCCTCCCATGGGATACTGTTTCCCTTATTTATGGCAAACCCTCTTAGATATGACTTCATCATCTTTTTCATGTATCTATAATGTACTTCTGACCACAACAATAAAAGACAGTAAGAAAGTTTTTTTTTTTTTTTTTCAAGAACACAGGATGTTCTTCTTAAAACTCACATTAACATTGTCAGAAGTGCAGTTGTTTTCCTGCATGCCTGTAAAAGAAAACACAGAAAGTTCCAGAAAATGTCTTTTCCCTCAAGAGACAGGTTTGGCCAGAAGCTGACCTTGTTACAGAAAATCTTAATATTATTTAATTATTTTTTTGGCAGTAGTAGCTTTTCTTTCCTTTGGGGGGCGCTTGTGTCTTGTTGAACGGCAGCTTGTTCACATCAGAAGAAATCCTTTGTTGTCTCCAGTCTCCTAAAGTGGCCTGGATACCAAGAACTTTCTAGGGTCAAGTGACTCTGGGCTCAAGACTGTAATTCTGACAGTTAAACTTAATCTCATGGTCGGTTTTATTTCTAATAAATCCGCAACAGGCCTGGGTTCCAAGTAGTTGCATTTGCTGCCAATTTCTTCTAAATGCAGACGGATGGGGCCGGGAAACAGAAAAACAGAAACAATGATCTCTCTTTAGCGGAGCGACAAGAATTTAAGAGAAACAAGATTCCATGAAGAGGAAAAAGCAGAGGTATCGGAGTTCGCAGCCAGCTTTGTCTCTCCCTCTCAGCCTTTTCATAATCAAGGAGACAAAGAAAAGTGCTTGCCAGGCACTTCATAATGCTGTACAGATTACTGGCCCACTTGAGTGAACAAATGTTCCTCAGAACATACTTACGCTGTGCAGCTTTGATTAAGCCCTCTGCCAACCTTTCCTTACCCTCATTCTTGAATTACTTTTCAGCTTACTCAGCTGACCCTTTGTCACTTGACTAGGAGGATTATCACGAGGGAAAGGTCCGGCATGTGACTGAGCAGGGTCAGACGGTAGACTTGTCCAACAGTACCAGTGTCACAGAGGTTAGGATTTAGTGCCAGGGAACCAGTTATCTTGAGATTTTGAGTGACCACAGGGGATCAGACGTTGGTGGGTTTTCCTTTTCTGCTGTCTGTCCTCCAGACCTGTCAGTGACCTCCTCCCACCCCATCCCTCACCCCCTTCAGTTTTACACAGCTCCCAGCTTTCACACCAGGACCAGCTTTGATGTTTGATCTCCAACTCTTGTTTGCAGAAGAGCTTGAAGGCCCTTTTGCAAACGTAACCTAAACCTTCACCCCGTAAAGACCTCTCGACCCATCTTGCTCTGGCAAACAGAAAGTGGACCATCCACCACTGTGGCTGTTTTTACTCACTAATGATCATGTGCAATTACTTTGGCTGAGGTAATATACTCCAGAGTGTCCGAAATGGTGCCCAAATAATGTTTAATTAGATTGTAAAGTAGTTTCATTTGAGTTTTCAGGGCTTGGATTCTTGTATTCGTTAGAAACAATGCAATGTTTCCTAGGACACAAAAAAATAGATTATTAGGAGAAGTTAGGCTGAGGCAGGAAATTTGAGAACCCATTTATGACCACTGCAATAACCTGAATACTGTAAAACCTGTGTTCACAGTTGGAGATTTTATCTACATCCAGTCAGCCTATTACTCCAGTCAATTACAACTCTATCACAGTAACGAGTAATGTTGTGCTGCACACACGTTTTGCAAAAAAAGAATGACAACACCCTGAAACTGAAATATTGATTTTAAATAGGCCTAGACATGATGAAAGATTTTATTTAGTTATTAATTAATTAATTTATTTATTTAAATCTAGAAAACACAGGGCAAACTCTTACTGTCTATCACGTATTGTGAAAATGAAAAGAGTGATACGAGCAAAAAAACAGGGTGCAAACCTAAATAAAAAAGCTAAAGTAATGGGGCACTGATAACCATAAAAGTAGCAATCAGGAGTCATAAAGAGCCATCAAATGGTAGTAAAAGGTAATCAAATCTTAATTTAACAGTTTAGAGGTTTAACTTGCATCGTTCTGGGGACTTTTATGGGATACCCTCCCCTTGCTCTCTTTCTAAATGCGCCTGAGGTTTAAGGTCCTTCCACTGACAGAGTAATGAGGAATTGATATTCCAATGTATCAAAGAAGTGACATATGAAGGAAAATATTCACAAATACAGCTAAATTAGTATCTTATTCAAACAGAGAAGCAGATTACCTACATGATAAACAGCATCAAGGTGTTTCAGAATACTAAAGAGTTTGATAAAACAAAGTGTGTTGATCTACAATAGTGTAATGTTTGGATATGTTCTTCAGCCTCAGCAAGTGTTTTAATGTCAAATTATGTTTGAAATTAAACACGTTTCATATGCCATAATATATGACATATTATAACAATTCTATAACAATTCCATGATTTCTTTTTATTTAACTCGGAGAAATCATTGGCAAATTAATTTGGGGTATACTGAAGAACATATGGGTTAGAAACTGTCACCTTAACATAACTGTTTCAGCAGAATAATACCATCAGCATATAAATATGTCTTAGTACCAACACTGGCAAGATTATTTATAAAAACAATTTATAATTTTGAATAAAGGGTTTTTTAGATTAAATATCTATTCCACCATGAAAATGTTTCTTCAATATTTGAATGTAGTACTTGCTAGTTATTGTGTTACAGTACCATGAAAATCCTACTGTTTGGTCATCCCTCACAAACTAGATGGTGCCTCCTGGCCTTACGCTTCCTTTTTTCTCTCTCCATCACTGTCTCTGTGGACCTCTAGCTAAACCACTCTCTCTTTTTTGACAGATGTTTTTCTTTTTCCCCTCCCCCCAACCCCGCAGTCAATCTCTGTCTTCTTCGCTTGCTGTCTCTCTCAACAAGTTACTACTACTTTCTGCCATTCACATTTGCTCAGTGCACAAGCTTTCATTTATACATGGACATTATGAGACCACCTTAGATGTTACTTACCTTTAGGATAATTATACTATTAGTTCTTTGCTACATTGTTATTCTTATTATTTAATGTTATTCATTAAAACTCAGTTAAACTCACTAATAGATCATTCAAAAACAGAAAATTAAATATTTCATTTTATAGAGTATTAAATATAAAAAAAATAAATAAAAATAGAGTGTGTGTAAATTTTGCAGTTGTGATATATATCTTTTATGAAAGGTCACTTTAGATGATGGTCAAATAGGAACTTAAAGTGAGTGAAAAGGCCTCTAACTTTCTTTAACGGCTGTATGATAATGATCCTCCCTTGGCAGCAGCAGTTGTGTATGCAGGTACTAATGAAGTCTTAATAGTGTTAAATCTAACAGCCTCCGAATGATTCCGCTAACTGTTTTATAGCCGTGTGGGCAGAACCCTAATTGGGGACTTGTGGCAAAGAGCTCTCTTCACAGCCCTCCACAGGTTTAACAACCTGCACACAGCA
This sequence comes from Terapon puta, assembly GCA_028564955.1. NCBI lineage: Eukaryota > Metazoa > Chordata > Actinopteri > Centrarchiformes > Terapontidae > Terapon > Terapon puta. Next base: position 12,078,726 of record JAOXYL010000113.1, on the reverse strand, counting down.
ACTAAAGCTGCACTTAATTGTGCCAAAGAAGACACAATGCACATTACTTTTGTCATTTTAATTGTAGTTCATTTTTTTATTTTCAGTTATGGTTAGATATCTTGTTGATTATTATTTTCCTGCCATCCCAAATGCTTTGTCCCATTCTACAAGGAAATAAAAGACACTGCCGTGTACTGTGTCTGACATCAAAAGTAAAGCAAAGGATGTGGTAACACATACATAATGCCAAAAGAAAGACATCAGTCACACACATTATCAACGTTTCCAGTAAAACACTATATATTTATTTTTAAAAAATGAGAAAAAAACAGAGAAAGAACAGAAAGTGCTTTCATGAATGTGATCAAGGGCTTTCTTCCTCATCACCCAGGCAAATGTGCATGACTTTCATGAAAGGAACAAAAAAGGTCAGTCATGAAAGTTTATGGATTAACAAGATTAATGAGAGGAACATCTTTGTTAAATGTGCACAAAATGAAAAGGTCAAAGTTTCCGTTCAAAACAAATGCTGAAGTTGTTTATGTGGCTGAAGAATTTAGGAGGCCTTATCAAATTAAAAGTCCTGAATGCAGGAAATTATCTAAATTGTGTATAATTCTGTGGCTCAGGGGGTCGGGCTGGGGCATGGTGTATTGCTGCAAGAGGATTAACTGTAGAAAAGGAAGTCTTCCTCTGGCTGGGGGCAGTAGATCCCCCCCCCTCCCCCACTGAGAAACGGCCGAGGTGTGACAGAGGGGATTCCAGAGCACGCAACAAAAGGCAGGCGCTTTGATTTGAACAGCAGTTTTAGTCAGCAACACACACACACACACACTCTCTCTCCCTCTCTTTCTCTCTCTCTCTCTCTCTCGCACTCACAAACCACAGTTCCTGATCCTCAGCAGCCCTGCCCTCAGGTCTCAGCCAGCTGAAAGAGGGGGGAAACTCCAGATGCTTCACAGCAGTTGTGGGCTGTGACTTGGAAGAAGAAGGGAGCACGGGAAGACTGGCAGGAGGAGGACACTGATGGAGGGGTTGAAGTTATGTATGGAGTGGAACAATTTAACAGCAGCGGTGGAGGCCTAAATTAATAGAAAAGTTGTGGAGGTTTTGGCCTGAAGGGGTGTTTCAAGCAGAGAGGGAGGGCAGTGGCAGCAACAGGGGAGGACGGGCGGGGTGAAAGGAGGCTCCACAGACTCTGTATGATGGATGGACTGGTGAGGATGAGGGGTGGAGGGGGGAGGGAAGGGGGGTGGGCTTCAAAAGAAAAGTGACCCGGACCGCTGCGAAGATCTGGAGGGAGGGACTGCAGGGATCTCGTAACCAAAAAAGTGTTGCAACGCCACCACAGCGAGGCTACGGTTAAACACTGAACACGAAATAAATAAAGCAGTTCAATGTTTTGTTTAAAAACTGGCTCTGACTCTTTTTTTTCCCTTCACCTTTTAGGCATATTTTACTATACTGCAGTAATCACTTTTACTGTACAGCAGGAAACTATGCAGTAGGTCCACGGAGATGTCACTGGATACAACGCTGAGCTATTACACCTTTCAAGATGCCTCTGTGGCTTTAGTGGTAGGCATAAACCTTTTGACTGGGGTTAACTTCAGGGCTTTTAAAACATGATCCAGCCACTGCCCCCACCCCCCAACGCAGACAGGCAGAAATGAAAACCTCTCCTCACACACACCTACTTGCTCTCTCTCCTTCAGGGCCTGCTAAAGCCATTATGGCTCTAAAGGAGATTGTATCGGCTCCAGGCAGACAGGCAGACAGACAAATAGTTAGTTAGACGGTTAGATATACAGACAGCGCCCTGCAAACTAAGAAGCCTCTGTACTTGGGACAGGCCGGCTAAATGTCTGGCTGCTCTTCAGAGGCTCTCAGGTGTGACCGGCCGGTCTCGTGTGTACCGCGGCCAAGGCGGCAGACAGGCACAGAGGTGTTCTGTGAGCCGGGAGTCGAGTGAATATCTGCTCTATCTCTCCCGTCACAGGCTGCATACGCTCCTGTGAGCAAGTCAAACACAAGCCAGATCTTCTTTCCTGCAGAACTATGCAGGCTTTCACTGAGTTAATGCATATTTTTAGGCTGAGCCAAGGTCAAACATTTTGCCAAAGACCTGCCTGACACGTAATTTCTCCCAGCAGCTGCGGTTTCGTACATTTGATGACTAACTTTGCATTCGAATCAAAGACTTTAGCCAGACCACAAATGCATTGCAGCAGGATTTTAAGGGAGGATGATGGAGGCTTTGGTTCTTAGCTTAGTCATACACATCCCTCTCGCTGCACTAACACTGTTACACTGGTGGACCCTGAACCCGACAGAAGAGGCCCTTATGTCCCCCTCCCTGCACATGCACACACATATGTACAGCACACACACACACGCAACTCTTCCCTAAAATTGCTGATGGCTTGTTTTCATGAACATATATTATTTCCAGATGGAGGTCATGAATAAAACCCGACGGAAACAAGTCGGGTGAAACTGGAAACTTAAAAAAACAGAAATGGAGGGGTATGGCGCTGGGTAAAAAAAACAATCTTCCTCCACCCCCACTCGCTCACCGAACCTTCAGAAAAGGCCAGCTTGTCAATTACACGGTTAAAAACAGAGGAACAGTGTACCACACATGAACATGTGGACAGCAGTCCTACACGATCGTTTCACCGCGTCGCAAATACGAAAACATCCTGAAACAAAAAATGGCTTTCAGAACAAAACAAACAAACAAAAGCGTAGACCAGCTCAACCCTCAAACCTCCACACATATTTCCAGCTAAATAAACAAAGTCAGGGGGGAAGAAAGGGAATACTTTCAGACTCAACTGAAAACATACAAAAAGTCTCTGGAACAAACCGCAAAACATGGTGCCGATTCTGCCGCCTCTGACTAACTCAAACATAAAGAAAGACGCATTGTTGTGCTGTGAACGTACACTGCATTTGAACGACCCCATGAATCACAGCTTTGCGTTGATGTGTTTCAAAACATCTGAGTATAAAACAACATGTGCAATCTACGGACGAAGCCAGAACATCCATTAGCCCTGTCAAGGGGAGTGCCAAGACAAACCGGGCAGACGCCAGCCATTTTCCTCTCTGAGCTTACGTGGAGGACGATGCGCCGCAGCTGTATGTTTCAATAAATCAAAGCTCATCGCCGGGAGATAATGGAGGAGTGCGCTGCATATTATCAGCGTGACCGTCCTTTTGAATAAATGTTTTAAAGGTTATGTGATTGACCAACTTGTTGAATCTGACATTTTTTAAAGGTCAGCCATTCATGTATGAGCTAGATACTTTTTCTCCCTCAAATACTTGAGATATGACTGTTGGGTCCTAACTTATATATAGTATAGAAGCGAAACTATTCCAATGAACAGCTCGACATGCGAAATAGAAATAATAGAAATTATTTGCTGTCTTACTGATGGAAATATTGACAACATTCTCTATACGCTATCTATGAACCTACGGTGACAGTCAGTTAGCTTAGCTTAGCTTAGCATAAAGGCTAGAAACAGGAAGACACAGGTTCTGTCAAGATGTAATAAACAGCTGTCTAACAGCACTTCTGATGTTGTATTTTATTTGTTTAATTCATACAAAAACTGAAGTTTAATACAAACACTTCACAGCTTTATGGGGGGGGTTATGTGTTTCTTTTTTAGTTTTACTGTGCGGACACAGGAGGGATATCTATACATTCTCATCTAGCCCTCTGTGAGAAAGCAAATAATCCCACTTTTCAAACTATTCCTTTCACAAATCCAACGTTGGTTTTTGCACTCAGGGTGTGGGGTCATCTGCAGTTCTTTCAGTCAGGGTTTTAAGTCTGTTTACTGTAGCACATATAAACACACTCTTGTGGGGGATTATTTCTCAACCAGTCCTTCTAGTCAGCCCTGCTATGTTGGTCCAGTGACTTGGTTTGGTCTTATCTTATCTGACTCAGACTCCTTATCTCCATGATCAGACTCTAATCAGCCAACTTTGTCCAGACAACAAGGGGCCAGCATGAGGCAAAGAGGAGCCCGAGGCCTCCCCCGGTGTCTCAGCCATAAAAGTGTAATTTGTAGACTGGACGTGCCCTTTCAAGTCAGTGGCAGTGGTATGGCTGGATGGCAAAGGAGTCACCACATTAAAACGCATTTGGAAAAGTACATGTTTTTGGGATCCTTGTGTGTTTCCTCAGTAAGACACTGAGTAAAAAGTTCAAAATCTAGATTTAAGTGTATTATTTATGTTTTCCTCCTTTTTAGCCGCGATGGGAAATATGTGAAGGGTGGAGGGGTGACATGCTGAAAAAGTCTCTGGCTCATATCAGGACATCGCTGGTATTTGGTCTGCTCTTTCTCTCCCACCAGAGACTCGGCGGCTGCGACAAGTCCTGACTTTACAAATCCTTCAGCCTGCCACCCTGCAGTCCTGCCCTAATCTCAACCTCACCCGGTTCCTCCTGGCAGGCACAGATGGCAAGCCCATTCGTGTGCTAACCGCAGATTGCGCTCTGATTGTCCTGATGACTGCCTTTGTCTCACAGTAATGCCCCCTCTCTCACCATAAGAAAGGGCTGGAAAGTAAGCTAATTTACATGTATTAATTAAGGCTCATAATGAGCCCAGCATGACGGGGCATTTGAATGCATTCCTCTGGTATTGTGCAAACTCTGCGGAGCTCCGTAGGGTTTGCATCTCTCCCATTCAGATGGGCTACAGATTGTAGATGTGGGGGCACGTGAGCAGATAAAGGATTTAAAACACACATACAGAGTCAGTATATACATGCAAGTTTCACCTCCCCCGCACACACACACAGACACTTACGTGAAGGTGCTAATGAGAAATAAACAGATTGTTAGTTATAGTTAGACTTAATACAATAAAAATGCAAATGACAACAACAGCGAAAAGTAGAAACAATACATTTATAATTACAAAATTGTAAAACAATTACAAAAAGTGAAGTATAAAAAAGACACTGAAGTGAATAATTTTTCATTGAAAATAAAAGTTTCACCCACAAGGTGCACATAAGCTATAATGCACAATCATGTAAGAAAATTACATTTCATTTCATCATATAAATATTTACGAACTAAGCACTATAAACTAAGTTTACAAAAGTATGTAAAAACAGACTGCTCTGGAATGGTTTTAATCATCTTTGCTCGTTGTTGATGTGTAAATGCTTACATGGTTGTTGCCATCTCATACCACAGCGCAGCTAAGCCAGGGAACCATGAAAAAACAGCCGCGACCTCAGCACATTAACATCAAAGTGTATTTGTATAAGAGCTTGTTTTCTTTTCTCGTCCTCGGGCTTCAATTGCCGAGCTACAGCGGCTGTTCTTATTACCTCTTTGGCTTAAAAATCCTACTACGGGGACCCGGCCTCACAACGAAAGCCAGCACACATGGCAAATAAAGACAAGGTAGGGAAAAAAAATGTCAAGGGCACAAGGCTCTCCCTCCTTAATTGTACCTGAAGGGAAATCCCTTTAAATAGTAGTTGGCAGAGGCAGTGAGCTGGCAGGCAGATCAAACAGTCACTGAGCAGAAGCCCTATAAATACATCACATTCACTTGCCTCACTTCAAATGCCTCCTCCTCGGCCCAGCCTCTACGCTCCTCCTGCAAATCCACACAGCCAAGCGGCGTTCAACATGTTCACGAGGAAGACACAGTTCTCATTACGCTTTGTTTCACATCCGCCGACCGCGCCTCTTCTCTCATCCCACTAAGCAACGTCTCCAGCTCGACTGAGCCGGTAGAGTTTGGTTTGCTCCCCGCGTCACGCCGAGGAAGTTTCAGGAGCTTTGGTTTTCTTCACGTACACCTCGGATGTCCCGTCAGGCACCAGATGACTGAAGCTGCTCCTGAAAGAGGCCAGAAGGTGACCTGAAAAAAAGAAAAAAAAGAAAGAAACCCAGGAAGAAAGGGAGGAGAAGAGCCATGTTAAACACATCCGCAACATCAACAAAGCAGCATGTTTTGACTTGATATCCTTAATCACTGTATACATTTAAAAGCCTCGTGAAAAGATGAAAAGGAGTCACAGCTTAGTACGTCTACTCAGCAGTCTTGTCATGTGACAGACATAATTTTCTCGGTGATCATGCTTATCATAGACCATTTCCAGTATTTGTGCACGAGGCTGATGTAATTCATGTTCAGAGAGAGGAAGAGAGAGGAGGTGGTCATCTGTGGCTTTACTAACCTGTCCATGTCTTTTGTCCGGTCAGAGTGAAGCTGTTGCACTGAGAGTGGGAGTTACAGATGTGTGCCGCCTCTCTGGCGCTGTGGACCGACAGCACGCAGCTCTGCTGGCTGTAGGAGGGCCAGCAGCGGTACTCCACGTTCCCAGAGGTCCCCATGCCTCGCATCACGGTGTAATCTAACCACAGAAGGGGAGATGCCACTTCAATACATGAGGATAGTGAAAGATTTTGAAGTGCTCTGTGAGGATAAGATGAAAGTTTAATGGCCCTTGAGGGGAAACCGATACTGTGCAGCACCGAATGGAGAGACTACAGATGAGAACGGAAGGATGAGCAACCAAGAAAACGAGTCTTTGTCATGTAACTACAAATCTGTCAATGACTCAAACTGATCTGTGACCTGAATGACTGGTCATATGATTATATATGATTATAATGTAAAAGTAAAAATTCACAATGTGCAAACATGTTTAACAAAGAAAGTTGGTGTTTTTATCATGAGACAAAATGGATAGATTGTCCACAGACTTCTTCATCTCACAGTCTTGAAATGTTACCTGAAAATATTTCCCTGCAAAACCCCTTCCTGCTTCACAAGATACCAGATACACCCTTGATATTTACATTTAAATTTTGCTGCCAGTTTTTATGACAAATACTGCCCTAACTAACATTTTTCAAATAGTCTGCTAATTACTTTCTTCATCTTTTGAAAAAAAAAAAGGGCATAATTATGACTTCCCGGAGCACAAGATGATATCTTCAAATGACTTTTTTTCCCAGAGCACAAAGATATTTAATTCATTTTCCCATAAGCTAAATAAAAGTAGTAAATCATCACAGCTGAGAAGCTGAAACAACAAAACATAATCATCTTTGCTTGAAAAAATATTCCTAGCTGATTAGATGAGATTAGTTGCAGTTACAAATGAATTAATCCACTAATTATTTCAATACAAACACACCGTTTTCCTTGTTCAACATAGTAATGCCAATCCAGGAAGGTCTTTGTCTGGATCTGCCTTTGTAAAAATAAAACCTCCAACAATCTCCATTTGACTCCATTTTGAGCTTTAACAGTTGCTCCGCACTGAAAAATCACCTCTCTTCTCCTCCTGCCCAACATTTGCGTTACATTCATCATTATAACTCTTTCAGTCAGACGTGTTGAGGATCTGGCTTTAAATCATCTGCTACACATTAGCAGGAGCCATGAGAAAGAAGCATGCACACATGTGCCGGCACACACACACACACACACACACACACACACACACACGCACACACACACACACCAGACCAGGACAAAAGCCTCGTCTGTGAGTCCGTACGGAGGAGGCACACTGTTACAAACTGTTAACCTTCCTAAATGGCAGGAGCCGGTGTGTGTGTGTGGGGGTATTGTTAAGAAGAAAAAGACACGAGGATCTGCCTTCTGGGCCTGAGAAAAGGGAACAAGGAGAAGGAGTGTTTCGAGGATCCTTCTCAGGGGAGAAAAAAAATGAGGCCTGTTGGGGAGCTCGGTCTCAGCTGTTGAAGAGACAGAGACGTATGAATATAAGCTCTTTGTGTTTAAGGCGAAGTACGGAAAAAATGGCCATCCTTTAACATTGAAACAAAGACTTTCAAATATATTTATGGCAGTGCTCAGGATGTAAATGAAATCACTCTTTGCCATTTAGCATAAAGCTAAATTCATACTTGCAACCACTTTTCAAAAAATTATCATCATTATTCTTTAAACCAGATTCTGGACTTTTCCTTCAAATCACAGATGATCTCAGCAGTGGAAAAGTTACATCCACATTAATGAATCTCCATCTGTCAGCAATTTCAAATTAAGACTTGATGATGTCTTTCTCTCTTTCTCTCTCTCTCCCTCTCTCTCTCTCTCTCACACACACACACACACACTATGCATTATTACACTGTCCGTCTCTGAGCTGTGCTGCCAGTTGGCTCCTTTTATCAA
>JAOXYL010000113.1:12021518-12067140 GCA_028564955.1 Terapon puta | reverse complement strand
AAAAAAAGCAATTTGAAGATGTCACCTTGGACTCTGGCAGCTTTCAACTGGACATTTTATTAACTAAACTAGAGCTGACAACTAACGGTTATTCTCAGCTTTATTTAAAATGATGACCTTTGATAAAAATGTCATTATTTGATTATGAGTTATCATTTGATAATAATCAATAATCAAGACTAATTAACATTACATTAAATGACAGATTTTTTTTTAATCAGATCAATCAGAAATGAAAATAACATAACAGCCCTACTTCTGTCTCAAAACTTTCTGTGTTTCATCAGACTGCAGTGGATACCATGGTTCCTTCTCCCACTTTTTGTCAAATAAAAACCCTTTAAAAAATGTTGGAATCACCAAAACATTCTTGGTGGTCAACCTAAAAATGGACTTGTTTTTTCCTGAAAAGCTGACACACTGGACAATGTAATTAAGCTTCATTATATGGCTAAAAATGGTTAAAATGCAAAAAACGGCAGCCTCGCAAAAACAATGTTATTTGCTTTTAAGACGTTTCACCAACCACATTTGGGAGCCATTTCCTGAGACTGCTTTTATAGTACTCTCTAAATCCTATAATAAAAGCAGAAAGGGAAAATAAGTAGGCTACTAACGGCAAAATAAAGGCATTAGCCACGCACTGACAGAGCATGAAATGATCGTGTCACACTACAAACATAGCTGCAGTGTTAGGTAATACTGCAGGTCTCTCGGACGTCATTTGGTGGGATCGAAGCGCTGTAATAACAGGACTGGGTGAAACCAAACACCCCTGGATTACTGTAGCCTGCACAGATGCAACGTAGCTGAAAGGGGCCGAGCAGCTCGAGGGGGGTATTATGAACGGCTATTTGGGTGATGCAGCAAAATGAGGCCCATAGCTGAGATGATACTCGTGGGCTGTGATGTTACTTTTGCTAATCCAGAAGCATGCATGGTCTGCCTTTTTTTTTTTACCCCCTTCCCTCCCCTCCATCTTCCACCCATTCTTTCTTTCTTTCCAACACATCCACGCATGAACACACACACACTTGGATCCCTGGAGTGTAAATTCAGCCTCTGTTGACTCCCACTGTGAGCATACCTGTGATGGGGGTTGCCTAGATCTGTGTGTGTGTGTGTGAGAGAGAGAGAGAGAGAGGGATGAGATGACATTCCTCGCCTGCAGTGGATTAACTCCAGGACCCATCTCCATTCCTACCACGGCCTGATCAAATACACCGAGGGACAGATGTCGGACCTCCAGGAGTTTCAAATGTCGCCTCCGTCATCTTTCAACCTTCACCTCAATTGCAATATGATGCAAACGCAACCCGTGGTGTGTGTGTGTGTGTGACAGTTTCAGCCTCCAGTGAAAACAGTAAATGTAAGAGCATGTGTATGGGCAGCTGAAAGTGTGTGCTTACCCTGAATCTGTCCTCCCAGGGACTCTGGAGCAGCTGGATCATCTGGAGAGGCGTCCCCTGCTCCAGAATGACTGTGACTCTTCCTCCCTCTCCCCCTTTTCCTCCTGCATCTCCTGCACAGTGACCTTTGAGCTGACGGGGGTAAAAGAAAAAAAAAAACTAGTTAGTAACAGCTATTTGAATTGCAGGAATGAGAGACAGCAAAGTGTGTAAAAGTTCTGGACCTGAAATAGGAAATTAAGAGGACATGATGTTCTGCCAACCTCGTTCTACTGCAGCTCACGCTTGTGACAGTGAAATGGCGTTAACCTACAGGGGGAATGTGCTCTGCTGGACACACACCGCTGTCACACGACTGCAGGACGTTTAGTTCAAACTGGTTTCTAAATTGGGCTGTAATGGTTTGAGTGAATAAGCGCTGGGGGTTTCAGATGCAACCTGGGATAGCGGGAAGGACAGAGGCACATTGTCTGGCTCTTGCAAAACTGGACCCAGAGGTCAGAAGAGGGTCAGTGAATTTAATTTAATTACAAGGGAAGGTCCTGTGGAGCCAGTGAGGCCTTTCATCCACTTCACTGTGAGCGAGACAAAGGAAAATGTGAGCAGTGGTACATGGATTATGGAAAATCTTAATGATATTCCAGTAGTAGCTCCTGTTTTCAGAAGGAAACAGTGGTTTCTAATGTCCTACATTTACACTTGATAAAAAATATATTGCCTAAAATGTTGGACAGAAATGTTTAGTCAAGTAAAGTGTTTTAAATTTTTTTTTAAATGTGCACAAACACAGCAGAGAGAGTAAGTGTTTTACCCTGATGACGTTTGGATGCTGCAGCCGCTGCAGGAGGACTAATTCTTTCTTCAGCTTGTAAGAAACGAGCTCTCGGCAGCCTCTAGGGTCTTTAAAATCCTCCACGCACTTCCCCATGTCTATGCCCTGCTCGTTGACGAGCTTCAGCGCCACGGGCTGACCTGAGGCAAGATTCACTTTGACAACCAGCTTGGTGTACCCGGACCCGAGGACCTCCACCGCCCGCATGTCCACCAGAGCCTCGCAACCCATCTCATCCATATGCGCTTTCCTGGAGCCGTGCGCGATCTCAGTCCACAGACTGGAGTCCAGGAGAGAGTCCGTGGAGAGACCGGGTAGTCCGTCTTCATCATCATCAACATCATCATCTTTGGGCAAAAGCAGCGGAATAATTTCTTTGCGCCTCTCGTTCAGCTGGTAAATGAGCGCCCCGCGGAGAGGCGCAGACTGCTCCTCATCAGCAGCCGGGGTCGTGTTGGAGAAGTGAGCCACCCGCGCTCCAAACTGCTGCACGCTGCTGATCAGGAGCGACACCAGAATGGAGAGCACCACGAAAGCCAGGAGGGCGGCCGCGCGTAAAGAGTTGCCCATCCCGGGCATTTTCCCTCCGGTGGCCGCTGCTGCTGGGAGGACGCACGGCCGCGGGCTCGGAGCGACTGCGAGGGAGGCTCCCGGAGCTTTTTCTGCGAGGAGCGGCTCTCGGCTCCTCGTTTCCACCTCCCTCAAGAGGTGTGTCCTGTGCGCTCGTAACTTTACACCCCGCCGCTCAACTTCGCAGGAGAGCCCTCGACCTCCTGTTGTCAGCCAGCCCGCGTCAGAGCGCCCCGCAGCTGATGGCGCACCCGCAATCAGACCGAGCACCATGTGAGGACCCGGGACGAGCTGCATATGGTTTATTTCACACTGACACACACATATAAATACAGATTAAACACATTTAACACTTCAGCACTTATGACGAAAAATAGTCATAAAGCTGTTTTTGGTCATGTTGATTAAATGTAAGATGGTGAAAATTTAGTGAAAATGTTGTAATGTCCTTTAATATAAAGCAACAAGCTGTGTGCGCATATTTAAAAATATATAATTTACTTTATTACAGGGAGACCTAAGGAGGGAGGTCTGTCACCTTCGCAGTCTGTCCAACAGGTGGCAGCAAAACACCTTTAGGTCTTCATTCATAAACTATCTCTCAGAAGTGGATTTCAAGAGCATCTTAGTAACATTTCACACGTTACTCTGCTTTATTTCCACCCCACGCAGTCTTTCATGCTATATTTCCTAACTGTGTGTGTTTGTTCCGCAGCTCTTGAGGCAGTCGCTGACGCTGTAATGAAAGTGTTTTCCTTCGCATCACTACTTTGCCACGCACAGATCTGCCACAGGAAATTACCATGGCTGTCACCTCAGTGCCAGCCATAAGCCAAACCCCCTCCCTCCCAAGCCTCTCATTATATGTGTGTCTGGTATCCAGTACGTGCCTGCCAGAGCTCTGAATATGTGTGTATTTGGATGTTTTTTTCCTTGTGTGTGTGTGTGTGTGTGTGTGTATGGCTGGGTGAGCAGCACTACAGTGTGAGTTAATCAGTGTCTGAAGTCAACAGGGCATTAGGCACGTCAGCTGAAACACGGGCGCTTCAGAGAGCTCCACGGTAACCACCAACACAGCAGGCCTCTGTTGGATCTGAGCACAGAAGCACGGGTAAACCTGAGCATAAAGATCGTAGCTCAAGTAAAGTCAGTTTTATTTCTACAGCCCTTTATCACAAATTTGGGGCAGTCTGTATAATGTATGACTCCCTCTGTCCTGAAATCCTCAATTCGGGTCAGGAAAACTCCCAAAAAACCCTTCTAACAGGGAAAATACAGAGGAAACCTCAGGTGGAGCAACATGGGGCGGATCCCTCTCACAGGACAGACAGACATGGGGTCCATGTGTGTGCGTACAAAAGAGATCAACATTGTAAAATTAGTTTGAGCTCAAAGGCACACTCAGTAGCTCCCAGTTTTATCCTTTGAACATAAAGGACAAAGCAGCTCTGAATCAGTCAGATGAATCGCTTCATCAGCCCATTATGAATCAGTGGTGAGCATCATGACTCATTTATACACTACGCACTTATAGATATAAATCAGGCCACATTAGCGAGATGAAAATAAAGATATTTCCCTCCACAGTCTGCTTCTTATTTAAAACCATGAAACAAGACTTTGATCTCTCCAACCAAAACGTTCTCACACCCTCATTTTCCTGATCTTCGCCTTTCTTCCAATAAATCATTTCCTTTTTTTTTTTTGCCTCCATGGTGGCCCCTCAGACACAAGGGCCCAGTGCCATGATTCATATTTATAACCAGAGCCAGACCAGCAGCCGCCTCATTAGCAGCGAGTCACACAGGTCTGCTGTGTCACGGTTTCTCCTTTCTTTTGAGCTGGTCGGCTTTGGCTGACTCTCACTTCTCTTAATAAGGTAGACCAAAGTCATTTTCTGTTTCTCTTTCTTCTTTCCTCCTCTCACGCCCTCTTTTCATCACATATTAGCCAGATCAATCTCTTGCTCAGGACTCAAAAAATGTGTTTTTCTGGAGAAATAGTAAAGCTACTTTTTTGGACAATATATGATTGATTTCATACTTCAAGAAAAAACATGTTACAAAATCAGAAAGATATCTAATCCTTGTGATTTTACACAGTTCAGTGCTCAAAAAGAAATAGTCTGAGCCTCTCTTGAATGAATGCACGTTTATTAAAGAGGATTTGTAGATACCTCCCGAAGATCTCCTTTGTGATCATTATATAATTTTACTTCACTACACTGCAGAGGGAAATACTGTGCATACTTTACCATGTTATGACTGTAAGCCTAAAACACAAGATAATAACATGATGCAGTGTGCAGTACCACTTTTAAATAAGGCATGTTGTAGCTGATTATCAATGTTATTGCAGTTCAGTTAATGATTCATAGATCAGTTATCCATTTTTATAATGAGAACTTATGGGTGTGTATAAGAAAGCCTATTCTTTTAGGTAAGAATAATTCCTGTAAACCACTCATTAATGCGAATGTGTTTCCTCACTTTCTAATAAGCCATCCAGTCTGCATCTTCAAGCGTTACTAACTGATTAATTAGAGGCTTTTAATATATCAGGACTGCAGTTGCACATGTTGGTAAATTGATTTTGGTCTAAGTAAATGCTCCAACAGTCCAGGCACATAAAGGGACTTTTCACAACCTGGCAACCCAAAAAGGTTTTTATTGATAGCTAATTGTCTGACTGATCTATTAGTGATAAATGAACAAATAAACCCACATACTGTTTCTTTCCTTTCATGCAACACAAATGTACCAGGCTTAAGACTATTTTTAGGCCCTAGTGTAGATACTTGGGTGAATTTTCCTCCTATACTTCTTAATTAAAACACTCCTGCTCTTGGAATGGGAGTATAATTTGCCCCTCTGTTCAGTGAGGGATAAATAAAATATAGATGCTCTGTTTATCCTCCTAATCGATTGGTGCAGATTTGAATAAATATATGTGAGGATTTCACCTCATAATTTCCGACCACATGTGGTGTAAACGTCACTCTGCTGATCCCAAATATGCGTCTTGTTTCTTGTTTTTTTGTTTAATTGCGCACCTTCATAAACGGGCATCAATCGACGGCTGCAGCTCGCCGTCCGGGCTAATTAAGCGGCCACTGAGACACACCTGCCGTCTCTCGGAGCTCCAGCACCGCGGCCGGTTGGACAGCGACCGGGCCGCATCCCCAGCATCACCGCGGCTCCGCCAATCAGCGCGCAGCTCGGGGCAGATTAACCCAAACAGCCCCGGCGCTGCTCCGTAGTAGCATCCTCGGATACCAGCCCCGTGCATCCTCTCCCCCCCTCCATCCCCCTCCACGCGCACCCACCCTTCACCGATCCTCGTGGACTCAGTCCGGGCAGATGGGGGCTGCTTGGTTCACCCAATTCAGAAAGGGCTGCAAATTCACCACTGCTCCTCTTCAGATCCAGCTTTAAAGCCTCGTCGGTGGTGGGGAGGGGGGGAAGGTGGGGGAGAGAGAGAGATGGACGCCTGCTCGATAATAGGAGAGAGCACGGATGCGATAGTGATGGATGATTCTCCCACAGATGAAAGGGAGATTCAGGAGGCTTGCCAAAGGTGGGTTGTTGCTGTTGTTGTTGTGTGTGTGTTTGTGTGTGTGTGTTTTACCCCTCTTCCTGTCTGTGGGTTTCTCACTGTATGACTTGATTACTGTATTACAACAAACGAGGTTTACAGTAGTAGATGTGGATGTGTCTTTACCCTCCTGTGGTCAATGTTAGTATTGTTCAATCCAGCTGTTTATGCTGTGGACAATGGGATTATGTATAGGATATGATTCCTGCTGCTCTCAGTTTTCCATTACTCATGTCACTTAGCTGTTATTTCATTATTATTACAGCACTGATTCCTGTGTTGTTTGTGTGCTGTTTGTGTGCTGATGAAAGAAGCAGATGTTCAACTTACTTTTGACTATTTATGCTGGATAATCACAAGATTTTGTAGGTCAGATATCATTAGGATAATGTCAGTTTTCTACAAAAATGATAGACTAACGCTACAGCTGTCAGTGCTTTCTTTAATCTAGCATCATAAGCTTTTACACTCTTGTTTTTTTCTTTTTGCCTTTGACAGATTGCACCCGCGCACACTCTCTCTCACTCACAGTTACACTCGGGTTGACTTTTGCATGGTCTGTTCGGTGTCATCACCCTCCTGCCTCAGTCCGACCGACTCTCTGGGTCACTGATGTCCCCCTGTCACTCACTCACCCTGCTGCCATATTAAAACGAATCAAAGGGCCGAGGGCTACAGACATGACAGCAGAGCTGGAAACAGCTGAGGCCTGCCCCCCCATCTTCCCCCCTTCATCCCCCTTTGGCTCAGCAACAGCCCACATACTCGTCCCTCCAAGAACGATCCTCTCTCGGTCTCTAATCCAACACCTCAAAGGCAGACCCTCGAGCCTTTTCCCTCTTAATAATATCTCAGCAGAAAGCAGCTCTCATTTTAGGGAAGGTTAACAGTTTGCCTTCTGCATACAGCCTGAGCTTTCTTCATTTTGTGTGTGTGTGTGTGTGTGATTGGCGGTTTAGGATATGTTTGAGGACATGACGCTGACTGGCATCCAGAGAGCCAAAGAAAGAGAGCTGCGGAAAGGGAGCGAGGCAGGAGCGGGAGTGGAGAGAGACTGACAGGCTGTTGCCTGAAAGATATTTTGCGATTCTCCTTGCTGGAGTCTTTTGAATGCCTCAAAGCTGCTCATAAACACCACTAGATTAGTGACCACAGGATTAAGTCTACAAGCCAAACTTAGTTTTGACCGAGAAGGAAAGAAAATTATTAGAATGAGTAAATTGATAAATAATTAGCTGGTGTATAATTGTGTTACTCCAATAGAGGCCATTTTGTCTGCCTTATATTTATTATATTTCAATGGGGATAATGATTACATTGTTTTACTCAAGTAATATTTTCAATGTTGGGCTTTTAACAGAGTATTTTTACAGCGTGGTATTACAAAAGTGAAGGATCTGAAGACTTCCTACACCACTAAATACATAAAGCTGTTATCAGGGATGCCTGGCATTGTGGTGCTGTCATTGCTGTTGTGATGTGTTAGAATGTTTTAAACAGCAAAGTGTCTCTGATACTTTGTCCACCCTTGTTGATACAGCGTAGTCTTTGTATTAGGCTGCAGTATTTTAGCGAAGTTTACATAATAGACTGGTAATTGTCTGTCTTTGTAGTGGAATGAGTGCATCTTTTTATTTTTATCTTGCGCTGTTTTGATGCTTCCCAGATGAATGAGGTCACGGTGACATCACTGCGGGTGTGTTGAGAAGCTCGGTGACACCTTCCTGGATGTATTTTTGTATTCCTCCTCTGAAAAATTGATGAGTTCCACAAATTGCTCTCCCTGTGCGTGTGTGTGTGTGCCTTGTAAAAAAACATCAACAGGAGCGGTAGACTTAAATTTTAAATCATCAATCACATATTTGAACCTGCACATAGTTCTGGATGGAGGAGTCTATGATGTAACAACAACAAAAATTGTGTTTAATTAGGTGACAGTGTTGATAGTCTTTATGGGCTTATTTACTCACTCGAGCGCCTGATCAAGCTAAACCAGATGACAAACATTTGCTATGTGGCTAAGTGCTGCTGCGTACACTGTGGGCTATTTATTATTTAGATCATATTACATATTTTCGTTGTGATACAGAGACAAAAAAGCAAGGTTCTGTTCCTTGCTGAGCTCCACCATTAATCAGCTCCATGGCCCCTCTGCTACTGTATACCTACAACTGAGCAGACTGCTCATCATCTGCGCGCCTTATTATGGGATGCAAATAAAACTGTGTGAGGTCATTTAGGCTCTGTTGACTTTGACTCTGTCGCCATGGCGACAAGACAGGAAGTGCGGTTGCATCCAGTCTGCTGTGGAAAAACAAGCATGTGGTAGACTACACAGACCTCATGGCCCTTTTACAGAGATACAACTAGGGCCGTACTCAGTATTTCAATTTGGTCTGTTTATTTACTCTAGCTCGAGTATCATGAGACTTCAATGATGAATGCAAAGCAAGATGGGATCAGATTTAACCCCTGAGTGCAGTACAGTCTGCCTTTTTAAGGTAAAATGTGCCCAGGGGTTTGTGGCTGCACTTAATGCATCTAATGCAAATATTCTAGATATCTCACACTAACCATTGGGATCTCTTCTTGAATATAAAATAAAGTTTTTTAGGTCTGAATAATGCATGGGGCACAATATACACAGGTACTGTATACACAATAAAGGGTTTAACACACAGGTACATTTTACAAGACATTTATAGGAGTGTTTTTTAATATATATTAATATAGTAGAAAAGATATGGAAATGATGGTGGGAGTGACAAAAGGAACTCATGTACAGGGTCCAGAGTTTTATATGGAGTGTGCTGATGTGTAACAGGTATAATGTTTACCATGATTGCCATCTTAGTTTATAGTGTTAGATTACTAACATTTGTTAACTGGTACACAAAGACTGTAAAGTTATTGGAAACTGAGACTTTGGCCCAGGGATGATGCTGGATAAAAAGTCAGAAGATAACCAAAGTCGTTACAGTCCATCTGGAGGGTAGCATGAATTTGTTTGCCATATTATGATGCAGTCCATCCAACAGTCAACCTAAAGGTGGCCATAATGTAAAGATCAGAGGATCACCAAAGTCAGCAGAATTCATTCACTGTGAACCAGGAAAGTCTTTGCCAAATTCCATATCAGTCTGTCCAATAGTTATATTTCATCTGGATAAGAGTTGTGGACAAACCAATAAACATGCCATCCCCAGAGTCTTGCTGCAAGCGTGGCTAAAAATAGATAATTTTCTTACCAAGTTCCATAAAGTAAGCTTGCAACCTCCTGCAGCAAGGAGCAAGGAATCCATTACAGACATAGACGGGAGAATTGTGCCATTACATGCGTCACTCCAGGTTTCTCCTGACTGCTGTCATTACCCCTGAGTCATCACTCACTATCTGTTCTCGACAGCCACCTACCGCTCTCATAATGAGGTCTATGACATGATGTGAAAACAGTCCCTCATTCTCTCTCCCATCCCCCCCTTTCTCCCTTCTTTTTTAATTGGCCCTCTTTACTTCCAGTAGCCGCAGTGTGTTACCCAGAAATCCATTCCTTACCTCATTAGTTGTGCTGGCCCGTTCAATTCTCCGTTGAATATGAGGTGAAGCCAAACAAAGGATGCAGTCAAGAAACTGAGATGTCAATCAGTGTGTGGTGGAGGATTGTTAAGCCTAAGTTTTATAAACATTCCCGTCTGCATATTTGCACTGTTTCGCAGGCTGAACTTCTTCAACTTCAACAAGAGCTTTGTTGCTTCTCTCTCTCCCCTGCTTTACTGTCAATCATTCCTTCTCTCCGGCAACTACATTTTCCTTCTTTTCTGTTTCTCTGCCTTTTCACACCCTTTCTCACGCATCTCTCTCTCCTCCTGTCCGTCTTTTCCTCTCCTCAGTGGGATCCCGGCGGTGTCTCTGTGCCCTCCTGACAGTGAGTGTGCTGCCGAGGCGCAGTTGACAGTCATCCAGTCTGAAGGGGAGCTATGTGACAGCTGCAGCAGCCTCGGCAGACCCTCTTCCTCCTGCCAGCTTTATCACCAAGTATGCCTGAACACCGACTTCACTGTGTGCTGTTGAGGGTAGATATTTGGGGACCCATTAAAAGAGAAAGTCTGGGAAGTACAAAAAAAAAAGAGCCAGGATTTTGGGAAGCAGTGTCAACAACTGTTTCACTCAATAGACTTGAATGAGACCAGAGTTTTCTAGGAATATATAGGAAAATATACTACATTTCTGCAATATATATTCTGTGTGTGTATTTTTTAACCTCTTTTTTTTCTTTTTTAGGTTCCTCAAGCAGTGGCCTATGATTCACTGCAGCCTCAGAAGTGTCCCCACTGCAGCCATTACGGCCCTGTCAAACCAAACGCCTGCCACGACTGCCATTCAAACGCAGCGGGCCCTCACGGTGAAGGAGGCGTGGTGGTGAAAGTGGGACACGGTTGCGGTTCTGCCCATCAGGCGCCTCGTCACGGCGCGGTGAGATGCCATTGGCTGCATGGGTCAAACGAGAGCGGGGCACAGAAGCCGACGCAGCGACATGTGGTGACAGTGAGGTACGTTTAAAGGAAGAGTTGCACATTCTGGGAATTATGCTTATTAGGTTTGCTGACAGAAAGACAAGACGATTGATGCTCCATGGTTGTGCATTCAATATGGCTTAGCGTAAAGACAGGAAACACGGGGAAGCAGCTGGTCTGGCTTGGTTCATCACCTCCAGTGCTCCCTTATTGACAAGTTACAATTGTCATATCTAATCGATACTGAAAACATTAAGTGCCAGACTGCTGACATTTAAAGGTACGCATATGAGACTGGTATCAGTCTTTTTAACTGACTCTACTACAGAATCAGCTAATTTTCCAAAATATGAAAATATTGCTTTAATTTCAATATTTCAGGAATTTACTGTTTTAACAAAACAATTTATATCAGCGATGAAATCTCAGGCTCCCCAAACAAAATGCTAAGAAAGTATTAAGAAGAATTGAGACACTCAAAAAAAGATTAAGAAAGAAAGTTAAAATATTTTTTAATGAATCATATACTAGAGTAACAAAATAAATAAGCCCTGATTTGATTATTTAATTTGAGGACCTCTTGTGTGGCCTTTTTCTCAAAAGTGTGTTGAGTCATTATCATAATTAGTGTTTCTTTTACAGGGATGGAGGACTCTACTGCATCCTTAGAAGGTGAGAACTGAGGCCAATTTTCGCTTTAAAAGCCTGGGGTATTGCATGTCACGCTCTTTCTGATCTGAATAATTATCAGTGTCACAGAGGGCTTCTTGTCTGTGGTTTTCTATCTGGCAGTTACTCCCAGCTGATAGTGGACTACCCGTTAACGGTGTTGGTGGGCTGTGCCGTGCTGCTGCTGGGATGCTCATTGGCTGGACTCTTCATTGGTCCCCTGCCAGACTTCTCAGACCCGCTGCTGGTGAGTCTCAGATCCTGAAGTCTCCCTCGGCGCAGTGCATGCATCTCTATACTGTCACCCTCCTGTCACGACGACAATACAAAGTTCCCTCACTGCCACAGACTCCGTGCTAATTGCTGTTTCCCTAAAGACTCAAGATCTCAACCATGCCCATTTACTTCGGTCTCATCTCCCATTCAGTTAACCACAGCGAATGAGATCACACTCGCTGTCATCTCAATTAAACACGTCTCACCTTTGACAGGCATGCTTACAGGATGAGCACTGATTAAGACATTAGTCTGAAAATGCGACATGTGAATCACAACAATGCATCGTCAGTGACGAATCTAAAAAGATATCGCCATAAGAAGGGCTGCACAAGGATTTCTGCTTTTTAAGTGTGGAGCTCTCTTTCTTTTAAGATAACATCAAACAGTCATCTACCAGAGAAGCTAATTAAGGGTGTTTTTTTTTTTTACTGTAGTTCAGACAACATTATAGGCTGCTTGTGATGCTAATTCATTCAGTAAGCTGCTGCAGTGCACTGATGGGCACCAGCGTCCTCACTGTGTTTTTTAGCTTTGATGTCTCTATGTGTGTGAATGTGTGTGTTTGCACTCTGTCTTCAGGGCTTTGAGCCACGGGGAACATACATTGGAGTTCGCCAGTCCAGCTGGTCCGAGCTGCAGGAGAACACCGGCCCGGGGAGAAAACTGTCTCCTTTACCACAGCAGCTCAGTAAAAGGTCAGCAGAGAGTTTTAGAGTGCAGGCTCTCTACGCTGGGATACTGCTCCACTGATACACACAGAAGGGTGCGTGGTTATAATAGACAGTAGGTGACACAGAAATATCTGAATAAACAGGAAAACGAGATTAAAGATTAAAGTAAATTATTATAGTTGTCTCAAACATATTTTCAACAATAGATGAAATGTCTGCCTTTTAATGTGAAAAGTACTGCATGTGAACCCACAGAAAACGATAACCAGAATCTGTAGTTTCCCTTGGCTCTGATGTCACAGCAGATGGCTGCTCAGTCTCAAGCAACAGACAGGCAAGACAGAAGCAGAGTGAATGCGCTTATATTCGCCATGCAACCAGCCATGCAGCACATCCAGTGGAAGAGTAGATGATCAACGCCTCATCAACACTAGTTTTATCAACTGAATATGTCATGGTTGTGTTTGTTGCACTGCCCCCAAGTGGCCAAATAAACTATTCATTTAAAATAATTTAAATGTGTTAGTTTTATGCATGTTGGAACAAAATGTACATGTTTAATGAGGTTGATAAAGTGTGTACGTGTGTGCATCTATCTGTGCTAGTTTTGCGGGTGCTGCCAGCGGAGACGGTAGTGGCGGCCAGGACTTCTCCAGGCTGCGCATTAAGAGGATGCTGGCCAAAGACTCGTCTCCAGATACCTTCCTCTGCAATGCTCCAGGTGGGTCGGTCCTGATCAGTTCATCCATGTCAATAAACTGTCAATGCACTGATGATAAATTAATCTTTTGCACTTCTGCTGCACAGCTTATAGTAACAATTCAAATATAAATCACATCAAATAACAATTGTAATTGTAGATCTGTGTCAAACATTCACAACTACGTATATTGCTGCCGGCTGCTGCAACTCAGGGGAGCAGATGACAATGAATGGAAATATTATTAAAACAATGTAAATGTGAGCTGTGAGCCTGTTGAGCAGCTGAGCTATGTCTCTGTGTGTAAATAAACGAGCTGTAGGCAAAGCCCTCCGGTCTGTTAGGGAGTAATCAGCAGTCTCAGCAAACTAATGAAAACAGTACAAGACAAAAACAACAGCGACAGCTTATTGGTTAAATGCAAATTTACCCAAAAAAGAGAGATAACAAGGAGATGTGAATAAAATAGCTTTTAGCGCGGCTTCAAAGAGAACACTGTGAATTTCCTTGAGCACCTTATCCCAGATTTTCTTCTTCAAGCTGTACTTTGAAATAGTGTGCTGGGAGATCAAAGACTATCCCTCTGTTTGCCTTTTAAATACACATAAAAAATTCCCTAAAAGGATTTATTAGCAGCTCAAAGCCTTGAGGTTTTAATTCTGTGAATCCCAATTTTTATTCAACACAAACAGCAGGATATAACACTCATAGGCATTTGTTGGTAGAGTGGTTTTACCTTCATGAATGTAACCCCACCCCCAAACTTCTGGCAATATCTAACCATTCCAACAAAGTGATGATTCACTGCAGGTTGTCTTGTTCTTGTATGTTGAAGCCATCTGTTTCTCTCCATGCAGGCGAACGCTTGGCCCAGCTGGTGTTTCGATCAGAAAACTCAGCCAGTCTCTGGAGTCTGAAGGCCATCCACGCCATGTGTGAGATGGAACAATCCAGGGTTCGCTCTGATCTACTCAGTCCCCCATCTCACTTTTGGCTTTTTCCTCCCTCATCATCGCTCAAGTCATCATCGTCATCTGTCAAATCTCCCTCTTTGTTCCTGACTATATCCCACATTTAAATGCCCTGATGAAATAAAAAACACCACTTTATGCACATTGCCTCATCAGAAATTAATATTTTTTGTGAATTTGTTTCCAAAGTGGGCATGTATTCAAAACCTCTCTCTCCCTGTCTGATGTAGATTCGTTCCCAGGCTCAGTTCCAGGACCTGTGCCAGCAGCATGTGAGGGGGGAGGCTGAAGGAGTGTCCAGAAGTGGCTGTTGTCCGAGCTGGTCTCTGGGGAATTACTTGGCTGTCCTCACTAATGCCTCCTGCTGCCTCAGCCTCACCTCACACCAGGTACTGTGGCTTTCTTCTCATTTTCACAATTACCATACAAACAAATTGCTGCATAAGTTGTAATCATTGACACAACGTTTCTGTAAATATGAAATGGCAATAGATCATATTGTACTAGTAAGTTACCCATCAGTGTTGAACAGATTGTAATACATGTTTCCATTTATTGAATATGTTCCCATTTTCTCCTTTTCACAACAGGTGTCTGAATCGCTGAACCTTCTCCGGAAATGTGCTCCGTACTACCACGAAGGACAGCTGGTGGAGGCCTGTGTCGAGAGACCCAAACAGGGCGGCTGCTCCTCTGTGCCATCCCGCTGTAAACAGTCCCGTGTGGTGTTCCAAATCCTGCACTTCCTGATTGATAAGGACTTCCTCGGCCCGCAGACCGTTGAATACCAAATCCCTACGCTGAAGTACAGCCTGCTGTTCTTACCGGTCGACAAAGGAGAGCACATGATGGAGATGTACATGAACAGTATTGAAGGCAGAGATCTGACATACAACAACACGACTATCACTGGTATGGACTTTGGCATCAAGCAGACACTATTCAAGTATTACCTGGCAAGAGATTCAGTTTACCCTGTGCTGGCTGTTGTGTCTCTTCTTTTCACTATGGCTCTTTATCTCCACTCTCTCTTCATAGTAGCCCTATCTGTAATAGCAATCACAGGCTCCCTTCTGACCTCCTATTTCTTTTACAAAGTAGCATTTCGTCTGACGTTCTTCCCCCTCGTCAACCTCTCGGCGGCTCTTATTCTCTTGGGAAGCTGCTCCAATCAGGTTTTCATCTTTGCCGATTTCTGGAATCTGCAGCTCTCCCAGAATCCCTCTGCATCCCTGGAGAAGAGAGTCAACAGGGCTTTGCAGGAAGTGGGCTATTTGATCTTAGCGTCGGGCCTGACCTCCAGCGCGGCATTTTTCTCTGGTTATCTCAGCAGCATCACGGCAATCAGATGTTTCTCTGTTTATCTAGGAACTGCCTCACTTATCAGCTCGATCTTGGCGCTGGTGTGGCTGCCGTGCTCTTTCATCCTGCGCGAGCGTCACACGGAAGCGTCCTCTGCATCTGTAGCAGCGCAGGGATGGAAACCGTGCTGCTCGAAAAACCCTGGCGGTTTCTGGGACACGAGCTCACGCAAGAAGTGCCTCTTCACTCTCGGGCAGAAGCTGAGAGAATTAAAGAGAGGTCTTACTGACACTTCCAATTTATTATTTATGAAAATCCTGCCTTGTGGAGTGGTAAAGTTTAGGTACATCTGGGTGTGCTGGTTTGCGGTGCTTGCTGCCGGGGGCACATACATGTCCTGCATTGATCCGGGCATGAAACTTCCCACCTTAGACAGCAGGATCACCCAGCTTTTCCGCTCCAGTCACCCGTTTGAAAGATATGACGCAGAGTATCGCCACATGTTTATGTTTGAGAGACAGAGGAACGGAGAGGATAAGCCTCTCACGTTAATGCTTGTTTGGGGCATCAAGGCAACTGATAATGGGGACCACTTTAATCCCAAGAGCAATGGCTCTTTGGTTCTTGACCCACACTTTAACATGAGCCGGCCAGAAGCCCAGGTTTGGTTGAGAGACTTATGCGGACGGGTTCAGAACCAAAGTTTTTATTCCCCTCCGTCTCCCGAGGATAAAGATGTCACGACAGACAATATCTGTTTCGTGGAGCAGCTAATACACTGGGTATCTGTCAGACGGTGCTCAGAGAGTGATGACTCCCTCCATTTTTGCTGTAATGACATCCCTTTCCCCTACCCACCCGCCGTTTTTGAGAACTGCCTCAGTATGATGCTGGCGGAGAGGTATGCTGAGGGCCATCTGGCCCACAGTGGAGGCCTGTACTTCGAGCCAGATGGCAGGGTCGCTGCCCTTGTGTTGGCATTCAAAACCACATACCTCTACAGCTTCAACTTCAGCAGAACCAGCCTTTTCTACAGAGAAATCCTCTCATGGTTTAACAGAGAATTATCTGGAGCACCACAGGGCCTGGAGAACGGCTGGTTCATTAGTCAGCTCTCTCTTTTTGACCTACAACAGTCTTTAAGCTCAGAGACTCTGGTAGTAGCTGGCTTCTCAGTAGCTCTCACATTTGCTTTGCTTCTCCTCACCACATGGAATATTCCACTGAGCATTTATGGGACTGTAGCTGTAGGAGGCAGCGTTTTTGTCACTGTCGGCCTCCTCGTTCTTCTTGAATGGCAGCTGAGCGGCATCGAGGCTCTGTTTATATCATCAGCAGCAGGGCTGTCTGTTGACTTTATTGCTAACTACTGCATTTCCTACAGCTTGGCTCCTCATTCAGACAAAATCGGGAAAGTAGCACATGCCACGAAAAGGATGGGATGCCCTGTAGCCATAGTCTCTGGTGCGTTTTTTACAATGGGGATCATCATGTTGCCTGCCACGGCCTTGCTGTTTAGAAAACTAGGGATTTTCCTGTTTTTGGTGAAATGTGTAGCGTGTGGATTTGCAACCTTTTTTTTCCAGTCTCTATGCTGCTTTTTTGGACCCCAGAAAAACTGTGGGAAGATTGCGCTACCGTGTTTCTCAGACCACACAGATGGCACGCTGTCCTCTTGCTCTGCGGCAGAGCCCAGTTCCTCATCAGCCTCAGCTGCTAACGGGGCCTTTGGCAGGTCTCGAGTGAGGAGGAGCTATGACAAAGAGGTAGGTGGCTATCTCTACCCCAACCACCAACGTCAGCAGAGACAGAAACAGACTGGAGCAGGAGGAGGTGGGGGCGGAGGGCCGGAGCAGTACGAGCTGCAGCCATTGGCCTATCGACTGAGCGACAGCTTTGAAAACAGCACCTGCACCAGCAAGCTGTCCAATCGGCCCTCTGTGCTCTCCGATGAGATTGAGTACTGTGGAAAGGATGTGGGTAACAACAGCATGGATGGGGAAAACGAGGAGATGTGCACTCGTCAACACAAGATCTGCCAAGCACCTCCAGCTCTTCAGACTTCATCTCCTTACAAAGAGAACACCCTGCGGCCTGTCGGACTGGCACAAGAAGATGCAGCCAAAGACAAGCTGCTGTGCAAAACATGCAGAGGTCAGTCTGGCGGGGTGAAGCACTGGAGCAATACGTCCTTCTCCTCATCCTCCAGCATAGAGGAGGCCATCATCAGCCACACACTGGAGACCATAGACCAGCTGTCTCCCTGCAAACATGAAAAAACTACCGAGGAGAGCTCCCATCACCGCCGTTACTCCAGTAAAGGGCGCCTCTCCTCCCAGTCCCAGAGCTCCTGCGAAGGCCTGGAGGATTCCAACGAAACATGCCTGAGCGACATCGAGCCGGGCCCGTCCAACGCGCAGCAAACCGAGGGCGAGGAAGAGGCTCAGCTACAGCCAGGACACCTAAATGGGAAGAGAGACACACTTCGACTCTCGCTGAAAGAGACTGTTTATGAGACGTGCAACAAGGGCCGCACAAGTCAGAGCGAAGAACTTGTCATCTTGCCCAACAGCAAGCCAGACCTGCCAGATGTCTGGATAAAGAGAGGTGGACATAGAGAGGATACATGTTGAGAGTCTTTAGCAACACTGTGCATTAAGTGCTCTGAATTTATCAAAACAAAAAAGAAAGGATGAATTGCTGAACTTAGAAAAGCATATAGAAACTATAAAAGGAGCGTACACTGTTACTTTTGTATAACACTCAAACGGAAATACAAGCCAACTGCAAATGTGACATGTGACAGCATGTTTGTCTCGCGTTTCTGTTGAGGTCGTTACAGCGTATGAGGTCAGAGCATGAGCGTCTCTTCAGCCAAAGGTCAAATCAAAGCATGACTCGTTCAGCTCGGCATTTTCAGACACAAGACAACAGAGGAAGAATCTTCTTTTTAAGCCACAACCTTGCACCGATGTCACATTCATGGAAGACTTCCGGCATGATGTACTGTCAAATCACCAAGTCCTGAAGAATTTACTTTGTGCCTGGAACTTTTTCACACCTACACAGACTGAGTTTTCACAACAGCTGCTGGCCTTTCTTCATGCAGGAACTGACCTTAACGAGCCATATACATTCATGGGAAATTTGTGCGATATACAGAGAAAGGGCTGTGTTGAGTAGCAAACAACTGTGACTCAGCCAGTTGGTTTCACACTTTGTGGCGATAACATGTACAGTATGTCCTGTTCTGACCATGACAGAAAAACAGAAACCTACAGTTAGTGATGCGTCAGTTGTAGTGTCATGGCTTGTTTGCATTTTGTGTTTCACTGTCAAATTAAAAGTCATGCTGTTTATTCTAGTGTGAGTGCCAAAAAAATTTAATGTTTACTTACTGTAATAAAAAAGCTAAAAGGGTTTCTGGGTTTCTAATACAGATGTATAATTATATGTGGGTTTACACACTGTTGGCAAATTAAGACGCATACTATCCCAGGACCCGTGGATGTCAATGTATGCCTTAACCTTTGAAAGTAAGTCATTTATTTCTTCAGTTGTTGGACCATCACATGCCACTGCCTCAGCAGCTATTTGTGCATAGACCTTGCTCTAGTACTGTTACAACAAACTCCAACAGAATATCTAATGAACACAAAGCCTTCATCTACACTACACCCTATCCCTCAGCTGATTTTATGACTCAGTAACACTCATATCAGTATTTATGACATGAACAGCATGTGCCAAATGTTTTTCAACAGGTTGTTTCATATGATGGAATGACTGCAACTGTGTGTTTTGTGCAAAGGAAAGTGTCCTCTAAAAAAAAAAAAAAAAAGGAAAAACATAAGATGTGTCTGTGTAGTGATGGTGGTTCAAGACCTGGACAGGAAAAGACTTGTGTCAAATGTGCCTATGAGCAGCGTTATTTGCAAGCTTCCTCTTTGTAAGAAGTGTTTGCTTTTGACATCTTGACTGTACGATCACAATTCTTCAATGAGCCTTCACTTTAAAAATCACCCTGCAGAATAACCTGCCTTGGAGAGACAGATGACATTGACAACTGGCTTTGTGCAAAAAGGAGAAGTTTACCACCACCACTGACTATTATTATTTACAGGTGTAAATGTTGTTAATTTTTTCACAAAACTGAAGTAAAATAAAACGTTTATTTTCCTGCAGACTGGCTCATAATTTATTTCAAATCTTGGTGGACGTTCCAGATAGATTACAGGTTCAAAGGATGACATTTAAATTATAATCTGACATGACAGGAAACATTCCTGCAAAGCTTCAGCACACTCTAAAACAAACTTTTCATACCACCCTCAGAAAAGGAATTATCAAAACAAATGCATTGCTGTAAAACCCGAACCTCTTGCAGGAATTCTGCATGAAAGCTGTAACGTAAATGTCACCAGCAGAGTTCCTTGGGTGAGCTCTAATCGGCCTCCTCCCAGTCCTCTTTGGCCCAATCGGGCAAACGTGTGGAATATTCAAAATCAGGTCCTTTGTAGCGTAATGCGTGGAGATACATGATGAGCTCCTTTTCTGTGGGATCTGGTCGCACGAGCTTGCATTCACTGCACAGGTGGTCTCTGGACCCTGAAGGAGTCGAGTCCGCTGCCTCTGTTTGGCGTCCGTTTGAATTGGCAGGTTGAGATGCGAGTGATGTACTGTCAGCGTTTGGGTCCGTGCAGCCCTGACTCACCTTACTCACTGTTTCATTGCCTGTCTGTGTACCAGGCTCCGTCTGATGACTTTCTCCACTTTCTTTAGAGGTGTCAACTAGTTTGTCTACGATCTCAGGTGCCTTTTCTTCCACCCCAATCCCATCATCCGGAATATCCAACAGGTGAAGACTTTGCTGTGACTGGTGCTCCTCCACCAGAGCCTGCAGGAGCTCCTCGTTACTTTTTCCCACCAGCCCCCCCTTCCCCTTGTGAGGACCCCAGGCTGACGACCCATAAATGGGATCATTGAGGATGGGGAAGCCCAAGAACTGGAGGTGCACCCTGATCTGGTGCGTGCGACCAGTCAGGGGTAAGCAGCGGACCACGCTAGTTTTTCCGTTAAAGCTCAGCCTCTGGAAGACAGTCCTACACTCCTTCCCCTTCGGGTCAACTCGACAGAGGCCGATTTTGAAAGACACGACCAGGATGGGCTCCTCACAGATCACCTCGCCCTCTGGAAACTCCCCCTCCACTCGGCACACATATTCTTTTTCAAGCTGTTAGAAAGCATAAATGTAAAGGGACACTTTTGTGAAACGATAATGATATGGAAAACAGGTATGATGCATTATGGGGAGTGTAAACTAAAGAATAACAGCACACAAATCTTTGTTTTTACTGAAGCTGCTGTCTGGTATACGGTATCTGTGCCACTGTCACTGGCGAGTTCAACCAGGTGAGCGTACCTGTCTGTCTCGCACCAGCTGGTCCAGCTTCTTCGAGGTCTCCAGAGTCCTGGCGAACAGCAGCACCCCCGACGTGAGCCTGTCCAGTCTGTGGACCGTGTGGAGCTCGGAGATGCCCCGCTCCTTCCCCAGGATGAAGATCACTGTGTTGTGGCGGAAGCGGCCACAGGGGTGCACCGGGATGGAGGCGGGCTTGTCGACCACGAGCACCTCGCCGTCATCCACCAGAACCTCCAGGGCCTTGCCGACTACAGGGGGCTCGTGACGGTGCACTGTGTTTTTCATGAGGTCATTATTCTGCAGAGAGTGGGGAGAAGATGAAAGAGACCATTCAGCAACAGGTAGCATAACGTCCTTAATCTATTATATTACAGCAGGTGTCCAGTATATTATAGGAAAGGGGTCTCTTACAGCAAACCTGAGCTTATATCAGTTTAAAATAAATGAAATCTTGCACATGTGGTGGAGTCACTGACCTTGAGGACCACAGACAGGTCCTCCACAGGGGTGTCGTTGAGCCGGATGCGCCCCTCTCTGGAGGCCCTCTGGTAGTACTCTATGGACTCTGCTCTGAACTCACTCTTGAACACCTCCAGGAGGCTCTTCCCGATCCAGCGCCCTTTACAGTACGTCTTGAAGTCAAAGTAGTAGGGGTGCACTTTGCGCAGCCCCCCTTCAAAGAAGTAGGAGGTCTCGTCGAAGTGCTCCTGGCTGAAGCTGACTCCCGGGTTGCGTTTCTGCGGAGGGGGCACGTACCTCTCGCCCGGGCGGAGCTTCTTGCCCCCGGTTCCTCTGCGCCTCTTGCCTCGGCGACTGTCCTCTGGTTCCTCCGGCTCGTCGCTTTTCCGTTTGCCGGTCTCTGCTGCCTGTTTCGCGGAGGTTTTTTCCGCTGACACAGGGCTGTTCAGCTCTGCCTGCTCCATGGTCTGTTGAGACCGTTCGGAGCGGAAACGACTCAGTAGGCGATAAAAACAAGAAATGTGATGGTGTCGCGCTTTATTAATGTCACTACAGCTGACCCAAAAGAGCAAGGACAGCACATTGTAAGATCTATAACCTCTGACGGACAAACTCACGTGCATCCCTCTGGAACCAGGGGTCTTAGTCGCCGCCCGCGCACAGTGATGACGTCAATATGTAGTCAACCGACCCACTACCAGCTACCTATCGCCACCAGCTGTTCATAATGTTTTATTTATTTAAACTTTATGCTACATCATGTGTTTGAGAGCTATTTGTGTCAGACGACTTTACGATATTTACAGAGTAAAAAAACTAATATGTTATATTTTCTTCCACGCTTTGAATAGTTAATTAATTTATTCTTAGGAGGGAGCATGAAAACGTAACAATGGAATCTGCGATTTTCTCTCACAGCTTGTATTTTTTTGGAGGCATACATTTATGTAATAAAACATCCATCCGAAGACAATAATGACATTTTGTTATTTCATGTCTTTCTATAGAAGAGTTCAACTTCATATTTCCTATTCTCATTCAAAACACGAGCCATTGCTTCCTCTCCTGAAACTCTCCCTGATGAATTCATATTCATCAAAAGATAAAAACAACAACTGACCATTTAGTGGGTTTTATTAATAAAGCGTACACATGATTCAATGTTTGTACAGTTTAAAAAGAATTAAGTGCCTCAATGAATCAAATTTGCATATCCTACATATACAGTATATGAAACAAGGTCTTACCCCAAAATATATATTATTTTGTTAATATCTTAAATCCTCAGTAAAGTTGGTTGATTTAACTTGGGTTTAAGTGTTACCGAGATCATATCCGACGATATTCACAAATTTACTATTAATCCCAATTTCCCCACAAGCATCCACAAGAACACATGCTATTGCTTCTCAAGCTTTTACATTTACATTTTTTTTCATTGCTGAACTTCAGCGACTTGCCGATAAATCCACTTTATTCTCAGACAACCTTTTTCGTCATTCACAGTATCCTCATCACCCTCTAAATGATTCTGGGAGTAAAGTCATCAGTCCAGCAGCGGACACTCAGCCAGTCGCTCGCTGCTTTAGCGCTCTTGGAAGACAATCTGGCCAGGTAATCATAGGGAGATCCTCCTTTTATGTTGCTAGGTGACAACTCAGCGAGGCAGGTGGCTGTTAAGTGTGGAGCCTTGTGAGACCACGAGGAGTGCTACAGGACCCCGGAGATGCAGCACCAACGCCACCTCCTGCAGGGGCAACCACACTGCAGTCAGAGCTCACCTCTGGGGAGAGAAGGAAGGGCGGCATGGATATCATCAGGACACAAGCTACAGGATGCTGGTGGATGTGACTCATGGCTGCTTAAAACACGCACAGAGGCACCTGTTTAAAATAACATGCCAGTTATGTCAGTACATAAAAAGGTTTTGATGATTTTGATTGAAAAATTAAGAGCTTATTTGTGTTTTCATCCAATACCCGGGCCACTGCCGCCTCTTGTCAGTCAAAGGAACATAAACCACTCCCATCAGAGCTTTCTTTAGAAAGGTCCCATCACTTTGCCGGTCGTACTGTTCTAGCACCTGACTGCCACCGTCGGGGCCAACAGGGAGGACCAGGCGTCCTCCTGGCTTCAGCTGTTCCAAGAGCTTTAACAAAGAGAATTTTAGCCCAGTCAGTTAATGTGCTGCAACATGCTTTAACTTTAACTTACTGTGCTTCAATTGAACTTTGGATGTTTCTTTTCCATATTTACAGAGAACTAAAGGTATATGTGTCCTTACAGCCTTAGGAACAGTAGGTGCAGCTGCACCAACATGAATGGCATCATATGGTGCTCCTTCCAGGCAGCCGAGCCTCCCGTCTCCCACTGTGGACAGATGCAAGCATGACTTGGTCTATTCAGATTGATGAAAAACTGAAAGTGGCAAGACTTTAACTACTCCTAACTCACCTAATAGTTTGATGCGGCCAGAGGTGAGCAGTTCTGGGTCGTCAGCTTGCACATTTTTTATTGACATTTGAACCAGTTTATCGATGTGTTCAATGCCAACCACTCTCCCACTGGGTCCAGTCTAAAAACAATAGAGGAATACAGCTACTGCATTCAGTTGTATACGATATTTCAGGCCAAAGTAGATGAAAAATTTAAAATGAGTGACTGATGTATAGTAAGAAATATGCAATGTTTATACAGAACTTACCATCCTTGCAAAGCAGGCAGTGAGATATCCACTTCCCGAGCCCACATCAAGGGCTGATGCACCTTCAGTTAGTTTGTCACTTAATAGCTCCAATGCGTGAGCATGCTGTAGGAAAATATCCAGCCCAGAATGTGTGTGCACATAAGAGAATTATAGCTTATCTGAATACATCTGCTTGCATCTCAAAGTAGTCGAGTGTTGTGTACTCACCATGTGTGGTGCACTGATGGTCGCCCTAAAGCCTGTGATAAGAAAATGTAATAACAGACAGTCATGGCATGCGTCTGTGCTCACTGAACAGCTGTTACACTAAATGCAATGTATTCACTCTGTTACCATATTCATATATGTCCATAAAGAGTGAAAGGAATCAGTACCTATGGACTGAGGAGAGTCCGCATATGGATAGTCTCTGCAATAAAGCCCTCTGTCTGTAGCCAGCATGGCATCAAACACTTTGTCGCTGCGGATCACTCCGTGATCTAGAGAAGAGAGTGAAATGTTTGAACTCTGATGGTGAAGTATGTTTCTCCATTGATTTGTGCTTCCCCTGACATGTGAAGGGAAACAATGATCGGTGTGTGTGTTTTCGCAGAAAAACATAAGAATGAAAGCATAGCAAAGTGAATGTTAAAAGCTGCTTGAAATATCAAAACATGAATTATATTTGAATTTGTGGGAATTTGTTTACTGTAATATCATGATATAGTTTACATGTAGAGTTCCATGATACATTTTCTAAACTTTACAAACAGTTTGAATGAAGAAATGGAGGAACAAAAAGAGAATTTTTCATCATTATTTCTCATGTTTTTTTTTTCCATAAATGTTTTACTTTCCCTATACATATTTAAATGTCATATTTTGCTTTAAAGTTAGTGTTCTTCTTATCTTATTTTTATTCTTTTACCTCTTATGTGGACTTACTGTTGTCATTGTGTTACTGCAAAAACAACAATTTTCCCACTGGAGATATACCAAGGTGTTTCTATCTATATAAAAATGGATATCTTTTCTTTTTTTCTTTTAATTTGAACTCTGGATTAAATATATTTCAGACTAGAGTTAATAACAACTGTATCTGCCAAAAAAATCTGCTATTACAGAGACTATCAGCCTAGTTTTATTATTTTTAAATAATAAAACAGTATCATAACATCAGCTCCTTTTACCCCTGAGCCTGCTGATGAGCTCCGGGTGTGTTTTGCCGCTGGACATCCAGGCCATGGTCCGGGACAGCAGCACACCCATCGGGACCGCCACGACAGCCAGGCGCAGCGCTGCTCGCATCTCCTACACCGGCTCCTCTCCCTGCAGAGACACACAGAAGAACAGCACACCTGAGCACAAGAACTGTGACACACATTTAACATGTCCTGTGAGGGGCAATGGATTTCATGACATTATTCACACGTTTTCACTGGTCTGGTTTTCTGATAAACAGGTGTAAAGACAAATAAACGTGACATTAAAGAAACAGATAATACGCCTGCCTGTGCAGCTACCGCGCAGAAATCCGCTCTTTAAAATGTCAATACTTACAAATAAAATGTTTTAACAGAGGTCAGCACAGCTTGTTTACCTTTGGTAGCTCCGTCCAATTGATACAAACTTCCTGGCTCCCTCCAACAGCTAGCCAATGAGAGACAGACTCTCCGACAGAAAGCAGTGGTTGTCCAATCAGATCTCAGTATATTTTGATGGGCGGCTACGGTGTCCAATCACATCACCCCAGATGAGGAAGTAAGTTGTAACTACAGACTGTGGATCATGGACGCTGCGAGTTAGCGAGGCGAACCTTTAATCTTTAAATTCATATTGGCAGCGGAAAAACACTGTATATATATTGAGATTTACATACAGGTAAGACACGTTTCTAATGTATTCTAATGATAAGCTGTTTGAAGCGCATTATAAACGCACGACAGC
Source organism: Terapon puta (assembly GCA_028564955.1). Taxonomy (NCBI): domain Eukaryota; kingdom Metazoa; phylum Chordata; class Actinopteri; order Centrarchiformes; family Terapontidae; genus Terapon; species Terapon puta. The sequence goes on along the minus strand of JAOXYL010000113.1, from coordinate 12,041,115 downwards.
TTATATTAGACAGCAATTTAGCTGAAGTAGGTTGATGTTAAGTGAGTTTTTGATTCCACTTTGTACTCCGAAATCTGCGCAGTCGCCTCCTCTGTCTCTCTGCCCGCAACACAATAAACTGATGCTGACATCTACTCTGTAAATCAGAATGGGGGACGACTTCGACAGCCATGAGGAGGTCCGGTCCAGCGGGGAGCTCTGGTCCCAGATCTGCTCCGGGCTGCCGGCGGTGAGAGCCGAGGGGACCCCGGAGGACAGCTCCGAGTTCAGGGACTCTTTCCAGCCTGCAGCGCATGGAGGAGTGCAGGGCAATGGACTGTCCAATGGGACATCCTCCAGCTCCAAATGGGAACCCATGGAGGACTCTGAGATGTACATAGCCAGTTTAGGTACAGGCCTCCATCCTGCCCCTCTTATGTCTGCAGCATAGACTGTATATAAAGATTTATAAAGATACATACAGATATGCATCCTGTCTGTGGTCTGCAGGACTTCATGTCACATTCAGCTCACTGTGTCCCTCATCCTTATGAATCAAGCTGTGTGTGCGAGGAGTGAGAAACATGAAAACACACGTTGTTCCCACCAAATATTGTCTGTTGTTTTTTCCTTAGTTGGATTTAAGGTTATTTCAGGTGTTTTCAGGATGTCACTTTATCTCGTGTCTTTTCTAAGAAGCAAAAGAACCTGACGAGAGTCAATCTCAAAGCTTGTACAGCATATAAGCGTAACATTGTTGAAAGGCATTGCCTCCCTCAGGTAATCATTAACTTTGTAGACGGTAGTATAAAAATCAGCCACGCTTTAAGTGTGGCATCTACTGCATGAAAAGGATCCACTACTCTATCCTTTTAAAGATGGTGTTTTCTTTGACTGAAGTGGGTTTTTTGTTATGTCTGAAAGGAGGATTAACCTGTTGTAGAAATTTAATTGTCTGCAAGTATTTTCAAAGATACATCATATAATATTATGTGTCTTCATGCTCATATATTATTGAGGTTTTTTTGCATCCTGTAGCAATTTAGACTTGGTCATAACTGGAGTGGTTAGTTGATTGTTCAAGCTTTAGCCTTTGTCCTATTCTATCGTAAAGTGAATATGATATATTTTACAGTAGTCTGTAGGGAAAACGGGCCATTCAATATCACCACATACGTCATCAAATCTATCAACAGTGGGAAAAAAAAGTTCTATAACCCAAGGCTAATTGATGGATCATAAATCAAACAACCCCAGATACCACACAGATTATGGCACATTACTCAAAACGTGTGCAGTAAAGCATGTTCCATCACTTAAGTTTGATCACACTGGTCCGTTCACAGAAGCCACACAAAAATGTAAATCTGTTGTTTTGTCTACACTTTGGTGCAGAGAACCGTCTGAGGAAACTAAAGGGCCAGTCCAGTGATGTGACCTCCAGGGACATGTTACGCTCCTTGTCTCAAGCTAAGAAAGAATGCTGGGATAGATTTCTGCATGATGCCCAGACCTCAGAGCTCTTCCAAGGCAGTGACATGGATGAAAGGTGGGAGGGATGAATTATGTTGCTACAAACACACACCACAGCATACTGACAATTTAACATGTGTATTTATTATGTGTTCTGACAAAGGAACATGCTGCATAAATAACTATCCCCTATAGTAGTCACTGAATATACTTATGTAATTTGCTTTTCTTAACAACAGAATTACTTCATATTTTGTGTTGCAGGGATAACACAGGTCCTCTGTGTAGTAAAGAGCCTTAATTGCACCCTGTCTCATCTTTTTATCTTTTGAATATTTTGTTTTCCTTCTCTCCCAAAGTGCAATTGAACACTTCAAGAGGTGGTTGATTCCTGAGAAGGTGGCCATCAGCGCCGAGGAGCTGGAATATCTCCTAAGGCCGACTCAGAGTAAAGAAGCAGCTGAAGCGAACCAGACGCAGGCCGAGGCGGAGGGAGAGACGCGCAACCCAGAGGAAGATGATGCTCACAGCCCGGAGAAATGAGCACGTTGAAAATAGTAACACTGAAAGAGGAACCAATTTGCCGTGCGTTCAGAATGCGGCACTTGCAACCCCGCACGGTCATTGGAAGCTGCATTATGTCACGGCAGTGTTTGGCCAAAGCTTTTGTTAACAACAGTCAAAGAAGAAGCTATTACAGCCTGTCATCACCCTCTGTATCCCCAGCAACTGAGTGTTAAGTACTTATCCAGCCACATGTTTTTTTCCCCCTCTTGTTATTCATCCCACATTACACCATGAAAATATATAATAAAGAACTTGAAATTAGACTTGTTTGTCCTGTAGGAGCAGAATTAGCATCTAATCTGTGTAGTGACTCTCCCTATGTCCGTTCCAAGAAAGACTCTGCTTTCAATACATATGCAAAAGCTAATGAAGGACCATTTGCAGTATCATGTTGTAATTAGGCTCTTGTGACGTAAGCAGCGTATTATCTTGCATAGACATTCTTCTTTTTTATTGTGACACCCAGAAGAGGAGTATATGCCAGAGAATATTGTAACATACTATGTAACATCTATATTTTTGCCATTTTGATTTTACAAGTTTTACCCGTGTTTAAATAAAAACAAGTAGAATCGATTCTGGCCATTTTGTCTGTTTTTAAGCATAAACAAAAGGAAGTGTTATAATTAGGTAGAAAGGTGAAGTGCTTACACTGAAGTGTGTGTTTCTGTGCCTGTGTACTTCCATCTCTGCGAGGACCAATTTGAGATTCAGACTAGATTGAGGACATCCAGACAGGGGATGTTTAAAAGAATAACCCAAATAAAAGGGTAGAGTAACCCATCAAATGAAGGAGCTTCTGTGCACCAGGGCTCACTGAATGGTTTGACAAGCATGAAAATGGTGTGACTAAAATGCTGCAGCCTTTAGAGTCACCAGATCTTAACCCAGTTTCAGACCCCTGAAATATTTTGTCAGATAGTGCTCTGTGCCACCATCACCTTAACATCAATTGATAAAATATTAAAGTTTAATCTTTAGATCTATTTAGTAATATCTGATACGCTGGGTTTGTTTTGTTAGATTTGGGTTGGTTGTTTTCTCTGTATCTGTTGTACTCAAGTGTCCCCCAAGTGTTGGCAGGCTACGCTGAGGCTATTCTAGAGGGTTGTAGTGGTCTGACTTTATCCTACAAACAAAATTTTCAAAGTGTAAGAAATTGCCATTTCAGCAGTTCTACCGCTGAATTCACTAATCAACGAGAAGCGCACTCATAACCATAACCATAAAACTGATTTATGATGTTTAAGACAAATAAAAGACATTCTGCCTGTAGGAGTAAATATGTCTGACTTCCAGAAACTGTTCAAGTCAGAAGTATAAGTGCTATATAATTCCACACAACACTTATTAGAAGTACAATCATGTACCAGTTTCTGATATACGAAACTGGTCTGTCTTTTCCTAAGTAAATGGAGTGGACATAATATTAACATACAAAATATTAGAAACGCAGCATGATATGAGTAGACGAGAAAGTCAGAATTCATTGTAGCTGTTGAATGAAACTATTATTTGTCGCTTTTTCTTATAAATTGGCAAATGATTGTGTTATGGTGAATTAAATCAATTCATCCTGGGAAAATGTTCTCAAACGGGATTCATATGAATAACAACCATGGCTTCATTCTCAATGTGAATCAATTTCAGCTGAGGTCCCTGACATGAAAACCTGTGGGAACCTTTTGATTAGCCTGCTGTCCATCACATGGGACCCAGAGGACTGAAAGTGCTAAATCAATTGAATGCATACAAATCAAAAGGCTTTGTTCTCGTTTTTCTTTCAAGTGGAGAAAAAAATTGCCATGACAATGAAATAGCTTTTATTTAACTTATTCTGGAGGATGTTTCTGGGAGTTACTCTTTTCTTGAGTAAATCTGATGTTCCAGCTTTGCAGGTTTCACAGAGCCTTTTGCTTTATGGCGATAGCTCGGTTTGGGTTGACACATAATGGCGTGAAACCCCAAATGGCAGGAAATTAAAATGTGATTGGCACATATCTAATTTACATCTCTGGAAGGTGTTAATAAGGAAATCCACCTTTGATATCCACTGAGATTAAGAGCTCCAGCAACTATTTAACCCTAAATGTCATCCCAAGAAAAAAAGAGAAACAAAAAAGAAACTTGGAATTATAATGTATTATCGCATTAACCTAAAATAACTTCCAATAATTCATGTTCCATCTCTGCATTTAGTCATTTATATCAATAGAGTTTTCAAAAGAATTATATGACATGTACATTATGTGTTATTTCTACTTTCGATAAAAATGTAAATGAGAGTAGAATGACTGATTCCCCTGGCAGAAAGTTGCAAAAATGATTTTCTGAAGGAGGCTGGATCTTTGAGTAACAGTAAAACTACTTTCTTTGTCCAGTATTGATGGTGAGTGAGACAAATTAAGATACTCTTTTAGACTATTTTCCTCACTGGAGCTACAGTCAAAACCAGCAATCAGGCAAACAAAAACATCTGTAAAGTTGTATAAAGCTGAAAAGACAAAACCATGATAACGCATGAGTCATCTTTTCCTTCAGAGGTTGGTTTTGCATTAAGACTATGTAATGTCCCTCAGATGCCTGGCAACTGGATTTCATGTATTTCTTGACCACTTCTACACAAATCAGAATACTTCCTTTATCCCAGGAGGAAATTTAGTAAAGTCTAAAACTTTTCAAAGACCATTTGACCCAGAAGATGTGAAGAAGGAAAAAGGAACAAGAAGGACAAAAGAAACACCCCTGCCACAGTAACCACCACGTGGCCACGTGAAGGTCGGCTTGCGTCTGTGAAGTGGATTAATACACGTGAAGTTGCTTTGTGCTCCTGAGTGCATGCCACTGTGCCACTGTGGCTGCTCTGCTGTGGTGGTACAGCACAATGTTTTATCACCTTGTGGATATTGCACCATCAAACGGCTACCACTTCCAAAAAGACCTCAGTCCCTGCGTGGTGTCAGTCCTGTGGTTCCACCAAATAGGATGTAAGCAACTGCAATTCATCCCTGTACAGACTGATCCAAGGAACAAAGTGTGCTCCTGAAGCAGAGGCTGTTCGCTCTGCAGGTCCAGCAGGCCCCGCCATGGACGTGTACCGAGTGTGTAATGTGCCTGTTATTTTGGGTAGAAGCTGTTGATGTGTGGAACAAGCAAAACCCACACCCAGAGACAAGTGTGAACAACCACAAAAAAATAGCCCAGTTTTACTGTACAAGAGAGATCTTGTTTTTTTCTGAGGATCTACAAAACTGTGAGGGTCACAAACATGAAACCAATAAAAAGATTTTGTGGTGAAAAAGCAATGAAATGTTTATTAATGTTTTTAAAACATTTTCATATTCATTACATACATTATAAGACCAAGGTGATTCAGCATACCTGCATACCTTTAAAAAAACTATGTTGCTCTATTAAAATTCCACTGCACCTTTAATTCATGACCTTATTGCCATAATTAATAAAAACAGGCAAACACTGTGTTGCAAAACAGAGACTGACATATCATTGCATTGCCAGAGACCATTATAGGTTACAAACCTTAATTTTCATAAAAGATTCAGTGTTTTTACAAAATTAATTAGAAACTGCTTAACAAATTCGTATAGATTTTCTGTCCTCCAATTCTGTCCTCCAATTCACAGACATCTTCATTATCTTCAAAATCATCCCTCTGTTTTCTTCAAGTGGCCCTTTGCTAATGAGGTTTGTCCTGGATTACCCCTTGCAGATACTCACTTGATGAATCATACAGTCTCTCTGGTCTTTTGGAAGCTCTGGCACCAAAAGTCACAGTTTTTAAAATTAATTTTCGTTTTATGAATATTTAAGATGTGTCCTGCTGGGAAAAGATCGTGGTTTGTCTCCTAATTGGTCAATTTTTGTTCCTGTCACCCTCTGTTGGTTTCTGGGTATGTGACCTGACTGTGAAGATCATCACAGCTGGAAGTTTGACGTTCAGCAAAATCAAAATAATTCACAGAATTAAAGTACCTTTTTCGGTCCACGTCAACTCTTCCACTCAGCTGAGAGGTCGGTTACTGGATGAATTTAGGGTAACACGAGTGACAATATAGGAGAAATAATATCATAGAATATGTCTGGAGGACAACCATAAATTGGCTACATAAAACCCTGGACATATTATAGGTCCCAGTAGGAAAATTATAGCGATTCCAAGGCGGATAAAACTTACCATAAAATGGGGCGAAACCATTATAAATTCAGTGTTTATTACCAGAGAGCCCCTATAGTTCCCAAGAGGACCGTCATAGCAGCTGATAATGTTTGTTCATTGGGGGTGATGATGATTGAGATTTAAATGACAGACGAGTCATTTTTTTTTCTCTTGGATGTGAGTGACTCACATGAAGACTGACTGGATGCTGTGTGTGTGTGAGAGAGAGAGAGAACGAGTACACCTCCTTATTCTGGAGCACGGTGGGCTGCAGTGAGGAGGTGAGGCTGCACAGCAGTGGGACTCTCTACAGACAGAAGACACACAGACAGGTGCTGGACAGTCCAGGTCATCTAAAAAATGTCCAACTGACATCTCTCAAAGGTACTCTTTCTTCTAATTTCTACTTTTTTTTTATTAATGCAGTCTGATAACAGCCAAGATGACATTCTTAGAGAGGAAATAGTTGTTTGATATTATGACTGAGATGTATCTTGTGTATAATGGCTTATTTTTTTAAAAGAAAGAGCTACATGTGATTTATGTTAAAAACAATCACTCATTGTTAAGGTCAGTGAGGCAATAAGCTGATGTAGCATCAGCTTTTTCATTTGTACCAGACTGATTTGATCAGTCTTTCTTAGATCTTAGATTAGAAAATCACCTTCTTTACGAAGAGAGGTAGAGGAACATCATGATAAATGTTGTAGTCAGGAGGTCTTACTCAGTGTAAGTAGGTCATTAGTAAACACTTATTCATGCTCTTCAGTAGGCCAGCGAAAGTTTTTCATTTGCAGGTCTTACCATCACTTTTAGAACTATTTGGAATCTGACAGGATCTGGTTGTTTGTCATGTATGGATATGGGGTGTGATTTTTTTAAAACGGATACCATTCTGCACAAAACATTTATTTTTTAAGTCAGTCAGTTTTTAAGTTCATAACATCTGCATCTTATCTTAAAACTGAAAAGCCATCTGAGTGCTCTCATTGCTGTTAAGTTTTTCTTAATGAACCAAATCTTGAAGTCACAGTCATGACAAACAGAAAGCTTCTTTGAGCTTCTGTGCAAAATGAGGAATAAATCAGCATTCATGGCCATTTTCAAGCTCTCACAAATAACATCTGATTGTCTGGTGCCAGACAAGTATTTCTGATTGCTCAGCAATAACTGGATCACTGGCGTCAGTGCAGATTACATGTACAGATGTTTCTGCAGATGTCCAGGAAGGTAAACTTTAGATCTAAAGCTGTTTTTTTCCTGCTATACACAGAGAAAACTAAGAGAGAAAGAGCAGCTAAAAAGAAGCTTACATGGATTGAACAGATGATTGCTGGCTGGTTATAAGAGCCAAAAATTTGACTGAGGACTGAGGACAGGATGGAAAAGATTTGGAAATGCAGAAGGGAAAAAAGGTGAGAAGTGTAGAGTGGAAAGGAGAGGAGATAAAGAGACGGTGAAGAAGAAATGGATGAAGGGCTGGTATGTTGTTGACAGGGGTCTAATGCGATTGAAAGAGTGAGATTTTTGGTGATGGTCACTAATTAGTCTAAATGTGACACAACTCCCACCATATCTCATGTTGCCAATATCATTTTGTTTAAATGTTGCTCAATGAATCATAAAAATATTTGTCAGCAACTATGATGTTAAATTAGGTAATTATATGCTAAATGTGGAGCATTTTATTTGGTCTCATTCATTCTGGCTTCTGCAGCTATGGACTGGGAGAAGTCGCTGAACCAATCACGGGTCGACTCTTCACCTCTGGCCTCTTCTTCCTCTCCATCCATGTCTGTCTCAGCCTCCCCCTTTACTTCCTCCTGCCACAACTCCTCCCACCCCCTCTTCTCCACCTCCCCATTCTCAGCCCCTGCCTTCTCTGGCCTGGACCTTCTGTCCAACCTGAAGCTCGTCTTCATCCCCCTCTACTCAGCCGTGGTCCTTGTCGCCTGCTCCGGCAACCTCCTCCTGCTCTTTCTGATCTGGCACAACAAGAAAAGACACAACACCACCAACTTCCTCATCAGTAACCTGGCACTTGTTGACCTGGTCATGTGCATCTTCTGCGTCCCTTTGACTGCATCCTACGCTTTTGACCCACGTGGATGGATCTTTGGCTCCCAGATGTGTCACTTTGTGACTGTCATGCAGTCTGCAGCTGTCTACGCTGCCGTCCTGTCGCTCATGGCCATCGCAGTAGATCGTTACGTGGTTGTGGCTTATCCCATCCGCAAAAGAGCAGGATGCCAGTTCTGCTGGGGCCTGGTGGCTCTGATCTGGCTATCCTCTCTGGCTTTATCCACACCTACAGCGCTGCACACCGTCTACCTGGACCTGAGAGCTGCAGGGCTGCAGATGGCCGTGTGTGAGGAGTTCTGGGATGGCCACGAGCGAGGCCGCCTCATCTACTCCTGTTTCATTCTCATCTTCTCCTATTTTGTCCCGCTGGCTGCTGTCTCCATTTCTTATTGTGCGATATCCTGTCAGCTGAGGCAGAGAACCACGTCGGGCTTGACGGCATGTCCAGAGCTGCGATCTGCAAGGATCGCATGGAGCAGGCGCAGGAGGAAGACGTTCATTTTGCTGCTGGTGTCCGTCCTCTGTTTTGCCTTCTCATGGCTCCCCTTACAGGTACAAGTATACAGTAACAGTATAAAGTAGTAATCTCTGACAGAAAACATGCTTCAGTAAAATGACATGTAATTAAACACATAACATAACATTAAAAATAGTTTTTTGCCTCTTCTCGTGTAGGCTTGAAAGCGTTTTATCAGAAGTTTAATCATTTCTAAATTTACTTGTACAGTTGGTTGAATGAATTTTCCCTTTCTGAAGATAACCAATCACAATGATTTTATGGACAAGTACCTGGATATGAAAATATCAATAACAGAATTACCCTGTAAAACGAACAAAGTCAAGTGTCACTTTTAAATTTCAACTTAAAAAAAAAACAATTAAATGGTTAATCAGCAAGTTTTAGAGGAGCTCTTGGTATATTTTGTTACCTATGGACAGAGCCAAGCTGGCTGTTTGCTCCATTTCCATCCTGAGCTGACCTACTACTACTTCTACTTCTGACTATGGCCACACATGAAAGTAATGCCACTATTCTCATCTTCCTTTCCAAAAGAAAGTAAACAATCTTCACACTGAAATGACTATATTGACATTATTGACCCACTCTGTAACTTTTAGCTGTGGAGTTTTTAAAAAGACAAGAAAAAAAATTGAACTGAGAATTCAAAATAGCAGAGTGATCTTTAATTTAAACACTAATGAACACATGAATCTCCCATAATGTTAAACCATTCCTTTGAGACATTCCTCAAGAGATTCATGCTTGAATTAATCATCAAAAGTCTTTTTCCTTTGATGAAAACTTTGGATGACATAATTTATCTTTACAGGTGGTGAATCTGATCCGAGACCTGGACACAGACTTCTCCATCTTGGGGAAGACCCACGTGAACATCATCCAGGTGTCGAGTCACCTGTTCGCCATGAGCTCCACCTGCTACAACCCTTTTATTTACGCCTCGCTGCACGACAAGTTTCTGTCCTGTCTGTGTCACCACTTCCTGTCGCGTAAGAGGAGAAAAGGGAAGGATAGGGGTCAAGGGTCAAGCGTGCTGACGCTGTCACACAGAGTGCCGCGCCTTTACACCTCCACCATGATGGGAGAGATACCGGGTGCTGTTGTACATAACACTGGTCCTCGGGACAACTACGCTTAAATTGTTGCCTCAGATGAATAAACACAAAAATGTTATTGACTGGTGTTTTCTGCAGCTCAGATGGATACAGATCTGTGCTTCAGAAACAGCACAGGGTATCTTATTCATTCCCAGTTTAATATGAAATATGTCACCCTTCATGACGTTTAAAAAAGTTTAAAGCACAGAAAGTCAAAAACATCTCAAACAAACTCACAAAGGTGCAGTGTGTACAGTCACACACAGCAGCTCTGACTTTTTGACTGAATTTACACAGGTGTAAAAACATCTGCCTGATTTGATGAAAATGATTTATGTGTTTAATGATTTATATTCCTAACAAATGCTTATATACAGAAAGTCTGTTGAGCACTGCCATTGTGAGTTGAAAAATACATTTTAGACTGTGATATCCTCGTAATTCCTTGTAATCATCTTCATGTATATAGTAACATGCTGTTTTAATCTAATATTATTTGCCATCCCTGTCTACTATAACTGATCGTCTATTTGGGTACATGTCTGAGTATAACATGTGTAATATTGGGTCTGTTTTACTGAATGCCACTCAATAAACAGGATTATTTAAATGATCTTTCCCGCTCCATTCATACCTGCTGTTCAAGCAATAAAATAGGAACATGAAGAGTTCTCTGATGATGAATAATGAATAATGAATAATGCATTTGTGTCATTCACTTTGGCCTTGAGCCACTGAACGCTTTTCACACTTTCTGCTGGAGCTGTGACATCTAAGGAGCATAACGCAATATGCAAAAGCAGCGTGTTAAAATGTCAACTTTTAGCAAAGAGTGAATAAACCTGAGAGAAAACATATTAAATAGAGAGATAAAAAACACAAAGTCCATGCCCTGACTTCTTTATGCCAAGTAAAAGAAGACTATTTTATTTCCCTGATATAGGAAGAAGTTTCGGCATAAGAATACACAAGTTTACAGTGAAGTCCAGTATAATAATGATGATGTATATTTTTTTCTTTCTTGAAGTGATCACAGTGATAAATGTTTGATGATATATACAGATTTCAAATATTATTCAAACCGTACCAATCGTGTCACCGCTGACAAATGAGCAGCGGCACACAGCAGCTCTACTGAAAGATTAATCATTTTTACATAGAAACAAGTAAGTAATACACCATTTCAGTGATTTTCTCAGAACTTGGTGACCCGTCACCTGGTCTGTGGGGAGCGGATCAGACAGGTCATTTCTGCAGTTGTCATGACCCCAGCCATTAGAGAGCTGTCAGCCTGTAATGAGAGCATGTCATTCAGCTGTCTACACCTCCTTAAGAAGCATGAATGGAGTATTATATTTCATGAGGTCACTCATATTGAGCGCAGAGTTACTTATTGCCTGGGTCGACGTTATGTGACAGTCATCTGTAATGAAAGCTAACAATCATTAAAAGAAGTCTTACTTTGAAAGATCTTTTGAATTGTTTGTTTCATAATCACAACAGTGAGGCACAGGTGGGAAAAAAAGCCCCACTGAAAACCATTAGTAATGTTTACGAGTGTGCCTGTTAGCTAAAGCCATCGATGTGTAATTATACCAGAACATAGCACTTTCACTTATATAGACTATTATGTGCAAAAGGAGCACTTAATCCAACACAGTTTCTTTGTTTATGTCCACAGTGTAACTTTATTTCATACCAATCTTTAGAGCTGATTGGTGCAAAGCAAAAGCTCACTAATGGGTCTAATTTTAACCGTGCTAAATGTCTCAATTTCTTAATCTTATGCTTTCAAGTTTAATTTAAAAAAGGCTTTTTACAGGATTGTGGAGTGGGGGCTTTTTATATTTTACACAGCCACAGCTCCTTTTTAGGCCACTTTACAGAGAAAACATAGACATCTGAGCACCTGGCAGGTGGGAGATGATTGTCAAGTGCAGGCACTGCAAGTGGGGATGAGTGAATGTATAAGTTCACAGCAGAACATAAGGGGAGACTGCTTGCTGAGAATTATATAATAAAATCTGCTAATAGGGTGAGATGAGATGGTGAACGTCCAATATACTGTACACAAATTACACAATTTAATGAAAAAGAAAATGTGAGCAGGCTTGACAAAGTCTTCAAATGCAAATGAGATACAGTAATTATTGCTAGTTGCGTGCTATGCATAAATTCAGGAGCGGTGATGACGAAGCCTTGTCACTCTGAGGGTGTTCATATTATTCCCCTGAAATCTGCGCATTTGTAATGTCCAGAGGAAAAGCTCATAATGAGAGCTACAAAACAACATGAGCAGAGAAACTTTTTTTTTCAAGACACTTAGAAAAATTAAAAACATGTCCCCTGGAGTCAAACCTTACCTGAAGTGTGCAATGTGGGCAGAGGTTTATTTTGAAAAAAAGAAAAAACAACAACAAAAAAACCCCAACAGAGTAATTAGTGAAAATTTTGATGGAACACGAAAATCTTGAATGTCAGATAAGTGACGTCTTTCCTCTGCCTCCATGTGAAGAGAATTTTAAAAAGACCCAAATGAGCAGCAGCAAAATCAGATCTCATTATTCTGAATAAAATCAGAAGCACTGAGCTCTGGCTCTTACATATATCAGTAAAAATGTTGGAATATATTATTGGAATATATTATTTATATATAATATATATAAGAAGAATGTGTTGAGGCAGATAACACAGATAACTTTTTTTTTATCTGAAATTATGTGAAATTTTTCAAAAGGTAAAGCCGCTGCAGCTGTCATTTCAGAAGAGTGGACAGAGGACAGGAAAAGTTCAAAAGACTAGGGGAGGGGTGTTACATCGTAATAAGTCAGTCTGTGGAAAGCCTCGCAGGTGTGTAATTTAAGCACCCCAGGACCTCTGCTGAAATGCACATACTCTGCTCTCATGTAGCAACGTGACCTGACTTGAGAAAATCCCATTTGGAACCTTTTCTTCATCTCTTCAGAGTTCTGACATGTAGGAAAATCTTTTTTTGCAGAGGATTTTTGGAGCTTTCTATTCTGTTTATATATTGTATTCAAATGTATCAATTTAACATTCAAATGTTAAATTGTCCAACTAACTGAGTTAACTGAGGACATTTATGTTTGAATACATTTTTTTCTACCTTTTCTACTTTTTTTTTCAATATTAAGCTAATTTCAACATAATAAATGGGAGGAATTTAACCTACACTGGCATACATTCAGCTACAAACTATAAAGATATCTATTACAGTTTTTGAATGATCAATACAAACATTTTATACTGCTGTTTAATGCTATTTAGGGTGTGTATTGCAGATAGTTGGAGTCACTGTGTCACAGGACCACACATAATCAAATTTAGTTTAATTCAGAAAGGCAGTATATCTCCAGTTTACTGCATTAAAAATGGACAAATCTGCCCTCTTTTAGACTATGTAACTATTTAAAATAAAGGACCATTTGAATTTTCAGCCTCAAAACAACAAGGGAGACATATAGATACATATATTCTTTCACCCCTGGCAAGTTGCAGCCACCAGCTATGTGATAGCCGTGTAGATCCTGTACTGCAGAAAACAGGACTGACATATTCAGAAAAGACAAAATCCTAAACACACATTAACACTCCATAAGCACTGAGCATGCACACATAAACACAAACACGCTGCTGCTGAATGAACCACGAGCTACAGCAGCTGAACTTTCTGACTCTTATCTCGTACATGCTTGCTGCTACAGATGCAAATGACTTACCTGCTGCAGCTATTTAAAACCTCGTAACCTGATTGAGTAGTGCCAGAGGCCTCATAAATATTCATCAGAGGGCTGATTATTGAGGTTAGATGATTTATGTCTCTTGGTGTCTGCTTTCAGGATGCTCACACTCTTGTTTTTTCCTGTCATGAGCTACGCGGCGTAACAGATAAATGGGATTGTAATCATTTCAGGTGGAAGGAGATGAATGAAAAGGGAAGTAGTAGCAAAGGGGAACAGCTTCAGGCAATGGAAAGAAAAACAATGATTTAGATTGATATAGATAAAATGTTTTTTTAATTCAAATTCATATTAAGATAAATGGTATTCCAGAAATTCAAATATTTGTCATGTATATGTAAGTAAATGTAATTCCTTTTCATCGCTGACATTGTTAAACATTCTAAAACAGGTAAGAGAAGGAGTCATAGTCAGTGAGGGGACACACATACATTCCTAGTTTAACTGTGGACAATAAGCATGGACTGACTGACAGGGAGTTTAACACTAGATTTTGTGACTATTGATTCAATCATGATAACGCCAGAGCTTGACAAGCAAGTATATAGAACTTAAAATATCTTCTAGTCAATTCATCTGAAGTCAATTAATACTAAGACTTTTATGTAAAACACAACATTGATTTAATATATTATTTGACACGTGGATGTTAATATCATCCCTCAAAACCTTTCAAAACATCACTGCTCTCATCAATGTGATGACTTTATTTGATAAAATCAATCCACTATGCTTATATTGGCTGAGTGAGCCACCATGTGGGCAAAAAAGATTACTACAGCTTTCAACCTGACAAGTGTCTGCCAATTAAGCAATATATAAAATAAAAAAAAATCTCTCAAACACATGTTCAAACTCATATATTATTTATTACAATTAAATATTTTTCTTATATTACAGAGGTCCATTTTAAACCATACAAATAATCTGTGCTGTGATTAATATTTCCAAGATATTTCCAAAAAAACGCCATGCAAAGAATATGAACATAAATTCACATCAGAGGTGAGAAGTTTTAGGTTTTTGTACACCTTGGGATTAAATAAAATTCATGTTTCAATACCCCCCACCCCCCTTTTCTCTTTTTGGTGCAAACATTTCTTGGTGGTGATTCAAGATCAGACTGGCGTCATCTGACAAAAATGAAAGGCATTTGGAAGGTGGGTTAAAAACAACAGTAACTTCATGTCCTTCTCTTCATGGAAAATGCTTGGAATATATGCGGGTTAATGGGAACAGGCACAGAGGACCAATTAAGACATAAGTATCACACATCTTGATTAAACATAATTAGTTTGCTGAGTGATTCCTAAGGCCATAATATGTTGGCGTGTGGTTCCTAAATCTGATCCAGAACACCCAAGGGGATCTTAAATTGCAGAGCCAAATCAGAAATGTAGTTTATCCACTTCTGCTTTGTTGCATTGTGGCATGTGGACTGCGGTATGTCGACCATCCGTCAATACTCAGTGGAGAAGGTTTAAAGATAAAGACTGATAACCTTTGGTTGATTTGACTATATTCAAATGTCCGGGTCTACTCTGTCCTTTTTAGCCCGATGAACTGAATAAACCAATATGAAATTATTCGTCGGGAGAGGCTAGTTGGAAAGTCAAATATTATTCCATTAATTAGTTACAGTGAATTTTATTTCTGTAATTAAAGACACGAAAATTAAACCCACCCTTTTGTGCATGGAGTAAAGCGGAAATCAGCAGGATGTGGGCATTTTCAAGTGACACTCCACCCAAAATCTTTTGACTGCGCACATATTCACCCCCTGAAGGGTGGCTACAAGTGGTTTGTTGTTTCCTCCTTCATGCAGAATGGTGCTTGTGGTCAGCTTAAGACATCTTGGATGTCTTTCAAGCAGAGTAAAATACCTAAAACCTCTCAAACACTCCTGCAGCATAATCTGTTTTTATTATGTCCATCCACATGTTTAGTACTTCCCATATGCTGTGATTTAACCAAAATATGTCTAAATAAGTGCGCTACCTGTGAGCTGTGCCATCAGGCACTCTAAAGCTCTGCCAGGAAGTTGTGTCTTTAGCTGTATTTTGGCAAAACATGGTTGTTTGGAACATGGTGTGCATACAGATGGAGAGTTGAGAGGTGGATTAGGACGAGGAAGTGGTTTAGAAAGCCTTAAAACGGCTATAACTCATGACAACTGACAGAACTCAAGCTGAAGCTGCTCTTATCTGACAAGACAAAACTAGAAACGTTAAGCAATGCTTCACTATTTGTGCGAAATACATGTATTGCTTTTTATGTCGACAGTTGATAATACCAGAGAATATCAGACTCTTGGCTGAATATGTATGTTTCGGTCAGCAAATGGTGAACTTAACATAAAGACTGGAAATAGCTTTTAACAAACTGTTGTTTTTACACTTTGATTTTAACAGAAAACACGATTATTGGTGAGCTTTAGGGGTGTTACAGGGTGGATTTAATTTCCTTTCACTGCCTGCAGTCTTCATGCTAAACTAGGCTAATATGGTGCCAGCTGGAGATTCATATTTAGCAAACAGGTATGTGAGCAGTACTGATCTTCTCTTTTAAGTCCTAACAAGAAAATAAGCTTATTTCCCAAAACTATTCCTTTAAGATCTTCTTGTGTTGGGTGTTTGATACCAAATATCACTTTGAGTTTGAATCAAACTTTTCAGACTTTTGTTAAAATCACAGTGTCAGGATCAGTTTCGCCATTCAGATCAAGTACGATCATGTGAATACAATGGACCTGAGATGCAAGCATCTAGGAATCAAGATCAGCACACTAAAAAGCTTCATTTCCCCAGGCTGATTTCGGTACACATTTCTAAATGAAAGGCTGGGAATGTTCTCTAAGGCAGCAAGATCAAGGGCACAGGCTAATGGCAAGGTAAGTTTAAGTTGTTGGAGCATTCGCCATTTAAAGGTGTAGAAGCAAAGCTTTATCGTCAGAGGAGAAGTGGAAGGAGAATGACAGGAAGCTGGGAGAGGCCAAGGTACATTTTGGTCCTGCAGGTTAAGCATCTCTGGTCACATGTTAGCAAGTGTCCTTCAAACTGTATCTGAGATCCTTCTGAATACTCCAAATGTGTCCTCAAATCTGCCTGGAGGACTTCAAAATCTCAACACAACATTTACTAGGTGTGTTTTGGGCAAGCAAGCTCAATCGGTCACAGAATTACTATTGCAAATGACTCACACACTTTCATCTTAGACAGTGCAGCTAAAAAGGAGAGACAACTTTGACCCCCTTTCTAATCAGGAATGGAAAGCCACTCATCTAAAACTCTATTCTTTAAAATTATCTTTTGAAAATAAATTATATTTTCTTGGTACAGAAATAAATACATATCTTCTCTCAAACATAGGAATGAATCATCATCACAGATCTAAATGCTACACTGAATACATTACTCACCATCGCATCGGTGAACAAACAAGGATATAGGTGACTAACTGATGCCATCTGCTGTGAACACACTCATCCAGATATATAAATGCAAATATACAGTTAGCTGACACCGGAGTCAAATTACACCTCTGGCAAACAGCTTTGAGAAAGTAAAATATTCCTCAGCATCGGCATGACGAAAATCCCCTTAGTGCTCAGCTCGTTGAACATCTTCACACAGCGAAACCAAACAAACTGTGCTTTCTTTGTTTTTGTTCTGTAATACCTTATGAAAATCACCACGGCGGTGAATTTCAGAGTGACATGTATTACATAGAAACCATAATTGTCTCAGAAACTCACAAGAGGTGTAGCCACATAAACTTCCACATTTCATTACTGGCTGTGCATGTACTTAATCAGTGGTGATAAAGTTTAACAGAAATTAATAAAAACTTTTTGATCAAGAACTTAACTCACATCTGTGTTCTGAGTTTACCACGTAGACCTACAGGTCTGTCATAATAACAATAACAATGGAAATGTTAAATGATAGAATAGTTTGAAAATTGGAAAACACATCCAGTCATTTTTTTTGCCAAAATTCAGACGTGAAGAGCGAAACCACTCTTGTGTGTGAGTAAATATGTAGCTGGAGTCAAATGTCAAAGGAGAAGTTAGCTTAGCATAAAGACTGGAGACGGCAGGAAACAACTATCGTGGCTCTGTCCTGTTCCAGCAGGAACAGCTCAAAGTATCTGCTCGTCCGACTATGCACAGAGCCAAGCTAGCTGTTTCCCCCAGTGTCCACTATTCATCCTAAGCAAAGCTCAGCGGCAGCATATGACATGTTTTACAGTGCAGACGTAAGAGTTGTTTCCACCTTCTCATCTGCCTTTCAGCAAGAAAAGACAATGCATATCCCAAAATGTCCAACTATTCCTTAAAAACAGCTTGAACACATATGTTTGCTCTCGAGCTTTTCTATATGCAGTGCCTTAGAGAGAAATCTAATGACAAATGTGATTAAATCGTCAATCGCATAAATCTCTTTTGTTTCTTGTCTTGTCTCCTGTCACCAATACAGGACGATATGCCTCAAGTTTTCCTTAGCTAAGGTGTGTCACGTCCGACATGTCTGATATCAATTAGACAGTAATTCACATGTAACATCAACCTCTCTTCATATCTGTCAAATGTCACATTTCTAAGAGCTACAGTAGCGTTTTCTACAGCAGAGTACGTTCCAGGTTCTTCACACAGCTGCTACGACACCAGCAAGCCAAGTATGATAAAGACCACTTACACTGCCATATTAACTCTTGTACAATACCTCAGACCATTACACTTGCTAAATAAATGTGTTGCAAGTATGCACAAGAGATTTCCAAACAAAAGAAGCTCATCTCGCAATCCTTCATCCAAAAGCTCCTCTCACACAGGCAGCAGGTGGGTATGCAGCTAATTAAAGTTGTGGAGGATGAAACCAGAGTAACATTATCTCACGTCCATTAGCATTATGTGTCATGTCCCATCAGATGCTACTGCAGGTTCTTGAGGAGGCGTCCATAGCGGAAGTCATAGACGTGTCGACAGAAAAACACCAGCTCTGGGTCGACATCATCGGGCACACAGTGGTGGGTGGGCATGGCGTTGCCAACAACGGGTGGCACCACGAGGGAAGCGGCACTGTTACGTACGCCGTCCCTACGGCGTTTTACCAAGGCACAAAATCTGGGAAAAGACACAAACACATGAAATCAAACTCAATCACTTTTAAAAAAACATTGAAAAAAAGTACAATGAAAATGTTTCTTTGTAGCTTCAAACTGCCTGAGAACTGAGAAAAGCTGCCTGTCTTTTATGTTAAACATCATGCTTTTTTCAGTACTGACCAGAAGGTATTTGAAGCGGGACCATGTAATCTTTAAAAAGCAACATGTTTCTCGTAAGAAATCCTTCAAAGAAATGTGTTCCAGCCACCACAAAATGTAAAAATATTTTCTATCTTACCGGCAATACTGTGCCAGTGTCAGGACATAGCATTTGTCTTCGATACAGGCCACACTGTTCACGTCCTGGTGACGGGACGCAAAGATCTCATTCTGGAGAAAAAGACACAAAGTTTTAGTCCCGTGATAAAGAAAAAAAAAAAGGATAGGAGAAAAAAAGATTCCTCCACCAAGGCTGAGAATTAAATATTTGATCTTCTTAAGCCTTCACAGTTTGCACATGAACACAGGGATGTTAAAAGACAACATCTGTCTCCTTCCTTTACATGAGCACTTTCACCTCCAGATGTGAAGGCGGTGTCACAGGAGAAAGACGTCTCACTTCTTCCTCTGAGCTGACAGACTGTTACTGTTCTCACTCCGCTGCCAGGATGTGTTTGTTGTTTGTCAGTGCAGCTGAGAAATGACAGACTTCATTTGGCTTATTGTTTCTGCAGATTTAACAAAGTGCAACTTGTTCCTCTGGGAGATTACTGACAACAGAAAGCCAACATAGCAGAGGCTGCACCTCAACATGTGTGTACTGGTGTTTGTTCAT
>JAOXYL010000113.1:12010796-12021418 GCA_028564955.1 Terapon puta | reverse complement strand
TTCATTTTGGCGAAAAATTCACAAGGTGGAAAGAGGAAGACATGAAAGTCAATGGGAAAAGGCTCAAGAATAATTACGTAATAACATTAACGTGTTAAATAATGTGTGTTGCAAAATAATTCTTATAAAGTGCTGAAAAGTACTTTTAAAAGAGAGGAATTAAGCAAGCAGAAATTCAGAGCAATGTGTCATGAGATGAAGGAAAAATGGTCACGGTCAATGTGAAAAACATCCATTGTGTCCATTATTTTCTTATATGAAGGCACCATTGTGGGAAAATAACACTGTTTAAAAGATAACGCTGGTATCATTGTTATTTCTCTCATCAGCAAAATGCATGAAAAAGTCCAAAATCAATGCCTTAATGGGTTTCTCAGTACTTTCTGACTTCTCTCGCTGTCTCTTTTGTTCCTTTTGAAGACTTCATCTTTAAATACAGGTCCCAAAAATAAGGTTTGATTTTAAAAAAGAGAAGTAATAAGAGAAGCTGGGAACTTTAGTTCTTAATCTAAGTGTAAACAGGGCATCTGTTAAGGACTATTTTCAGATGCGGATTAATACGCACTCTAGTCAAGACGACTAAGGCAGCAGGAGTGTGTGTGTGTGTGTACGTGTGTGTGTGTGTGTGTAGGATTAAATAAAAATAAACTAGAGAGGCCATGTTTATGATAATGAATGGAGGCTTATTATTGTGTTTTTCATAGTTTTTTTTTTAAACAATGGATGCTAATGACTCAGAGGAATAAGCTTTGTAAATAGATTTGTATGCACACACACGTACACAAACAACTTGTGAGTGGGATCAATTGAATGTTTTTGGTCTTTTAAATATTTATTCACAAAAAGAGAAACAGAGCTTACTATCAGTTTACCAGTTTCAAAAGCCAGTTTAACTGATGCTTATTTTCACTGGAAAGACTTATAAGTTAACACGCAATGAAGCATAAATATTAAAGATGCACACACACTATTTGTGGGCTCTATGTTTCAGGTGGCCTCCTACATCCATAGCCACCCACTCAGAAAGCACAAAAGCATAAAAGTACTCTCACCTCACAATGTACACTGGGGTTGCATCTCCCCTGTGTGTGTTCTGGACGGTAGTACCAAAACAAGCTCATCATCAGCTCTCCTGCAGAAAAGGGAACACGTTCAGTTCATTCTAGTTCTCCAGCCAGTTAAAGCTGCAGTCAGCCCCTCTTGCTCTGGGTTGAAACACTCTGTACGGGTTGTGTCCTACCTGACTCTGGCTCTTCCCACAGAGCTGAGATCTTGGCCACAAAAGGCAGAGACTTTTTCCTCGGTCCAGATTTCAGCAGAACAGTGTCTCTGACCCGAATCAGCTCCCCGTCCCTCTGGACCCCCTCAAAACACTTCCTTAGCACCAGAGTCTCCTCTCCCTGGAAACACAGGCAGCAGGAAATACTGACTCCTCAAGCAGGCAGAAACTGATAAGCTGTGAGAGGCTGTGGAGTGAAAAAGCTCCAGGATGTGATGTGAAGTGAATGACTTCTGTGTCCTCACAGAAATGTGGACAGTCAGGTGTTTGGGTGAGACAAAAAAAAAAACAGAGAATAAGCCCTACTGTGAGAATGATGGGTGATAAATCACCCCAACTCTCTGAGGACAGTCAAGTTAAATTACACCACATTTAATTACAAGCGGCACCATCATGGCTGCGTCACAAAGCCCCAGCATGACTTTTTCTACGTACCACAGAGAAAACCTCCTTCTGAAAGGGCAGGCCAACTGGCTGCCAGCCGTTGGTAGTTTTTTGGCGACCGTTCTTCGGCTGCTTGGCAACCGTTCGCCCTCCGACGCTGGCAGAGCAGAGCTTCTGTTTCTTGTCCCTGTTGAGAGGGCAGACAGCCGAGCTGATGCTGCTGGTGCCGCGTGCGCCAGACCTCGACCCGCTGGGCGACTTGGCACTCTGTGGACACTCTTTCGCCACCTGCAGCAGAGGCTGTGGTTGGCTGGGGTCGGACAGCGGAGTCTGAACATGGGGCACTGATTGGCCGGCTGGAGGCACAGTGGGGATGGGGCAGCCAGTGAGGACTCTAGGGCTTGGACAGATGGGAATGGAGGAGGGACTGTGGTGGTCACTGAGGGCTGACGGGTAGTCGTCTGAGGAGGGAAAGGCAGGATAATGAACCGGAGTGACAGAGAACATGTACTCAGACCTTTAAGGAGCAGCTACAGTGCTCAACAAGCTTTAACAAGGTTACATAATTGAGACATGAACGACACTCACTTGTTATTAGTTCAGCTGAAGCGGCAAAAAAACAAACAGAGCCTCAATTCAGGTCAATTATAGCCTTAACAGAGCAACCCCTCACACACACACACACTGACACACATAGACACAATACACAGAAAAGCTGACAGTGAAAATCCACGAACACTAACTGAGTGAGATTCTCATGGCACAGTTGCGATGATGACATTAAAGTGCATTAATGATCCATTTGTTTTAGTATAATCTCTGCTGTGGCTCCATACTTCCTCAGCCGCCTCTATTTTCCTCCAAGGAAAACATTAACGTGATTATTTATTTATCCATCCTTTATTTAGTCGGGAAAGTCCCATTGAGATACAACATCTCCAATTCCAGAGAACTCCGGTTTAATGTCAGTCAAATGGCCCATAATCTAACATGGGTTATGTAGTTTTAGATGTGTGCATGTTACTAGTGAATACCACAAATGTACTTTACTTGTGTACTTTAGAATTGAACTTCTGATTTATTTTCTGATTTATAAAAGGAAGTGTTTGATGGTAACTTGAGGAGGGGATGTGAACCACTGTACAGAAACATTACATTGTTATTTCATTACTTCAATTTTGACTATACACTCACGTGTGTAGTCAAAATTTTCTAGCAAATGACACCTCTGAGTGAAAAAAAAAAATTATGTAATGTAAAAAAATGTAAAAAGCTTTCCACCAACATGAAGACTGACGGTGCTACTATGCAGAGTCTAAACCCTCACAGTCTGACCTGATTCTGGCTGTTAGAGACCACAGAGAGTGCAGAGTGCAGCCGAGGTGCAGCAGCACACTGGTGTGCGTCCATGTGTAATTAGTGTTGTGTTTTTGAGGTCAGGTTCAGGTGTTTTTAAGCATACACCCACACATTCAGACACACACATACACTCACGTACACACACATGCGAGGTTTGTGTGTGACACCACAGACATCACAAAGAGTTTTCCTGTCCTGGTTCACATCTCTGACTTGAGCACAGAGACTAACTGCTGACATTCAGGCTCACACAATCAGCTCATTAGGTTTCAGCTGCACAGGCCTTGTATTCACTGTCCAGTTGCTTGTATTCAAACTTAAACAAAAGAGGTCTTGCCCTTTATCTGATATTTTTTGTAACTTCCCACTCAAGTGACATTCCTAAATGGGAGATTAAAAATGCCTGACATAATAGTTATTCTCAGACCATTGTGCTGCTTTGGCAGCCGGATTAGGGGGAGGGGGGTACACCGCATACAAAATAACCTTATAACGATAGTGTGCTCATGAATGTTTCATCGTTAAACTTATTAGGAAATCATTCTTCAAGGGGCCAGTGATTTTACGCATGAAGTTCAGTTTCCATCTCATGGGGAGTTCTACTGTCTGCGAAAATAGCTTATTAGCTTAGTTTAATTTGTGGCTCACCAAGTAGATCTATAAACTCTGAGAAAATAGCCCTGATAATGTCACCAAACAACACTGAATCAGCGAAGTAACCTTTTAATCAGCCCTTCATGATCCATAACCTTCACCATCTAATACAACTGTTGGTACATCGTGTTAAATTACAACCAAATAACACATTTATCTACAAGATGCACAAGGCTGCGTTTTTCAGGTGAAAGAAAAAATCAACACTATGATTATTTTTTGTCTAATTATTGACAGTAGAGAGTAAATGGGATCACATGCCATGTACATATCCCCAGGAATGAAACCAGAAACATTTTATATGGTCAGATACTATGAGCACTAAGTCAAAGGGACACCCTACTTGTTTGGAGAGTTTTCCAAGGGAGGACCTACTTTTTTCTATGGCTTACTTAATGGTTTATTTCATAATGACGTTACATCAGAACACGTTCAGCCTGAACTCCACAGTGTGAGGTGGGTAGAATTAACTTTCAAATTCAAGCCTTGATGTAAGTACACCTTCAATACATGGCTGCCACACACAGAAAAAGAGAAAGACAGAAGAAAGACCTCCTGTCCTATTGTTGTCATCGAGACAGACGCCTGTGCATTAACTCCTTTTCTTCAAAAACAACTCTGACAAAAAAGTAAACCTAGTAATGTCAATCTTCTGTCTGCTCACCTCTTTTGATACAGTGGTTGCATTTGGTGCAGTCTGTGGGGCTGAAGGAGCGCCCTCCTCTGGCGATGGCTGGAATCACACTGGTGTAGGCAGAGTAGCCGTTGATCCTGCAGGGCTCTCCGTAGCACGCCTCCACCGAGGTGCAGCAGTACACTGGGTGGGTAATCCCTGAGGGCTGCGGACTGGTGCTGGGGAGCAGCTTGGGTCTCTTGCCACGCCTTGGGCATAAAGTGAGGGGTGACATGGGAGAGGGCGAGGTGTCCGGGTGGCTGAAGTGGACGTAGTAGCTAGGGAAGCAGGTGTACCTGTGCGGGCTGATGGTTATGGCTGCTGGGTGGGGTGGGGACTGAAGATGGTGGTGATGATGATGGTGGTGGTGATGGTGGTGGTGGAACACCTCGGACAGCGAGCCGTCCTCTGGTTCCTTGAATGACTTGTCCTCCAGGAAGAGGGCCAGTCTGTGACAGTACTCGACACACCTCTCCTGGGAGCAACAGTAGCAGGAAGACACCTCGGCCTCCACCTGCTCCTCTTTGATTGTTTTTAAGGAGTATCCCAGCGAAGAGCCACAGTGAAGCGCATGTTTGAGACACTCCTGTCCCCCCGTGGTGCCCTTCCACTCCGGATCCAAAGCCTCACTTATACACAAACTACAGCAACCCTGGATAGTGGAGCCCAGCTGGGAATGAACTGGATCTTCTGTACCCTGTTTTTTGTGCTTGAGTTGGTCCTCGTGTTTGGGATGCTTTGCTCTTTTGGTCGGCGTCAGTCCTCCACACGCTGATTTACCGCTAACCCCATCCTGAGTGGTAGCTGCTGGCTCACCTCCGCTCCCCGGCTTGGACTCTGTCTTCTTTTGACGTTTGGTTCCATAAGTGGCACTGGTGAGTTTAAGAAGCGTTGCAGCAGTGAGGCCGGCCTGACGTCGAGGCGTTGGTGTAAACAGAGCCAACCAGTCAATGTCCTGAGCCGCCGCTGCTGACCGCCTCTGTTTTTTAGGTCTTTCTTTTGAGTCTGCTTTCCCTCTCGGAGGAACCTTTTTGGTTTTACCACTATGTTCACTTTTGGTGAGACTATCTTTAGGTGGATCTTCTTTAGAAGTCTGTGGCTTCTTTGTGAGATTTGACGTGAGAGAATCGTCTCTGTAGAGCAGCAAGCTGTTGAGAGCCTCAGCATTGAGAGAGGCCATCCTTCGCCTGCGAGGCTCAAGGACAGGTGCGGCCAACACAAGTAAGGCGTCCGATTGGTTGTTTTTTGGTTCCAGTGCTTTCTGATTCACTGTGGAAGTTTTCTTAAGTCCAGATTTGGTCCTTTTCTGAATGGAGCTGAAGTGCAGCTTCTTTCTGACTTTAACACTCTTTTGCTTCCCAGCTTTTGGTGGATCCTTATTTTTACCCACAGCTCCTTTCTCCTCCAGCCGGGTGAGCAGTACGCAGCAGTCCAGTGCATCTCCATCACGCACTGCCAGTGTCTTCTTTCTGTGTCGATGTGGCTCTCTCTTATCCTTCTTTTTCTTTCCTCTCATCTCGTTCTTTCTCTCTTTCCCTTTTTTCACACCGCTTCCTTTCTCCTTGCTCCCCACCTCCTTCCGGGGCTTCCCGCTTTTCACAGGCTGGTTCCGCCGAGCTTTCACCATGGTCTCAGCGTCCGGGAGCAGATCCACCACCTCCTCTTCATCCAAAGGCTCCTACGATTGGTGGGCTTCAGCTCAGAGAGATCCTTCGGTTAGCATTATCACGGATCATCACCTGGGCCCATACACTCTCTGGGGAGACACAGATCAGATCAACTTTAAAGCTTGAGCCACACACAGACTTCACTGTTGTCTTGTCTGAGAGTGACTTCATGAAACAGACAGGATCTTTTGATGCATTATTCAACAACCGGTTTTACTTAGTTTGCTGTCAATTTCCTGCTCCCCAGAGAATATGACCAATTAGAAAACCTTTTTCCCTGACATGCAAACCACACTGCACACACAGAATGGAGGAGAAACTGAGCACATTATGTTTGAGCCCAAGGCCGTATGCACTCCAGCCTCTCCCATTTATCTCACTGTTTGTTTTAGTTTGAATTGTGCTCTTTACTTAGACAGTGATATATTAGCTAATAGCTGCATAGCCTGATTTAGGATTATAGCCAACCCCCCCCCAAAAACTATTGCCTTTTCGTCCTTTGTATCAATAACGGCCATTTTCAGCTCCTTGAACCCATGTTGAAGCACATTAATGACTCACACAATGCACCAGGAGCCCAACATTACAAGCATTCACCCACTCGTTGCTAAAACACAGAGGCACAGAGCAGAAAAGATGAGGCGTTTGGGTGATGTGTTCAATGTTTGATACGATGCTTTTAGAAGTGATGTGGATCTGTAACTCAGAACGGCAAACTGATTTAATTTTAAGCCATAGCCATAGCTACATCCTGTAACATGTCTTTAAGTGGTACTGTTAAGTGGTACTATGGCTGACCAAAGAGTAGATAATTAGATTAAACATGAAAAGACTGCAAAGGGTCTTTCACCTTAAAGGACTACACATTTCAATTTCTGCAAGGTCAAAGGGGCAGCAGATTATTTAAATCACTGAGAGGTATGAAATTAACAAATAACCCTCCAACATTTGTATCTGCAAAAAAACTATTTGATCGAATGACGCATGGATTGATTCTTATTTCACTAAAACTGGTGGCAGAAACATTCGTCACACAATAGCCTCTTCAGTTTCCATGTCAACAGGCTGGTACAGAGCAAACCAAGGCATCTCCAGCACCTTTAAGCCAGAAGACGCGTAATAAGCTTTATGACCCCCTGCAAATCAGTCTTCCTCATCTTGCAACACAGAAAAAAAAGAAAGAAAAACCTCACTTAAGAAAAACCTTTAATGTTCCTGATGATTCAACTGCCAATGACCTTTATGCAATGACACTCCTGCAAGCAGCATAAAGAGATGGATCATCCTTCTTGCTGCAGCCCTGAAACACAATTATGCCACTTGACCTCCAAGAACTAAGTCAACATGTTTTTTTTCTTTTTTCTTTTTTTAATACAACTCTTCAGCCAGAAACAAACTGAGCTTTCACAATCATACACTCTCTCAGGAATGATTGAGTTCACACCTGAGTTTTCATTCATACCTTGCACATATATAATTAATTAGAAGACTGTTTTTTAACAAGCTTATAATCATGATGGCACGTTTGTGACAGATGTACGGTTATAGTTGTGCACATTTTACAAATCTAAAAACATAGCATTATTTTCAGTATTTAATAATCTACAGATCATTGTCTCTTTGCCTTGAAAATGGCAGAGGATAATGAAAATGTACCCTGTCAATTTTCTTAGAGTCAATGTTGATATATTTAAAGGTTGTATTTTGTCCAACTTAAAGTCCACAAACAAAGACCTTCAGTTTTAAGTGATGTTAAAGAGAGAAAAGCTGCAAACACTTACAATTGGATTTTTGTTTGGCATTTTTGATTTAAATAATTACTGTAATGATTATAAAAATTCTGAAATGGCATTACTTCGCAAATAAAATCCCATTCTTATTCTGATCCACATGTGCCCATAGTGGGTCATCTGTCCTTTGTTTTTTAAATTACTCCCAGCAAAATGTTTTATTGACTGACCGCATCACAGACTGGAGCTAATTGCATTGTGAGAAGCTCTTAAATGCCAGTTGTAAATGATGTTAATGCCCTGACTGATGGTGTCTCTCTGTCTTTCCATGAATCAAAGTGCATCACAGTATGTTTAAATGTCAACCTTATGTCTGTTGTCACGTTTTTAAAGTGAGCCGCTCATAGTTGCAGTGAGGCTTTAAATGACTCCGGGGGGCTATGTGTGTGTGTGTGTGTGTGTGTGTGTTCGTGTGTGTGTGTGTGTGTGTGTGTGTGTGTGTGTGTGTGTGTGTGTGTGTGTGTGCATGCCTAAAATGTTCCTGTGTTTCCATGCAGCTGGTTTCTGTTCTGTTGTTGCTTTTCTACACACTGTTCTTCCTCCAGCATAAAATTGGTAATTTTCATAAAAAAAACTCTTCAATCATATGCGGTGAAGGAACATGCGTCAAACAGAAAATGATGACGGAATATGACTCAAGACGAATGCAAATTTGGCTCACAATGTTTCGGCACTGCATAACAAAAACAATAATAATAATAATAAAAAATGAGATTATTTTTATCAAGAGCTCCACTTGAGTTGCTGAACACTTCACCTCATTGCATTGTCTACAACAAATCTGGTATTCTTTTATTCTGACAACTTGCCATTGTGTAGCACCTTGAAAAGGACTGGAAGACCAAAAGCTACCATGGTGAGGAGTTTTATTCTGTTTCTCTGCCTGTCACTAGCAGTATTCAAATATAACATCCTCTACATTCAAACCTGAACACATCTTGCTGCGTTTTCTGCCATCTTCAGATGATCGGAGACAAACTCAGGGTTAAGCCGCACCGCAAATGCAAATCCCACTTTGAAAATGTCCGGGCGGGCAGTTGTGTCCACTCCAGAATCAAACCACCTCGTAGCTCAGTCTGCCCTTATTGCCGAACGACTCGGTGAACCGTGAAATGCAATCCATGAGAGAGAAATTTAATTTCCCGATAACAAGAAGACAGAAGGAGCCTCACATTGAGTTTCTGTCTGCGGATATCAAATCAAGTTGCTTCATTTGAATGAGACAAGCATGCACAATGGAGGGACGGGAGCTCGACGGGGAGCGTCATTATTCATGCCCGGCTAGACCTTCACCGCACTGAAAAACAAATAAAACAATCAGTTCTGAGGTCCGAATGAACACTGTGACTTTAAAAAACTACTTAAAAACAGGTCACCGGCTTCGAAGCGCTTTGTGAACTCCACCAATAACACCAATAGCTGAACACACCCACACACACACGTTCCTGAAATCCTTAACATTTGTTTCAAGACATTTTGTTTGGATTGGATGTAAACTTCCTGCTTGACAACCAAACATATGTCTACATTCAATCCACTACATGTTGCATTCTGAGTGATTTTTCCTTCACTTTAAAGTAAAGAAAATGCTTAGAGATGACTGATTATTTTTAGATTCAAAGAAAACCTACAGGTGTGTTGAAGAAATGCTACAAAGTGGAGCTTCAGTGTTGATTACGGGGGTCAAGAGACAAATTTGGAAGTCGCAAAATGATTACAAGAATTAAAAACATATTTTGTCTGCATAAATACATGCTTATTTTTTTTACAAGTGTCTCTAAAAACACAAATACTGGACAGTTCCATCTTTCCTCTTGAAAGTATTTAAATGTATAAATGTGAGAGATGATAATCACTTTATTTTTATAACTCATAGGCAAATTACACCTGTGATGAGAGTGTTGGTTTGTTTTAAGGGGAAACGAGCCTATAAATGATTGGGAACTAGTAATCAATGTTTCCAGACACTTCTGGCTTGTCAGTGTCAATTCATAATCCCTTTGTTGAAATGTGAGCAGGTTAACTAAAGAGAGTTTTTTTTACCCATCAAGAAATGGTTAATTTGAAGAATTTTTAAAGGTCTGACAAGGTGAGAGTGTCCGGCACAAGAAAATGAAACACTTTTTTGACTCTTAACCACCTTGTGACCCCTTCAGATTCCTCTTTTACATTTATATGGTTTTCCTTCTTGTCCATCTTAATGCTCACGTGACCCTCGGGTTGAGGTCCACTATATTTCAGCTTCTTAGGGTTTTTTTTCCTTTCTATTTCAGCAGAATTAAAGAACCCTTCCTTAAACGCCACGCAATTCAAAGGAAATGGGGCATAATTGCCACATAAAACCCCACTTAATACTGCTTCTGCCTCCTCCTGATGGCATATTAACTGACTGTAGTTTCATCTGTGTGTACAGGAGGAGAGGGAGGAGGCTGTCTGACAGTCTCTCTCTATCTCTCTCTCTCCCTCTAACACACACATACACACTCGTGCAGAAGAAGGACATGGTGTAGAGCTGTCATCATGAGAGGAAAAGCCCTGAGGCGGGCGGCTCTCTGGAATCTAAGCTGGTGCGTGCGGCTTCAGACGCCACCAAGTCCACTTTCCCTTCGCATATCAGCAACACCAACAACCAACCTATCAACCAACCAACCAACCAACCAACACACCAACCATCCTCCACCAACACCAACACCTCCTCCCTTCACCTCCATGCAGGTTCAGGCAGCAGCAGTTGCAAACACACCCACATCCACTCATGGATCTGGGTTATTATAAACCAGGGGGAGGAAGAGGAGGAGAAGGGGGGAGGGGAGGGG
>JAOXYL010000113.1:11962008-11973734 GCA_028564955.1 Terapon puta | reverse complement strand
TTTCGTTCTTTTAGCCTGTTGTTTTGATAGCACATGCTGCAACCTCACTGTATTGATTCAGTCTTGCAGCAGGTTTTAGGAAACAACTGTGACAATCCCACTTTACACCACCTGTCCAGGACCAACCAGTGAAACAAAAATTAAGAGACTTGCTGTTGAACATATTGCATTGTTTAGCAGATAAAAAGGCAGATTTCCTCAGAAGTTAGGAGACCAAAACAGAGCGAAATAGAGGGTTAATACTGGACTTAACACGGTCATTTCTGTTCTTCTCAGAAATGTGACGGCACATGTCGAACTGACTTCAAGAAAACACGATCGAAGCAGGATGTCATCCAGGTGTTCAGAGACTTTGTTGGAGGGAATGTCAACATCATCGTACGTGAAAAGCCTCTTCTCACACACACCACACACACACACACACACACACACACACACACACACACACACACACACTAGATACTGCAGTATACTATTACATGTAAGGCTACACACGAAACATACTTTACTGTGCATATACACTTAACAGGCATGAACTTAAGACTACACCAACAATGAACACACAACTGGAGAAAGCTCTCACATCCGCGTTCAGTGTTTGAACAAATATAAATGATTTTTTGTGTACTGAGGCCTTACATTTCAAATAGTTTGGGACACTCTAATGATAAATGGAAACAGCTTTGAAGTGTTTGAACTGCAAGAGCAAACCACACAGAGCAAATATCCTTACCGTGATGCTGTTTGAGTTCTTATTATCACAGTGGTTCCCACATAGACACTAGAGCCTGTTATGTTACAGCTGTAGTTTCTAATGTATTGATTCAGATTAAAATATTGGTATTGTAGCATGTTACACCCTGTTTTTTTTCCTTGAAACACAGAGGTCCTACCTGAGCAGACTGACAGAGATCCGGCAGGCCCTGAAGACATCAGAGTTCTTCAAACAACATGAGGTGATGACTAAGTGACAAATTAAAGGAAACACAAACATGAAGTGCTCCAGCACAGTGTTACATCAGAAACTTCATCTGAAACTTCAGATGCTTTACCAAAGATAATCTTGTGTTTCGCATATAAGATATTATTAGCCTCCAGTAATGTTTTCACAGTTTTGAAGCATAAATGTTCAGATGAAAGTAGCTGAAAGCTGAAAGTAAAAAAATAGTGTTATGAAGTGATATATAAACTTAACCATCAGTTTATATATCACTTCATACCACTAATTTATTGCTTTCAGCTAACAATTTCAACTGTTTATTGATGGATATTTTGGCCACTTATCCTTTACCTTTATGTTGCAACTATCTTTCCCTTGCTTTCAGCTATTTACACCACTTCAACAGGAAATCATTGCTGCTGAAACACTGTCATGCATTACTCGGGTATTATATTTACAGAAAAAAAGCAAAAGTTATTATTTAACCTTTCTTGTTTTGTGTAGGTCATTGGCAGCTCTCTGCTCTTTATCCACGACCACACGGGCAATGCCCAGGTCTGGATTATTGACTTTGGCAAAACTACAGCTCTACCAGAGGGCCAAATGTTGAGCCATGACGTTCCCTGGCAGGAAGGCAACCGAGAAGACGGCTACTTGTGGGGGTTGGAAAATCTCATCCACACACTGGAGTCTGTAGGAAATGAAGGGACTAGTGAAGAAAACTTTTGCTCAGATACCAAAGAAAATAGCCAAAGTACAGAAGCAGATGGTTAGAGACCTTTGAGTTACAGATGGGTGAGCAGAAGTTAAACTATTTTGATGGTCATAACAGAGAGATAGAGAAGTTTCATATATGATGATTCACTCTGGGTGCTCTGGGTGCAGAGCCCAGAAAAAATGCTGGAAAGAAGGCTTAGTGTAGCTGAAGAAGAGCTTCATAAACCCACTGACAGGAAGGACATGATGGACACAGAGAACATGTTACTGAAAGATTAGGCAAAAGAACTGACACTAATTCAACTTCCCACAAAATGAACAGAAGTGAAAGCAAAGAGTATCCTGCATTTCAGTTTCAGGGATGGGACGTTACATGTGAAGAAAGTGCTCATAAAATATGAATTAAATGAGAAGATAGTAAGAAAACACACAAATCCTCTTTATTACCATCAGCTAGTGTGATATTAAAGGAGATATTATGATGATGAAACTCTGACTGGGTCACAGACCTCATAGTCATACGACTACAACACATAACGCATTGTCATATAGTTCTGCATTCTGTATAATGAATAGTGTGTATAATCTGTCTTATCGGGTTATATTTCTTTCATTGATTTTTTTTTCCTGTAATCAAACTTTAATTTAAACTTAAACCTTCAATTTAAACTTTAATTATTTCCTTTTCTGTACAACTGTTGATGCTGCACTGTTTATTGTAGCACATTCTTTGGTCTTGGTGAGAGACAACTGAAATGAATGCAACTGTGTTTGTGGAATTAAAAAGGGAAAATACTTTAGTTTTATCTTCGATAAGTGTCGAGTCTGTCTGTAAGCCATGCCTGACTTCTCTCATTTTGATGTTGTACCACTGAGACAAAACTCTGTGCAACTGATCAAACTCACACACATAAGACCAATATATTGATTTATTTGGGTCACAGTTAGGTTAGATGCAAGTGTGAAAGACAGTATATTGCATAGAATGGGTTTTTGGTCGATGCATAACATCCTTAGCTACATCGAGAATGCAGAAAAACCTTCCAGTGAATAAAATGCACCAGACCATACCAACGTAAGCAGGACTAGGATGATTTGTCTTTTCTCTGTAAAAGAATTCTACAGGAACCGATATTTCTAAATGACACAAATCTCTGTGTTGAAAACTATGTGAGTTTTTTGTTACGTTACCTTTTTTAAATGGATTGTAGAGCAACCAAGATAAACACCCACAAACGTCTGCAGGCCTAAGCGTAAAAACTTACAGTAAGCCTAAAGAACCCTTATATAAATGTAACTATTCAAACAACATATTAAAAAATAAACTATCTACGTGTAGGCTCAAAATAAAGACACAGATACAACTAAAAACCTGATTAAATAAGAATTACCTGAAGACATAAATACTTAACAATTGAATCTTTGATTAATTGTTTCAACTGAGATACCCACAGCAGTGTGTTTGGTATATCAAAGATGAATACCTCCCCCTGCTGAGTAAACATAGGTACTACCAGCACTACATCAGTAGATGCAGTGACGAGGTATCTAATGGCAGTGATCGACTACAAATACAGATCCATCATTAACATAAATGAATAAAAATAAATGGTAAAACATCTACAAATGCAATGGGTTAGTCCAGTGTACAGAAGTGAGTACAAAAATAGCACATATTTTCACAGCTGCATGGTCCTCAACATATTCTATACGCTTATACATTTACGAGACCTCCTGCAGTCCAAGGAAATATTGAGACATCGGGAAAAGTAAAAGACATATGCATGTGGTTTGGCAAAAAAAAAAAAATCTCACCTCAAGTTCAACCTACTTTCAGAACACCCCAACTGATTAACCACAAACCATGACACACCTCAGAGAATGGTTAGACATTTTGGGAAGTATAATTATTTGATGAAAGTCTGATGTAACAATGTGCTAGCACTATAAAGCCCCAGCCAGTTATTTCAGCTTGGCACAAATACTGGAAACAAGGGGAAACAGCTAGCCTCTAAATCTCATTTGTTTTAATCTGAAGATAAACTTGAAATGTAAAGTGAGCATAGCGGGTTTGTATTTTCTGACCAGGAGCAGCGTGAGGTTTCTAAGAAACCAGCATCGACTCTGACCAGAACCAAAACCTGCAGAGTCAACTGGGCAGACGTCACTGAGCATGAGTGAGCGGTGAGCCTGAGAAAGATCCACATTTGACACTTGAGGCCATCCTCCAACAGAAACAAGCTGTATGATCTTCCAATGTGCAATCATGTGACATTAATACTTAGATACTCAGTACAACTAGAACCATGTCAATGACAGTTTTGGGGGGAAGTCCACCTTATGTTGAGGTGTTTTTTTTTTTTTTTGCCAAACTGCTGTTTATAAAGTCTATCGACATTTTCAGAAAATACGCATTATTCCAGTCTATTAGGTGAGGTTTTTTTCACATTATTTAGGGTGAATGTTAAGCATAGAAGTATACGCAATGAAATACATTTTCTGAATTTTAAACTTTGGATGAAAAAGAAACCTCTTGCTTGCACATTCCCTTCCCCATGGCTCAATACTTCCGGCTTGTTATGGTCATACTATACACTGTATAATACAAATTCCAATTACCACAATGCAACATAAACTACTGGCAAAGCTTTCATGAAAAAAAAAACAAAACAAACAAACAGGTAGAAAAGGAGTCCATCTACAGCAGTTATCTACGACAGCCGTCACCAGCAATGTGGACCTTGAGAAAGCGCAGGGCTGCGTGCAGTGTTTCATCTTCAGTGTTCAGCTACCAGAGGCGTACCAGAGGCCCAGAAAGGAGCGTCCAGCATTGGCTCTCTATCACAGTGCAGAGCAGTGTTTGTGTGCATGTGAGTGTAACTGTGTTTTTTCCAGCATTCCAGGAGCTCGAATAATTTGATGTTGTGGCTCTCAGACTGTGGCGGAGCCCTCGTGGTCATGCTTTTTGTTCCAGAAATTCAGAGCTCCAGTCCCAGGTTGTGAGAAAAGGGACTCTGAGTGACGTGTTTGATTTTAATATCTATCGAAATCCCTGTTAAATAGAGCCGTTTCTTAGATGGGGGTAACACTGAGGTCTTCAGACAAAGAGAAGCCCGAGTCTCGGTCACGTGTGGGTTTCTCAGCTTTGGTGTGTCTCCTCACATCCTCGTGTCCGTAGCTGGCGTGGCGCTTCAGCAGCAGCTTGGGCATACAAGATGAGGAGGTATGGAGGCCTAATGCCAGACCCAGACTGGTCCCTGAGGAGACACTGGGGGCAGAGCTGGTGTTTGTGATGGCTTCTGGGGCTTTGGGTATAACCAGGGGTAGGCTCTCCGCCTCGTAGCTTTGCTCATCGTAGGCGTAGTTGACGTTGCCACAGGGGAAACTCTGAAGCTTCGCCAGGTCCATACCAGCTTTTGCTGTGCCACTTGCTGGGGTCTTATGGGAGGACATGCTCTGGGCAGCTTGAGCCTGGCAGGAAGGCGATGGGATTGAGGAGGTGGGGGGGCTGAGCTGGCTGCTTTTGGCGCCATCACCCCCAGCCTCGCTGCTCTCTAAGGTTGGGCTGCAGGTCTGATGGGCCTGTGTGCTGGAGGAGGATGAGGAAGGGGAGCTGGAGAGGGGCATGGACTGAGTGTGAGCAAGAGTCTTCTTCCCCCTGAAGTTTTCCAAAACCCAGGAGCCGTATGTGGGGTTCCACAGGTTCTTCGTCTTGTTCTTCAGCCTCTGGCTCCCCGAGGAGAAGCTGTTTCTGGAGCAGGGCCGGTGCTGAGGAGGCTCAGGGTGGAGCCAGTGGCCTCCTGCGCACACGCCTGCTGCAGACAAACCCGGGGCGGGAACAGGTTCAGCCCAGGACGGCTCCAGAGCCTCACAGCATGATGTCACTTCCTGGTGGACAGGCTGGGTTTTCTGGAGGAGTAGACGGGGTTTGGTGGGCTGCGGAGGAAGAGGGGTTTGACCCAGGCCCAGAGAGGAGAGACCGAGCTGAGAGGAGTCCTGGGAAACAGGATGGGACACCAGGAGTGGTGTGAAGCTGGTGGAGGTGTGTTCGGATGGACGGAGTACCATGCCGCTGTCGTCCTCTGCAGTGGGGCCATATTCCACAGGGAGGGGTGTGTTGATCACATCTGGATCCTTAAGAAATGTGACGTGGAACAGGAAGGGGGAAAAAGAATGACACAGGGAAGAGTAAATAAATAGAACATTTATGCAGCACTAGTGGTAATACTAAGTGTCCACAGGTAGGTATGATATAAAACATACCTGAGAGCAGTAGTTAATTCTCTCCAGGATAGTAGAGAAGTTGGGCCGGTGCTCTGGACAGTGCTGCCAACACTGGGTCATGATCCGATAGCTACATAGTGTACACACACAAGTTCCAGATATATTTTTAAAGCTACATAAACAGAGACATATTGTATTATAACAAATGAATAAATGCTCTTTTCCTCACTGCAAAAATGATAAACAACACAGATTATGTGGTATTATCTTTAAAGTGATTTGGTGGAAAAACTTAAGTGGAACACAAGGTGTTATCTTGAGT
The DNA here is from genome assembly GCA_028564955.1 of Terapon puta. Lineage (NCBI taxonomy): Eukaryota > Metazoa > Chordata > Actinopteri > Centrarchiformes > Terapontidae > Terapon > Terapon puta. The sequence goes on along the minus strand of JAOXYL010000113.1, from coordinate 11,967,531 downwards.
GGAGCGTCGACTGCTACTTAAGAACTGTGTTTCACAGAGGAAAACAACTGCTTTTAAATGTATCTATAATGACAGCAAAGTCTTAAAACTGGACTTGGACTGAAAAACTGAATCGTTTTGCACCATCAAAGCAGCCTGTCCATGCAGAGAATCAGAATTTAGAAAATCTCCCTGAAATCTGGAAAGCAATGGTAAAAGGCATCAAGTGTGACTAAAGTCATTCTGGCTGAGCCTTGCGAGACGATTACAGCCTGGACTACCTGCCAGTACTCACACAGGCCCGGGGCAGCTCTTGGGAGGATCCATCCTGCCTCCACTGGTGACGAACTCCAGCACCTCTTGGTTGGTTTTGCAGGGATACGGCATGTAACCCAGAGAGAAGATCTCCCACAGCAGCACCCCAAATGACCTGCAGGGGGAGAGTCAGATCAACAACAGAGCTGACTCCATCACGCGTATCACATATTACACCGAGCCTGTTGACATGCTCCTCAGACAGGAAACCAGAATCACAATGTTACATTTCGCCAGCTTGAGATATAATCATGAAATGGTTAAAAGCTGAAATTCAACTCTTCTGCATCAAACTACAAACCTCCTTTGAATTTTTGTTGTCTTAATATTTTTAACTGCAGTCCTAAAATCAGAGAACACTGCAAGGATGTTTTTGGTTCTGAAATTTATAGAAAGCAAACTATTTTTAGTGGTATTGAGACACAAACCAGAACTCTTGTTTTATTTATTTATTCTGGCTCACTATGCTGCTGGGAGATGATTCCTCTTCCCAACAACTTTACGAGAGGAGGAACAATGCAGCTCTTTAGAGTTCAGCTTCACTTTTCTGTGGTCAAATCGTATAGCTGATCCAGCACATATTAACATAGTTAGTGTTTTACGGACGGCTGCATCAATCTGTTATGCCGCTCCAGACTTGAGCTGTAAATAAACCTTTGTCCCGGTCTCTAAAAATGAAAATGTGACGTTATTTGGCCACTGCAAAATATTTGTCTTCTTTTGTCACAGGAAGAGTGGTTTGGACGCTGCTCCTCACAGCGTTCTTTGTTCATTTGACTCTTGTTGTGTCTTGAATACAGATGCTGTTCTGTCTTGTAAAGATGTTTATATGACAGACTGCTCTTAAGATGTTGAGTTCTCTGTAGGTCTGCCTGGTTTTGTTTAAGGGTAAAACAACTTGGTCTATAAAAATCTCTCTGGTTTGTCTTGTACTGACCGCATGGGGTCTTTTGAATTGCAATTAGGTATATATATATATATATATATATATATATATAGATATATACATATATATATATGTATGTATATGTCTACTAGGTTGTTTGTGGTGTGACAATATCATTTATTTATGTGCGAATTCAAAATAATATGCAGTAAGAGACCTCAAGCTCAGTGAAAAGAAAACTATGATTTCTGAATTGAAAACACATTGTCTTTAATGGTTCATAGCTTCAGAGCCATGCTGGATATATCATGTGCTTATTATTTATACCATGTATCAGTTTTGCAGGTGAAGATTCCCTCCATGAAGGCCTCCGGTGGCATCCATTTGACGGGCAGCATGGCACGACCACCTTTCCTGTAATAGCTGGCTCTGAGAAAAGAAAGCAGTGGACCATCATATTTAGGAATTTCCATTTATCAGCAGTTTGGAAAAGAAGAGGAGGAGGTAAATACCACAAGGCCATGAACTCTGTAAGTACATTTAGAATCTGGCCCTGCGGAGGACAATAAGATTTTCGGCTTTTCAAATCATTTACCAAATCAGCCCGTTACCCCGTACTGCCTGAACTTTTTCTCACATGAGAACCATCGTCGTAACTTATCCCATGTGCTTTGCTGTGTGTGGTCTGCTGGCATGTGACGATGCAGAGTCAGCGCACAAACCTGTATATGTCTCGGGCCATGCCAAAGTCTCCGATTTTGGCCACCCTGTCTGGTCCGGGGCAGGTAAGCAGGCAATTTCTGGCAGCAATGTCTCTGAAAAACATTGGAACTGTTACAAAATGAAGCTTCATGATGCCACTAAAGTCTCCAACAAGCCAAATTTGCAATACTGTTGTCTGTTTTTCCTTGTTAGTACTAGTCAATTTTTGAATGCACTCTGTACTTTTTTGTGTGTCATTTTTATTACTGTTACAGCTTGCTCGCACTGTGTGTTAGAGAGGACTGTAATTTCATCTGTGCTGTATATCTGGTATATATAGTGCACTTGAAAATAAAGTTGACTTTGATTTTTTTTTTTTAATACTTTAATACTTTAAAAAGGAGATTGATGTAAAGATGGGTTAACCTGGATTTATCTTCACCTAAAAGTTTGATGCAAGAGAATAATGATCGGTGGTTTACAGCAGCTCCATTTTTGCCAGTTGATCTCTTAAGTTTTAGAAGCATTATTAAAGCGGCAAACGTCCTCTAAGCTACTCAGTATGTTTTACATTCAGCTCTCACAAGTGCACACACTAAAGAGTGAAGCCCCGATTCCGCGGTTTCTTCAATATGTATTTTAAATTGAGCTTGTAGGAGTAATGACTGTGTGTGAATGCGAACCTGTGTATGAAGTGGTTCTCCTCCAGGTAGCGACAGCCGAAAGCGATGTCTCTGGCCATTCGCAGCAGCTCCCACATGGTGAGACAAGAGGTCTGGCCCTGGATACAGCACAGCTCAATTTAGATTACCACACAAACACACACACACACGCCCCTCATTCACTCACACACACACACACAGAGGTGCAGCAGAGACGTACAGCTCGTGGCCTGTTCTGTCTCAGGAAGCTCTTCATGTCTCCTCCAGTCATCAGCTCCAGCAGGATGAAACGCGGCAGGATGTTCAGGCTGACGCCGATGCAGCGCACAATGTTTTCGTGGCTGAACTTGCTGCATGGACAAACAGCGCACAACACTTTAGTTGGCAAGCATTCATTTGTAGGTGTGTGTGTGTGCGTTTGTCAATCATGTAATGTGTCTATTTTTGCATACTGGATAAAGCAGGGCAGAAAAAAGACAAAGGAAATGGGAGGCAATGGGTGCTGGTACACATTAGGTTTGAGATTTTTGAGCTTGTGTGACCCTTAAATACGCACACATGCACACATCAGCTGCCTATCTGCCATGTTTTTAAAAACTTTCTTTTACAAGTCTGCAAGTGAAGATTTTACAGTGCACAGGAACAGAATTATCAGCATAGATAGACCGAAGTTGTAATTTGGTGTATTCCCCGTTTGAAGTACTCTCAACTCGTTTCAGCAGATTCTCAGCAGCGAGATAATTACAACGTTAGATGAGAGTATCGATTTTTTTTGTGCTGACAGGCTTCATCATTATCTTGGCTGTCAGGGTCATATCTTTTTCGTAGTGGAAACTTTTGGACAACTGAAAAGGCTGACCGACCACACAGGCAAGTCTGAAAACATCGGACAAGGTGATGCTTCACTTCCTGGTGAAATCTATTGAGTCTCACTCAGTATTCATGTGAGGGATAAAAGCTTTTAAAATGACAGCACACAGATTTGGAGATAGAGGGGGGGAAATGATGCCCTCTGGCTTGCTTTAATCCTTTAAATCCATTTAAATCATTTAATACTTTAAACAGACAAAACTCCTCTTGTGGTCACAAAATATTCGATTCTCTATTTGAATTTTTTCGCTCACTAATGTCTGTAAATGTGACCTGACTCACTGTATCTCAGTGTGTGATCTCAGATCTCTTGGAGGAGCTAAAGCTATACTCTGATCAAAATAAGGAAATATTTTTGATCATCATTAATAAAGCAAAAATCCCCTACAGATGTTGGGGAGCGGGAGCAATTACTGGCACTTACCAATTAACGCCACACAGGTCATAAACAAAAATGATTAAATCAGTTATTTTCCTGAGATCAAAGTGCATCCCTGAAGGCAAGACTGTCCTTGACTAACTGGTCGCTCGTTTCATAGGCTAAAACAACCAGCTAATTATCAGAGATGCGTGTGCTCCATTATAGTCGTTGTTAGATTTCTAGTGAGTGAAGTTTCGCATCTGGCTCTTGCTGTTATCTCGTTTAACTCTGATGGACGTGTTTAGCTGTAAAAACAGAGGAGGTTGCTGCTGATGTGAGAACGCGGCTGCCTCACACATGTCAGGATGCTCTAAAAAGGGCACACTGGTTGAGTCAATGTAAAATTACGTGGTGGCCAGTGCGGTGAGTCTGCGATGCACACAGGAAATGTACTGCTGCGGTATGGTGTACCTCATAATCAGCGCCTCCATCAGGAAATCCATTTCATCCTGTTCGGAGCAGATTTCTGGAAGAGTCTGTGAAGCAGAGAGAGGCAGTCTGAGGCGTGTGCATGTCTGTGTGCCTTCGTAAGGAACAAAGACATCATTCGACCTAATCAGCTGACTACTGAAAAGCAGGTGAACCCATGTGGAGCTCACTCTGCTTTTTTTTTTCCCTGTGTAGTTAATAAGCCAAGCACTCTGGGGACTGAATAAATTTCCTCTTTTTCATAGTCATCAATCCTTTTGTGCAAGCAATCTTATTACTTGTCTGTGACTTTTACATTTGTGCATGACTACAGATCTAACCACCATTTCATGTTTTCATTTTATGTATCTAAGAAAAAAGCGCATTGAATGCATTACATAAACCTGTCTTAATGTGTGTGACCTTTAGATCCAAGAGGTGGGAGGACCCCAGTGGGAGGCTGATGAATGGATTATATGTTATCAATATAACTCGCAGTGAGGCGCTATCATCTAACATTTAAGTGCAGCTTGTCCTCATGTGCTTCACAGGTTGCGAGCTGACCTTTATGGCCACCTGCATGGGATTGTTATCACCGCTCATCCCCAGAATCTGTCCCTCATAGACTTCACCAAATGCACCATGGCCAAGAGCCCTGAAAAAATAAAGTAAAAAATACAACAACGGAAGTGAAAACACCTTTTTTACTATAAGTACAGGCACCAGCATGTACAAACATTTGGCATTTTGACATTGTGGTTTGTTGGGCTGTACCTGAGAAGCATTATGTTCTTCCGCGGTACTTCCTTTAGTTCACTGAGCGAGGCGGCCTTTCCAGCAAAGCAGTAGTTGGGGTTGTAGTCTGTCATAATGGTGGAGGAGCGGATCTTGCTCAGCTTGTACTCTGGACTCTGCAGACGCCCCCTCACTGCGTGCAAGTCGTTCTTTCTGCGGTACCACACTAAAGACAAAGACAAGACAAGGACAAAACTGTTTGAATTCAGTCTAAAAAGGATTGTTGTTTTGTTTTAAAAAAAAAAAAAGAAAGACCATAACTGGACCCCACGCTTGCATGTAAATTGTAGAAGCAACTTCCTAACCATCTGCTAAATGTAGGAGCAGTAACACAAGGAGGTGTTGAGCCGCATCTCACATGTTGATGCTTTTCAATGTAAAAACAATGTGGGAAAACATTGTTTTTAAAGTGAGACTTTTTGTTAGAAAGTTGGTTCACAGGCAGTCACTTTGTTCTTAAAAGAAAACTCCACCAATTCAATATA
>JAOXYL010000113.1:11934904-11961933 GCA_028564955.1 Terapon puta | reverse complement strand
ACATATATACATATATGGATATAGATATTACATCTTTGTCTGTCTTTTCAAAACCTGGTATCTATATTACATACAACGCCACACCACTGACAGTTTAGTCAGAAATGGCAGCTGGTAGTTTCAGAGGTCTGGTAACCTCACTTCTTCGTAACTCTCTTTCATTTCAAGATGCAGTTTTCAGCCGCACCGACGCTGACTCAAGGGACATCACATGACAGTGAAATTTATCAGCCTTGACACAACGTCCTCTGACAACAGACTTTATATAACTTTTTTTTCACATATTCAGGACAAAGAAAACAACAAACAAACAAAAAAACTGGTGGAGTTCCCCATTAAGAAGACAAATCCATCCCCACAGAAACACAAAGTTTTGTTGGATGCAGGTGGGATGTCCTCTCCTTGGTTACTGCTCCTAGACTGTCTGTCCCAGTGAGTTTGGACTCACCCGCCGTGGAGGCAGCCCACGTCCCCGATGCAGGTTGGTAGTCTGCCAGGGAGGGGGGGCGTTGCGTGCAGGTAAGAGGTGTCGTCGAGCCATCGCCCGGTGCAGATGCTAGGGACTCAGTGGGGTTGGGACGAGGGGTGGGTTGAGAAAGAAAAGGAGGGGCAGGAGGAGGGGGAGGAGTAGGTGGAGGAGCAGGAGGAGGTGGAGGAGGAGGAAGAGCAGGAGGAGGAAGGAGAGGAGGAGCAGACGGGGCACCCAGGGAACAGACTACCTCCCTGCATGGGGGAGAGCTCAGGTGAAGAGACACCGTTAACCTGAAGGGTGTGTGTAGTTGTGTTTTTTGCAGCGGAGAGCAACATGCATGTGACTGAACAAATATAATGTTTTTGTTTTTAGTACTTGATTTATTCACTTCCAAATTCACACAAAAACATAATGTAGTCAGTGAAGAAGGTCATCCATTTTTCATATGAAAAAGAGGTTTGTCTGATTAGGTTATGCACAGAAGTCAGCTTAGTTTGCACTTTAGTAATTATCGGAGTACAGCTGTTGGTGACAATGAACAAGATAAACATCTAATCTACAATTAATATATGGCTGATTACACAGAGTGCATTTATGTTTAGCTATGTATACGTAACCAAACACAAACCATTTGTATTATTGTTCTACACACCAATATTTCCTTTTCAGAACTGCGTGTCCTTTTTCTAAAAGGTCATTCAATCAATCATTAATATTTGCTGGACTGAAACCTTTATAGTCTCCACTTAAATGCTTTTCCCATTTTTCTAAAATATGAAAGCCAACATACCAACATTATTGTCCATTTCCCCAAATATCTCATCCTCTAAAAGGACAGGACTCCCCTTCAGTTCTGTGTTGATTGTTTGCATCAGCAGGAAGAACCAATTACCTTAACATTTCCAATTAAACATCAAATCCATTTTACTGGCATCTCAGTTAGATGTCAGGTCTGTTTTCTAAAGAAGTTCTTTGGATGTATAAAACATATAAAAGCTCCCTAAGTTGCTCGCTTGAGTCAGTTAAACTGCTTAGATTGTGCATGCAAATATAAACGTTTAGACTTTTGTCAGTGTGGATGTGGTACACAGTTCGATTCTCCGTGGTTAAGTTAATTTTACAGGAACCATGAGCACCAATTCAATTCATTCAGATTTTCCGATATAGTAAACAAGAGAGATTAAAAGAAAAATTGGTGATTTTCAACCTGACCTTTTCCCTTAGTCTGTAAGGATCCACTGATCAAAAGAAGTATTTTGGGGCTGTCCCTCTATCCCTCCCTCTCTTTCTGTATGAACTGACATTAAATGAGTGATTTGCTTTTGATATGTTATTGTAGCTTAATTTTTATAGAAATAATATTCAGACTGGTTTAAATAGTCAGTTTTCACTATCTTTGCTGAGAGTTTTTTGGTTAGTCCCATATAGAAGTTTTACGATACTTTTCTCAACATTTATTTTTCTGGTATTCTTCTTTGTGACTTTCACACATTTACACTAACAATCAGTTCTTATACCAACACATAAATGAGAGTCTGCCAATAGGACCTGACATGGTAAGATATCTTGTATCCAAAGTAGAAGAGATAACATGAAACAAACAGGAGATCGGCCTCTCAGTTTTCCTTTCATGTATTCAGGGTTTATGGTCCATAGAAAGACCAGAATCAGAGGGAATGTATCAATACAAAGTCTCTTTTCATTGCCCAAAAGTTGCAAAGATGTTTTTTTTGTTTAAGGTTTGGCTGAAAACAGACCTTTCTCAGTTCTCACCGCCAACAAGGAAAATCTCAATATTTCTCCTTTTATCCACCAAGTTTACTTTTATATTCATCGTTTTCCTTGCACAAGGTTTATTATAGGCATTAACTGAGTCAAAAAAAAAAGAAAAGCTTTAGCCGTGTCTGGTCTTCTTGTCAGACAATCTATAAAGCCCAGAGATATCTGATACTGGAAGTCAGTGCAGTGCATTTTTCTCCAGAGGGCCTTACACAAAGTTTAGATACACTAAAACTGACTGTGGGAAAGAAAGTGCTAGTCTGCCACTGCTGAGCTTCACTTAATATTCAGGACTTTCGACGAGGTTAAGTAGAGGACGAAAGAGAGAGAGAATCTATATTCAAACACCTTAAACGGCACTTGGCGGTGGATAAGTGGGTCAACCAAAATGTCAGGATTCCCTTCCTAATCATGCGCAGCTGGCAGCTGTCAAAAAGGTGACGAAGGTGCAAAAAAACTTTTATTAGTTGTATAATCCCTCACTGTCCTATATTATGGCAGACTGATGTTTTTTTCAACTGCATACAAACTGTATTTATATAAAGTGTCTATGGTTAATAAAACATGGTTTAGTATATAAGTTAACATTAAATAGTTTATATTGCATAGCAGCTTCTGAGACAAGTTAAACACCAATGCAACATTAGTATCATTAGGTAATGTTAATCATAACTGATACTAAGTATTAGATTGCGACTGTCTCTTCATCCCTCAGTTGTATTTCCTTCCAATCCCTAGAGTTTTATTGCCACGGGTAGTAAAAAGTACAAAAACTGGTTAATTGTTAATTCCCTAATTGTTCCTATTTTAAGCTGTTTATTTGTGCAATAATGATCAGTAAAGCATTTTACAATGTGTTAACTGTCACAGATTACAGAAATGGAACAAATCTAATCATCTCTTCGTTCAAAAACAGACGCCAACACTTTCTGAAATACTCACAGTGCTTTGTGTGAATCTGCTTATCCTAACACTCTTCTCATAGAGACTCAATGCCCGTGGATTAAGATAAACTTCTGATTGTCACTGTGCAATTCCCAAAATGACTGAAAGGCCTTCTTCACAGTTCTCTATTTTCTCCTGTTTTCATGTCTATATATTTGGGACTTTTCCTTTTTTTTCCAGCCACTGAATTGTAACATCTGACATTTACTGCCATCTAATCTAATCTAATCTCAGTCATCAACACACATCTCCAGCTGAGAGAAACTTCCTGGTTAAATGTCAAACCTTCCTGCTTGTCCTTTTTACAGCAAATAATGTACTTTTACATTGCTCTCATGGAAGCATAAAACAGTAGAGATGTACTGTTAGCATCTCATTGTAAGATTCAACCTGTAGGCAATAAATACATTAACACAAACTATTTGGTATTTAACTGCAACTCCATTATCTCACTTCTCAACTACAGTATAATCTATCTTTGCCTCCAACAAAAGTCAGGACATATAGCCGGCAAAAGGAGAGTGTCACCAGAAATAAGTGCTTGTTATGAAAGTGTCCAAATGTGCTCACTTCATATTGCGTTAGACACATATAATTTAGAACCATATCCTTGCTACGGCTCCTTTAATCATCTGGTGCACGGCCAGAATGATTTAAGCCAACACTCATCAGAGGCGTTCCTGTTTCTGTTGTCAGTAACATCTGGAAGCATCTGCATGTCCAGCTGTGCTCATAGCCGGTGGAAGGTGGAGGGCATAGACTGCACACACAACTGGAAGAGTCTCTTACTGAGAATGACACCGGCGCAGATCAGTGCAACACCGCTTGCGACGGTGGAGACCACGACTGCCAGGATCAAAGATGGAGACATCTGGCCCTGCGGAGCTGGGCCTTGAGGAGCGGCTGGAAGAAGACGGTCAAGCGTTAGAGTTCATGTAGTCTCTCAGTTTAGATGCATTATTCAATCATTTTGAGGCATGTGAAAATGAAATGCAGGCACATCGTGTGTATTATCTAAAGTCGTGTTTGCTGGGGGGTAATTACACACCTACAGTGCCGATGCATGTCACGTTGTCACTGGCCAGTATTTCATTGTCGTCGCAGAGACACAGGATGAGGTGAGTGTCTTCATCTCGTTTGCAGCTCTGAGTTTGACAGTGGCTGCAGTTCAGCTGCACCTTGATCTCACACTCGCCGTGGCTCTCCATGGCTAGATGGAGCAATGTTCACACACAAATGCAAAGAAACAGATGATAAACACTGAGTTGGATAGGGAAATCACTGAGTTTGCAGCACAGCCTAAATCAGTCTGGTGATCTGCTATGGTATCCGTTTTGTTAAAAATCCATGAAAAATCAGCCAAACAATGAATTACCCAATTCCCACTCAAGAGGGTTGTCGCAGCAGCTAAAGACTGATGCTTTCTATTTTATTCCTCTGTATCACAGAGCTTAATTGTTGTCCAAAAGCTATCGAGCATGCGTCAATGAACCACACTGTTGTACTGGGCGGCATTTTCCTTCATTATGATGAACATAGGCACTGTAGTTTATTCAGAGTCTATTACACATACACCATCCAGATGCTATAAATACTTGCAAGAGCTTTAAATCCACCGCTGAAAATAGTCCTGAACAAATGCACTATATACTCCTGCTGAGGAATGCTTATTAAAAACTACAGCTGTACAGCTGCCAAGTCTTTTAAGTTTAGAATTGATTTAGCCTCTTATAAAACTAAAAATATATTCACCACCCCTTTTTAGAGATTAACATCTTGAGCAGGAACAAATGGCCTTGAGGCAGGGTGCCACAGACAGGAAAGGGAAGTCATAAGTTATTGAGAGATGGACAAACATACTGTAGATGACCTGTGAGATTTGTTGGAAGTAAGAAAAATACATATTTTTTCCAGCCTTATCTTTTGCTTTTACTGCACACCTTATATGTTGTTCAATGATCAATTACATATGTCTTTGTATAAAAAAACAGCATGTGGCTGTAATAAAATAGTTCTGTAATACGTTTAAATATCACTCTTGGCTCAACATTTTGATCCACATACATTACACTACACTATAGCGTCACGCTTTTCCCACTATTGAGTCCTCTCTGCTCTGTAACCTAAACAATCCTTCACTGTTACTTGATACATATTATGAATATGAGGAGAAGCTTGAACCATATGTCATGCATTAATCTCATTCATCCCTCACTTAAAGATGATAGGTTGATTTAACTACATTTAAGGAAAACATATTTGACTAAATTTAATTATAACATTTAACTTATCCTCTTTGTTTGGACCTCTCTTTGAGTTGTGTCTCATTGTGTTTAAAACTTAGCGACGACTGGCAGCGTACTCAGCAACAACAACAGCGTCTTTCACATGAGAATGGAGGTCTGTCTGCTGGCGCCGAAGGCAACAGGCTGCATGAGGTTGTGAATTAGTCAACGGCCTTCCTCTTCCTCCCGCTAAATAATGAGAATCAGATGGCTATAGTGCCTTTCTCTCTCTCTCTCTCTCTCTCTCTCACACACACACGCACACAAAAACACCACTGCATACATCCATGTATGCGAGTGTGTAAACCTGAGTGTTCATATAGTTTAGTACAAACATGTACAGTAACACACACACACACACACAAACTGAATCTGTTAAACCCAGAGGCACTGACTGGATCCATGTCTTGGTAAACTAAGTGCACAGAGAGCCATGAGCTCGGGGTTTAATCTTCACACCGACAGTGTCTCTTTGCTTTGGGATCCAGCAGTTATCTGCTCCTGAAGTAACTACATGTTATATAACTCCAGAGATGTCTCTGAGATTTATGTTACAGCCACAAAAAAACAGGGTGTTCACTTCCATCTTCAATCTGCCTGCATGTTTAATAGTATGAAAATGACACATCAATTAATTTTCGACTTCTATCAATATGTCCTCTTATGGCCACTCATCAGAGTAATTTACTTACTTAATCTTCATTTGTCATTGTTCCACTACTTTGGTCTGTTCTACTATTTCATCTACATCTCATGGCCTACATCAGCCTTCATCAAACAAATGTTCATTCTTCCACTTCCAAGACTTTCAGTAGCATTCAATACTTCATCTCCTCACTCTGCACATCTTGGCTCATCGCAGCTCTTCATGTCTTATTCTAGTCCTCTTACAGCTTTATGGACGTTTTCAACTTTATTTTGATATTTTCATCAACAGATGGAGATTGCTCTCTATCATTTTCTTTCCCACTCTGGTCCTCTTTATTTAACTTGCCTCTACTTATTTTTATATTATTATTATTTATTTACAGTTTGCATCTCATGAGATTTTCATTAGCATGTTGTGACTTAATTTTTCAATCTGATCTGCTCTATTGTAGCTTAAAAAAGGTCTTCTTTCTAGCCTTTTCTTTTTTCTCCTCTAGTCTTTGTAGTTCTCCTCTGTTTTCTTTACTCCTCTCTGGCAGAGTCATTAGGTTTTACATTGTCATTCTGTCATGATGGTGTGAGTCAGACTCACCTGCCAGAGGCAGAAGGAAAATCTCTCCCATTGGGTGGACGAATGAGACTCCATTCTGACCGTCGGCGGTGATCTCATCCTTCAGCGCAGCGTCACCTCCTATCACAAAGTTTGTGTTGTGAACTTCGTTTATACAATTATGACAGTTTGTACTTGTCAGTTTTTTTTTTTTGACAGGAAGTAAAGAACACAAAAGTGTTATCTTAATATCAACCCGCTCCATCCGGCTGCTTCTGACCTGCAGTTACTGTCAGTCATAAATAAAGAATGTATATAGATTAAAAGAAAATGTATAATTTGTGCCTACAGTGGCAATAAACTAAAAAATTATCCAACTGCACTACTTCACAAAACTGTGAATGCTTTAGACCTTCCTTTTAAAGCCACCTCCCCAAAACATGCGAGCGTACCCTGCTTAACTACTGCTGGAGTATGAGCCCACAAGGGAGCATTGTGGAGAGGTGCACATCACATCTTTGTCACTGCCACAAGTGTTAAACTACTGCAATCACAGACAGTGATTCTAGCTTAACCTCTTGGTATATCTGATTTCTTTTAGTGTTAGCCTTTTCCTCTTCAACAAGTGCTTCTAAAATACACAGTCTATAAGCTTTATGGAGCTTGGTAGAGTGTCTCAGGTGAAATGACACAAGGGAGCAGGAAAGAAGACGTAATGATATAAAAATCTTTGTGCAGGAGTTCGCTGTTTAACGGTAACTGACGGGAAACGTTTACCTCTGTAACCTCCACCACCACCTCCGGCTGTGCACGCCCCACCTCCTCCTCCAAAACCCCCAAAAGTAGACCAGCTGAGCTTGGACAGGGCCAGGGGACACGAGGACCCCCCCACAGCACCTTCCACCAGAGGCTTTCCTGCTTCCTTGTGAGGACTGGGACTATCTTTCCAGCCTCCTCCACCACCTTCAGGAACACAAACGCAAAACAAACATTAACCACCATTATATCAAAGATATTACATACACATACTGTACAGAAAAAGAGAAAAGAAAAAGAAAGAACCAAGGTTGGAATAAACAAGAAAATTGAGATTTTTGTTATCCTGAGGAGTGATGCTGCTATTTAAACTTTAATCCAACTTTGGTAAGTGAGCAGAATGTAGTGGAAACCTTCACAGAAGGTTTTAAACCAGAATTTCAAAGGCTTTACACATAAACACACTGGCCTGCATTGGCACCAGTCAGCAGTTACTAGCATCTGCTGATGTGCCTGAGCACACTGAATTAGCAGCAGAAGCACTGAGAGCAAATTAGTTTCTGCTCTCTGTGTTATCATCAAGTCTCAAGAAGGCAGGGTTTTCTGAGGAAAGAGCCCCGTCTTGTTAAGACCAAGTTTGACAAGATGGGAAGAACTCCAACTGCAGATCTGAAGTGATGCAAGCAGAGGTACACAGGACAGAAATACAAGGATACAGTCAGCAGCCGAGCTCTTGTTCTGTCTGCCAGTTTTTGTTGTGTTTCTTTGTTTCACTCCAGTGAACCACAGTGAGAGCCATTATGCACAACAGCCACAGAACAGTGGTGAACCTTGCCAGGAGTGGCCGGGCGACCAAAATTACCCAAGGAGCGCAGCAACGACTCATCCAAGAGGTCGCAAAAGACCCCACAACAACAAAGAACTGCAGGCCTCGGTTAAGGTCAGTGCTCATGGCAAAAATGGCCTGCATGGCAGAGTTCCAAGATGAAAACCACTGCTGAGCAAAAAGAACATTAAGGCTCGTCTCAAATTTGCCAGAACAAATCTTGATGATTCCCAAGACTTTTTGGGGAATACTCTGCGGACTGCTGAGACAAAAGTTGAACTTTTTGGAAAGTGTGTGTCCCATCTCATTTGGTGTAAAAGTAACGCAGCATTTCAGAAAAAGAACATTTTACCAACAACAAAATATGGTGGTGGTTGATGCTTCAGGACCTGGAAGACTTGCTGTGATAAGTGGAACCATAAATTTTGCAGTCTTCCAAAAAAATCCTGAAGGAGAATGTCGGGCCATCTGTTTGTGACCTCAAGCTGAAATCCAAAACACACCAGGAAATCTACCTCTGAATGGCTGAAGAAAAACAAAATGAAGACTTTGGAGTGTCCTAATCAAAGTCCTGATGTGAATCCTATTGAGATGCTGTGGCATGACCTTAAAAAGGCAGTTCATGCTCGAAAACCCTCCAATGTATGTATGTATGCTTATATATAATGCAGTTCTAGTCTCATGTGATGCCAGGTTGACTAGTTTCAACACTGCCAACACATTCACAGATACACCTCCTCTACACACTACTAAGAGCTACACATTTCCACTGACACTCAGATCTTTATCTAAACAATCCCACAGAGGTTTCAATAAGACGATAGACGGTGGTCTGTGTTGAGACTGTTGGTCAGAGGGGATTTACTGAGAGAGTTCCAGTTGGCATTTGCAGGAGCAAAGAGAGACCTCTCTGCCATATATGTCTTGCTTCAAAGGTCAAGACTTGTCAGGAAACTAAAAATACAACTGAGATAGATCCCATTATCCACAGGCCAAACACATCCCACTGTGTGAGAGCATGCATGCATGCCAACATTTGCTTCAAATGTGAGAGCGTGTGTGTATACAGAACAAACAAATCCTCTCTGACTCTATGGGTAGGATTTAGCGTTGATTTTAGAGATATGAAAAACACGCTTTTGATATCACACAGAGGTTCAGTTGGTTCACTCAAAGAGAAAAGCCAGTTGTCATCCGAGGCTTATAGGATCTGGAGGGAGAGGAGGAGCACATTCTTTACTCAAACACTTCACCTCTCTGTGATTATTTGCACCTGAGTCCGCAGCCAAACAATCAATCTTATACATCATTTATATTGCAGATCCTGTGTTGTGTCATGTTTAATTCTGGTCTTTCTTCTGTGTCGTCCTTGTACCAAAAAGTGACAGTAAATAATTGAACAAGTTGAGTAGTTTTCTATCTTTAACTGTAACTCTAATGTAAACATTATGTCACGCTTCTCCAGCATTTGTATAAAGCTGCTGCTCTCAACCATTGACCGTTCTTCAAGCCACAATTGTGAAAATGGTTTTCTGAAAAGTCCAGGCCATTGAGATGTTTTTAAGACATGAACTAAATATGAGATTTTTGTATCTACATTTAAAATGAAAAAAACAACACGGACCACAACATCCTTTGTTTTGAGTGCAGGCAGAAGCTCTTTCCACTGTTGATTATCTGAGAAAGACATTGTATGACACCCCAAAAACTATTAAAAAGAGTCCATGTCCACTCCAAGAATGGACCACAACAGTGTTCCTGTTACTCCAAATGACTTACAGACCTCACCGTTAAAAGTTTAATTGAAACTACTTTGATTGCATGATCTGTGAATTATCCAGGGTAGCAGGGACATGGATATTTTCAAACGTCAGTTTTCAGAGCTGTGAGCATTGGCAGTAACATGCCCTATAATGTAATACCTGCAGGGCCAGTTCGACCATTGGTACTGGGAGCTGTGGTGCTGTTTTCATACTGCTCCAATGGTATGTGGTCCAGGCTGGGGTCAGGGTCCTCCATGTAGGCATTTCCTCCACCACCAGCCGCAATCAACAGGGGAACCAGCTCACTTCCCTCCATCTGACAAGACAACATTACTGTACATTTCAATCACCTGAGTCTTTATTAACTCTCTGAGGTACATTTGACTAGGAATTACAGTTTAGAGATTAGAGTGCAAGGCCCGGCTGAATCATCACAGACATTTTTGATGCCTAATATACATTCACTTAATCCGCATCAAGTATAAAACATACTCACAATAGACACACCATTTTGAAACAACACAAAATATCTTCTGTCACCTTAAAGATGTAGGTTGCTCCCCCTCCTCCACCTCCTCCCCCAGCCCACTCCTCGCTAGCCTCTCCCCTGAGGTTGTCTTCAATCACTGATGATTCTCCCAAGCAGATCTTCAGGGTGAGTGGATTTCTCTGCACCACCGGGGAAAGGGAGATTCAAGTTTCAGAGAGAGAAGCTGTCGTCTCAGAAGTCTGAATCCAGCAGGCGAAAATGTTTTTATCTAGGTCACTTTCTTGTCTCCCTGGCGAAAGACGTCCCAGTGGGACCTGATACACATCAACGAATTCTTAATGTGTGTCCTCACACTCACACAACTCACCCCTGGACACGCGTCCTCTCCCTGGTGACCCACCAAAATGTGAAGTATATCTCCTTTCTCCAGGGGAAATATAGCAGATATGAAGACCCCGTGGTTGCGTTTGTTGTGGTTTTTGGCTCCTTTCCCTCCTGCCGCTCCATAAGCAGAGATCCTAAGGAGAGTATCGCACCACAAATACTGAAAATGGCTTTCTGGCTTATGCTCCACATATGATTTACATATATACAACACTGGATAGATAAATTCATATACACTTTATCAAATACCTACAGATAACACGGTCACCTGTGGTTTTATAAAGATTTCCTCTTGCGATCAGACACTCTGTGTTGATACTGGCATGAGGCACAGCCATGTGTAGTTTAGCTGAAGTAATTCAACACCCTGTAAATCCTATGATTAATCCTGCCACTTTGCTGTTTTTCTCATTTCATGTTGTGAGTGTGATAATGAGGTCCCATGACTGGCTGAGCAAAGACAATCAAATTGCTTCAAGCCTTGATCTGGCAGGACAACAATCAGTTACACTCAATACAGCCAGAATAATTTAGTTCCACACCAGCTCTGAGTCACACAGCACAATCAACACATGTGGAAAAATAGTGTGTCTTCAATAACAGCTTTTAAAACTAAACTATAGCTGACATGTACAAAAAGAATTTAGAAGTACGTCAACAACAAACTCTTTCTGTCAAAATGAAGACTGCGGCTGCATCATGGGAGTCACAGCTCAACAACACTGGCTACATTTTAAGGTTTGGTTATTGCCATGAAATCATTATTGTTATGAAAACGCCAAACCCAAAATGCGCTAGTTCATATCTCAAATGTAGCTCTCAGGTCAGCACATCAGTTCCTTCTTTTTTTTTTTTCATTTCATGTTCTAAACGAGGCTTAGTAATTTCCTAAGACAGCGGGGCACTGCAGTTTTAGCCAACATTACTCAAACAGCAGTAAATGGTGTATTTGCTGGGAACTAAGGAGCGAAGCAATATGGCATCAAACAATGTGTCTCATTTCTTTTTCTGGACGACAGTAAATGTCTATGTCTGTATACAAAGGAATACATCATGTTGTAGTGTATTTGTAGGATTTGTAGAAAACAAGGAAAATATAGGATCATCAAGTCTGTTGTTCCACCTTAAAGCTTAAAGCATCAAATACATCGACTCTCTGACTTACAGATATCTGTTAGTGGCAGGTACTCTCCACATTTGGACTCCTTTCAGGGGGCCTTCCTTCCCCACAGTAACACTGACATTTTTGTTCCTGTAGGTATTGTCGCATTGGGCCTGGGTTGGGCCGTTGGGACCACTGGCACCACATGAGTTAAAAAACCACGTCATCAAAGAAACCTCTAGAGAAATGGAGGAAAAGACAAGACAGAAAAGAAAACTCACTGGTGTAGAAGTATATAAGACAAACATAAACAGCTGAACATAAGAGAAGTGAAACAGATATGGCACAAAATCTAGGAGAGTCTCTGGAAATTGCCTTGACTACTTGGTATGTGAACACTGAATGCAGAATGGATTAAAAGCTTCTGGTCAGCTAATAGGGAAGATAAATTGTGTGCAGTGTACAATCCACCACCTGGTATGTAAATTCTGCATGCAAAACGGATTAAAATGGTACAAGAGGGAGGCTTTGTAAGTATCCAAGGTGACAGATGCAGCTACCTGAAGCTGAAGGCTCTGGGAGAGGGCTTAAGAAATCGTCCGAGTCCGCCATGGGCAGGAGAGAGTTGAGATCTGAGGAGAGCCAGGTAGCCCAGGTGGGAAGAAAGAGAGAAAAGGACTCACAATCACCGGCCTGCATATCACTGGAGCATAAATCATTTCCGAAAACAAAGGGACATGGATCAAAGGAAATGAAAACAAAAGGTATTAAAGGGATAAACATGGAGGCATTTCCTTGGACTAATTCCTGAGCAGGAAAACCTGAATATATTTTTCACTTACTCCTATTCATCCATACAGTATTTAGCATACACACGTAGTGGATTTTGTCTATTTCTATGGTTTCCCTCAATATAGTTTCAATAAAAGTTAAAGGATTTACAGTTGCTATCCTTTGCTAGAATTGCTGATCTTGTTTAAGCAACTAGAGCCTCCGTGGTCTAGTTTCAACAGTCTGAAAACACACAAGCCTCTTCGGCACACAGAGGGCTCATAACCGATAGGGAGGAACATTAAACCAAGTTACGACTCACTAAAGTCAGTCTGGGATCCTGGGTTGACCTTGATATCAGTTAGAAAATGTTCTAGTCTTGCCTAATTGGAGCTGAGCAACATCCATACACCGCAGTTATCACTGTACCTCCCCAGAGGTTTTAAACCATCCTTCCCTTCAATCAAACACATACTAAAAAACAGACTTATCCCTTTAATCCACTGCCCCAAAGTCAAATTTCACATCTGTATTTCAACTGTGGTGCCGCACTAAATAATAAAATGTGTCCCTGACCATTTCAGTAGAGCAGAAGGAGGTTTTAAGACGTCTAATGACAGTGACACAGGAATGTTGGCACACATCTTGCGGTTCTGCATTTGCAGCAGATTAAATGTTGGTTACCCTCATGTCACGGCCAATCACTAAAACAGGGCATCAAACAGATGACTGTGGACCACTGCAGCTCTGAGAGAAAGACAGCAGTCATCACTTAGTCTAAATAACAGTCAGCCTCAATAGTTGGGAGGACTCCTTGTGCTCCACCGCTCTCCATTTCATTCAGTGGGAGTTAGATTTTAATAAATGTACATTTAAAAAGTAATGAGCAGAGGCACAATGTAACATTTATAAGACAGATTGTCTTATTCTAGTTTAATTAGTCGTAAAGTGAGCCTGAATAACATTTTCTGAGCAGTCGTCTCTGTGATCAAGTGCCTGACAGAAATGATCTTGTTAACAAACAAAAGTTTGCAAAGCCAATTTACTGAATATCTAAAACTGTGCACTGTTTACATCCATGTTCATTAGCAGCCTTCATCTTCACTGCCTTTGTTGGTGCATTTCTGTGCTTCTGTGCCACTAACTCGGGAATGTGAGGAATGTCATGAAGCTGTAGTGTGGGCGGCTCACATAATTTCCTTGTAAAAATATTGCTCCATAGCGCGACTAGTTGTCAAAACTTTCACTTGGCACCTTCTTTTCCCTGCATTTCCAGAGATTAGTATGAACATACATAAAGAGATGCTGAGCCACAATTAAGAATTGGCCTTTCTGTTATGCTCTCTTGCATTTTATTATGGCATATATTTCAAAGGCCTACCTGTATTGAAGCAAGCTGCTCCAATTGCAATCTCATCGAGAGCAACATCAGCATTGGAGCCTTGTCCCCACTTAGCTGTCACCTTAACATGGAACCTGGAGAAAAGAACATACCATTGATGCATTTAGATAACCATCGCTGTGTCTTTTCATGTGAAAGACACCATGAGTTCAATTCATGGATGGTAGAAAAACAGTTTGAGTCAAATGATCAAAACTGATTACAAAATTTTAAAATCTAAATCTAAATCCAATCCAAGTATGTAACTGTTTCCACTTTTGACAGAACTGAGTAAAGTTGAATGATGGGGGTAAGCTTCATTCACAATACAACCTGACCTGATCATTTTTCTATGACACTTTGGTGTTACATAATGTTTTGCTCCTCCACCCTGTTTACACACCCATGATGAAGGCCAGTCAGCTGCAGGGCAACATCTTCCCAGTCGTCTATCCACTGACCATTTCTCTCCCACACCAGTGGTGCGGTGGTGGTCCCATTCTCCTCTATAGCCACCAGCAACGATCCATTAAAGTTCCCATACAGGTACAGAGAAAAACGCATCTACACAGAAGATTTCAGCAAATTTTTAGTAGAGTTAACACAGTGACAAAATCTTTTGTTGCCAAAGGGATGGAGAAGAGAATAAAAATATATCAACAAAATGATTAAACCACTGTATAAGTCTAAATAACTGACCTGACAGGCTGTAGCAGAGACTGGGGGAGGGAAAGAGGAGCTCTGAATGGACGCCTCTCGAGGAGAACTATTCTCTCTTACCTGCAGAAACAGGAAGTGCCCTGGGGGGCGCACATTTATTGTGAAATGGCAGAACATTAGCCAGGTCATGAAGCAAACTGTTATGAAAATAATGAACATCAGAGATACAGTAATACTTTAGTATAAAAATGTCTTCAATTCCATAAACTCTGAGCTCATTTGATTGTTGGACGAGAAGCAGCAGTCTATCAATAAAATTGTACTTAGAAAAATGACAGCAGGGAGTAACATTTATATTCAAATAAAAGTTAAAGCCCTTTTGTGCCCTTCGGCATAAATATGTTCTGCAGATGGATTCGAACAATCCATATGAACTCTCTAAGGTCTGATGGTGTAATTTCATATGGTTGCAATCTAACAATGCATTCCGTTAGCCAAGTCTCGAAAGAACAACACATAAAAAGCCCATGTAACGGAAAACTAATGAGTTTTTACATTAATTCAACAAAAAGTTATTTTGAATGATCCCACTCATCCTGTGATGAAACATTTCTATCTTGATGGGGGTGGACTATTCTAGAGAGCCTGAGGAATAAATGACACGAATCATATGCTATGGCCTTCACAGTGTCCAGAGGCCTCATTTATAAAACTGCGTGTAGG
Source organism: Terapon puta (assembly GCA_028564955.1). Taxonomy (NCBI): domain Eukaryota; kingdom Metazoa; phylum Chordata; class Actinopteri; order Centrarchiformes; family Terapontidae; genus Terapon; species Terapon puta. The sequence continues at coordinate 11,946,398 of JAOXYL010000113.1, read as the reverse complement.
ATTCGCATCAATAGGTGGCGTACGGATTAAATACAGAACATGCGTATTCTCATTTATAAAAGTGTGCACATGTCACACACCGGATTCCCCTTATAAATCACAACCAACTCAAAATGTAGTCACCTCTTTGCGGGACATGTCACGCCCATAATTGCCAACAACTAGTCAATGAAGTGCTCCTAATTAATATTCATTCTACCAGAATGCATGGTAACGGCCATGGTGACAGTGACAGAAAGGATAAAATATGAAAAATTCAAATAGTGTGAAATCGAAGATCTTAATTGTGAAGTCGACACCAGAAAAATAACTTTGTTGATGAATACAAAGTGAAATAATAAAAAGGCCTCCGAACGGCAGCATGTGCAGGATGCTGTTCATGCTGCTGCCTCTGAAGATTAGTCCCACATCAAAGTGGACAGATGGGGGTCAGAGTTCACCCCCCTTTATGAAAAAGCTGGCAGGGATTACTGGGGAGTCCCTCTGAAATGGAGCGGTGACAGCGACTTAACGCACACAGATGCACATATGATTCGAGTAGTGATCACTTCGTTTAAAATGAGGATATCAAATGCATTCATTCACGTAAGTTAAAAAGGGGGGGCTGCGCTGTGCAATGAAACAACGGCTATTTTAAAAAATTTTCATTTTAAGTGTCTCATCACATCCAGATGAGCGTTTGGCTCAGATTGGACAGGGGTCGGCTCAGAGCCCGAAATGACCACCGGCGTCAGGGGAAAGTTACATTATGGAGCACAACAGTCCTGTATGATAACAATATATGAAACTACACACTCGGATCTGCCTGAGCTGAAGCATCAAAAACAGCATCAGTGTAAATGTAATCTGTCCCAATGTTCTCCTGACTTATTAGAATAAAACATACAGAACATACAGGTGTTTAATAATAACGAGGAAACTTATGCAGTAACAGATATGTTTGTATTTATGATCCTAAATCGTATTTTTAGTTTTTAGTGTAAACATTTTAGCAGTTTCCTCTACTTAACAGGAGAAGATTCACATTGTTTCTGTGTTTCATCCTTCTTTCGACGGAGGCGCAGTTTCTCATTTCTTGTGGAAGACCGCACATTTTCCGCCACTTTTATTTTTTATAAATCCAAAAGTTTGCATAGAAATGAGCGTACTCATCTTTTGCTAGATCTCATTGCAATTGAACACCAGAGCGATATATTTTGAATGAAGTTTAAGGCAGCTCTCCCCACCACCATCCTCAAACTTTAATACCAAATGAGGGAATATCTTTGAGAAGTATGGTGTTTATTCCTCAAATAGAATTCAGAAACTTTCAGATGCATTAATGCAGTTTTTTCCTTTAATATGTCCTTTCATGCAGTGGATAGAAATTTGGCTAATTTCTCTCCACAAATAAAAAAAACAATCAGAATGGGACAAGACTCACCAGATGACACACACATGCACAAACACACACAGACACACAGACACACAGACACACACACACACACATACACACAAACACTGTCAACCTGGTGTGCTCTGTAGAGTGATGCCCTGCATGTCTTCTTTCTCCAGAAGCTCGTCTCCAGCGACCCTTTTCCAGGCTGAGTGCCGGTTTGACAAGGACCAACCACATGCATCCTGTTCAAATGAACACTGTGAGCCGAACGGGAGAGCACCTGTGGAGGTGGGAGATGCAACACTGTTGTCATATGTTACTAACACAGAGATCACAGATGCTAGAAAGCCCATATTTTCCAAGCAATGTCTCTTCTCCAAAAGCAGCTGAGCACAAATGTTATAAATCAAGGGGTGCCACGCTTCATGAAGTTAAAATATGGCAAGGAAACTTGCCAGACCATATTTTCACCAATACCAATACTTGATGTTCTTTGTGTGCTGTATCTGCAGGTCAGAGTGCCCTGACCTCTCTCAAACTTTGTAGAAGAGAAGTCTGTCCAAAAGCATGGGGGGGATACAGAGTTAGTCAACTTCATGAATTATGGCCTTCTGACAAGTAATTGCCAATACATCAGAGTCACTGGATTAAAGTTTTTTAGCTGTAATACCATAATATCACCCAAAATATCAAATGTTCTATGTCGTCCAATGTTAAATAACCTCTTTCACAATGCTTAAAAATACCCATCAACATCTCTCAATGTACAATTTATATGAGACTGGTGTTGGGACTGTGAGCTGGTTCCACCTGTTTGCACTCTTTGCTCTAAGGTCAACTAAACCTAGAGACAAATAAACATATGGGCCTTTTCATCTTAACTTCTGAAGATGAGGATGAAGTTATTTCTAAACTGTTGCAGTTTCCCTTTTATGTTGTGAGCACTCATCTTATTGATTGGACACCTGGTCCAATGAAAAAGATATACCACCATTGTGACCCAGGTCCTTTCCCTCTGGGGGTCCACAAGTCAAGGACTCTAAATAGCTCTTTACTTCATTGATTTCATTACTGACTAAAGTGAGGCCTTTTGATTTCTCAGTGTGGTGAAGTGTTTTCTCTGTGCTGAATGACTGATGTTTTCCAGGAGAAGCCTGAGATATTATAGACTGTGAAGTGGGAGGAAATGAAAGGTACTGCTCATTTTTCAAAACTGAGATTTCAAAACACTAATAAATCCATGAAAGCTGTATTGTATTATCACGTTCAGATTTGCATGGTATCTTTTCAAATATTTAAAAAGCAACATATCAAATTCCTAACCATACAACAAAGGAATTCCCATTAATGTAGAGATAACAAAACACTAGCCTTTTGACGCAACTTCTCTAAGGATTCAATTCACTTCACTTTAAATGCTCATATGACAGTTACTTCATGCATTTTAAATATATTGTGTAGGCCTTTGGCATGGAATAATCTGGTACCTCCAGTAACAGAATTAACAATTGATGATGGATTTAAACTTTAATACAGCTAATGCAAATAAAAGTCTTGTATTCTGCTTTAGGACTCCTGCACTATATGCTGGCCTCACTTAATTCTCCACCCACAGTCACACAAGCACTCACGTATGCACATCTTTTGCTTTTCGTGTTGTTTTATCACTCCCACTCTCAGAGGCGGTCCACTGGTGCAGATCAAATCAAATTAGCAAGTATTCATCATCATACAAGCCAACTGCAAAAGGGCATTTTCAAGTATTAATAATAGAGATTGAAGGCCTCTATCTCTCTAAAAGCATCACTGTATTCTGCATCCTGTGATTGTATTAAAAATACACTCACCACAGATAAAGCCTTCATCTTCTCCTAAAGGACAGTCAGTATGGAAGTTGCACACTTGGCTCTGGTCGATGCAGCCTCCTGAGTCTTTACAGTGGAAAGATTCCCCACAATCTACATCCGGCTCTGTGAGTTGATGGTCTGCAGGCCAACAACCACATAAGTTATACAAGACTGTAATCACATGTCTCCTGTATGGAGGAGAGAAGTAAGAACACTGCAAAGAAGATCTCTATTTTCAGAAGAAATATATCTTTCCTTAATAAAATAGTTTATAGGAAATATGGTTGGTGACTTTTTTAGTTGAGTGTGACATGAAAGGATCAACATAAATCTCATATCTATGAGCTAAATATGAGCTGAATCTAGCAATCATTTAGCTTAGCTAAATGTGTCAAATGTGTCAAAAGGTGACAATATTCAACTAACAGCACTTCTTAAACTATCTAATTAACATGAAGTATCTATTTTGATTCATTTAATCTACGACAAATAAAGAGTAAAAATAACAAGTCACACTTTTTAGAGGGTTATACGACAGACTATTTCTTGTTAGGACTGTGCTGGTTGCCTGATTTCTCACATCCCACTCTTTGTCTGAATAAACATTTAAAAATGTTTCCCAAAAGCATTGTATTGTTTTATACATGTTAAAAAGCATTATTATTTGATTATATTGATACCAGATCCGATTTATTTTACATATAAACTCAAAGATGATGATGAACTCACCTAATTCCAGTTCTATGAACCGGAGAGAGTCCAGAGCCACAGTTGCTCTATCTTCCCCCAAACAGGAAGTGTAGAGCAGGGTCACCTGAAAGGGCTCATCTACCTGACCAATCACAGTCTTCAAGACGCCCCACTCAGCCCTGCATTAACCAGTCACACAGACATGTCTTTTAAAGGCATCTATTAGTTATTATCAGGATTCTGTATTAATTAACAACAATTCCTGCAATCAGCAATTACAAAGACTTGAAAATGTAATTCACAGCATCATTATTTTTTCAGATGTACTGGCAGCATCCCTTTGGTGTCACTAAGCAGCCACAGTCTGTCACTACGCTAACATGGTTAATAACATTCACGAACGTCATTAGCAAAAGAAAAACTTGGTGATGGATGTGAGTTGCAGCTCTGATGTTGATGTTTCATGATATTCTTTCTAAAACTAGAAAACTCTTTCTAGAACAAACAATCATTTCTGTAAACCACTTCTAATTTTTCTATTTTTATCTTTAAATAAACTGTGCCTGTGCTTTTAACTGTTTGGAAAAGCAATAAAATACAAGAGGGATTTAGGCTCATTCCCTTCACATCCATTAAAACTAATTTTACATACACACCTGTTAGGGCCAAAGTTTGCAATATTATATGGAAAAATATGCTGGTTTACATAGAAAATATAAAATAATGGAAATGGTACTTTCTAGGCTTCCTTGTCAGGAGTAATTTTTCACCAAGCAGTTTCCCAGAACATGTTTGTCATGTTTGTCATTTTTTAATTTTTATCACAGAAAGCAAGCCTGAATTTCCAATGTGATGGCACCTTCTCTAAGCTCTAGTTTATATTAAGCTTTTCACTTTTCACAAATCCACCTCTCAGGGTCTATTTTTAAGAAAACACCTATGCCGTTATAGCTTAAAAACCACTGTACATTTAGCTGAGTGGCTGGGTGATGTTTCCCACTGCAGTGAAATTGTGTAGGATAATGCATATAATCTGGAGACCTTTTATGGGGACATTAAGCCTCTGCTCTGAGAGAAAAATGTTACTGATGTCTCAGAACAACCAGAAAAGGTGGAACTATAAAACACATGGAGCAAAATGGTAATTGGACTACAGATACAGAAGAGCACAATGAAAGATGTGTCATAAAAGATGGGAACTGAACTTTACATACAGAGTGTATTCTGAGGTTACATCTGCATGATCGTATAAGATGAACAGTGGGCTTAATAAATGAAACCACTGTGTGACAGTCTAGTAATGGAATTGCTCAGTCCATTACTGCGCAGACACAAACAAAGCCACCATACAAACCCATTGCATATGCCCATCCATCCCTCCTCTGTCCTGACCAATTATATATAAATTCATTTCCAGAGGCTGCATCTAGACCTGGGTGCTTTTAGCTACTCTAAAGCCTGTACTTCATTACATCAATAGGAAATACCTGTCCCCGTTTCCCAAACAATACACATGGGACCGCTGTACCCACATGGTCACAATTCTACATTTTGTCCCACATGAAAGCTTACAAACATTTTTTTTATTTATCTTGAGTAACCTCAGAGGTAAAAGGTATTAGTTTCTGTGCCCTTGCTCTGTCTGAAGGCCTCTGTCACCTTTCATTGCACTGAATCTAAAACTCCCTTAGATTCACTTGACAAGCACTTCAATCAGTAAAGATGAATGGTATTGCTTTTTTTCTGACACTAATTAAATGGACGTGTTGTGCTGCATAAATAATAAGTATACCAACAAATGGCATGTCGCTGCGGCATCGACAGGCTGTTCTGAGTTTGTCTGCTGACCTGCTCTCGTCACGTTCCCTGTGGTTGAAAACCACCGACTGAGCTGGTGAGTCTGAGAAAACTGGCTTCATCAGGAGTGTGACATTCCCCACCGCCGCCGCGGACTTGTACAGAGCCACCTGCAGCATATACAAGATGTCGCCTCCTGGCAAGACTGGGCTGGTTAAGCTGTACTCGCATCTCCCAGAGACCTCGGCGGAAGGGGAGGAGTTCAGGAGAAGGAAATGCCCTTGAGTAATAAAACAGAGTGGAATTTTCATGCTTGACAGTTTTATAGCAGCCTCATAATACTGTCACTCCTGTAAACCAGTTGACGAATGCTTTACCATTAGGACAAATCTCAGATTAGGCATTAGGATATAAGCACAAAATCAAAATAAATGACAAGGGAGATGCACTGCCTCAAAGGAGCTTTGAGTCGGTCCAAAGAACCGTTACTTGGTTTTCTAAAGTCTCTGAATTCTTACCATCCGAGGTTCCCTCTGAGTAATCCGTCACAGGCAGCACCCCAGCCTGTCTGCCTACTGGCTGTTGCGGCGATACCACCATCCAGTCACTTCGGTCGCTGTGATTTGATGGAGTCCAGAGGCACAGGGACTCAAAATCACAGGAGGTAACTGAAAGACAGACAGATTAGACACTAGAAAAACTCAAAATAATGAGAAGGAAAAGTGGTATTTTTGTGTTCTATCCAAAGTTTCTGAAGAGGAAAAAAGAAGGAAACGCCATTTACACCTGCTGAAACAAGGCTCATATATAACTCTAATACACTTGATATTTTATAACAGGCTTATTTGTTTCAAATTTGGTTAAATAAGATGTCTTGGTGTACAAAAGCATGATTATTTATGAGACTGAATCTTGAACTTTCAAAAACCAACTAGTCAACAAGATTCTGCAGAGAACAAACAGCATCTATGATTCCCACAGAAATGAGCCAAAACTGATTTTCTTTATGAATGTCAGAGTGAGCATAAGCACAGAAGATGTTTTTCGCTTGCTTTCTTAGGGATCACGAGAAATGTATTTCATGATCTCAACAAAACAAGCTGTTTTGTCTGAGATTATGAAATCTAAATGCATGAGGCCACTTTCCGAGGCCGCAAAAACCTTTTACGATCCAAAAATGCTTAAATCTCCTTTACTCAGCGGTGCATTAAATCTATACATGTACAAGATGCTTTTACGTAAGTAATCACTATCATTAACAACAAAGTTGTCTGTAAACAACCTCTTTGACTATTAAATTGGGGTTTAACATAGCCATATAAGTCACACCTGGATCATGATCTCTTCTTTGGCTGCTGCCCAAAATTCCTCTAAATTGAATCCAAAAGTCATCTTAACAACCAAACAGATAGAGCCTTTGTTACTTTTGAGTGATTGTGTGATTGTCTGTGTCAAAGGGGGGGTTAATGAACAGGATGAGAAAAGAGGAGTCGTTTGAGACATCATGTGATGGTTAGAGAGGAAACTGCCACTACAGCTAAAATGTCAAACAGCCATAGGAATCCCTCTGTGGAAAAAGGGCCAAAATATGAGGCGCATTATTTAATCGTTATTTCACTGAAGCCCAGTTTAATTTCTTTCTGACACGACGCGACTAAAAATAAGCTTTCTTTGATCACAGATGACCTAAAATGTGACTGTTTTCCTGGTGTCAGCATGCTGCTTGTGTGCTGCTTTGTTCTTTTAATTTCATTACAGAGCAGTGCTGTTACACCTCAAGTTGTGCCCGAACTTTCTAAAGAGTAGGTCTCTGTTCTTGTTTCACGTGGTGGATAATTGGCAATATAGTCATTACTGACCTTTAAAGAAAAGTTTTCAGCTGCTGTATGTGCTCTAAACATCGCAGAGCTCTCCTCTCTTTACTGTGTTTTCCAGTTAAGTCAACTCAGATCAATGAATACTCAAATTAGTGACAAGTAATCATTGCAAGTGATGATAATAATGGCACAGATGATGTTGGGAATGCATCTTTTCTGTTTGATTTCTTTCCGTGTGCATATGATTCTTACTCTGGCTGTCATCTTCTGAGCCCAAATGATGAGGAAACAGCTGATCTGAGAGGTCCTCCTCCAGGAATCTGTCCAGGAGAGCATAGCAGGTACTGCTGACTGAAGAGAGACAGAGAGAACGAGTGGTTACTGTACTTGTTCTGCTGATGAGGGAGAGTTACACATACATACATCACTTCAAACTACAATGCATTTCACTGTCCCCTATCACCACGTCTGACTTTGGTACCCTCAGGCCAGCATCATCTTGACAATGGGACAGGAGACAGATATGTGCCTCGAGTGAAATACAATGTATTTTGAATTTCCCTTTTATATGCATTTCTATGCATGTCATAACTAAAAGAGAAATATCCCGTGTGCTCAGTTATTTAGGCATTTAAAATCCTCCATACTCCAGGTCACAGTGACTTTACTGATTAATAAGGGGACTGGATGTGCATCAGGTCAAATGCAACAATGTTCATGATTAGTTTTGTTAAAGTGTGATGTATTTGTCATATTGGATTGGGAAAATGGCGCATAACTGATGTGTGGTTAACTATAATTCACACGTGTTTTTGGACAGTTTGCATGTGAAGAGTTTTGTTCATCATCTAAATAATCATTTTCAAATGTGAAATAATCAACATCTGTTTTTTCAAGTGATTTAAAGGATGACGTTTTCTCATTTGGAATCAAGAGACAAAACACATGGAAATAGTTTTTAAGAAATGAAACAGATCTTAAAACTTCAACTTAAAACTTAATTTAGTGAAGTGAGGTTTTGGCCCCATTCTACTACAGTGAGATACTTGAAAAGAGAGCTGCAGCAAAGTGAACCTTTTATAAAGCTACAGTTATTTACAGTATACCTTGAACATATGAAACATATTAGCTCTAATAATCACCAGACAGAATCCTTTGAAAAGTGCAAATTGTTTCTGTTATGCAAAAAACTGAACGTGATTGAGACTCCTTCAGCATCCTTGACTGACGGCACTTTAGGAAGCACATTTGAGTGACCGACCTCTCAGAGCATCAGCCGTAAATTTGGCAAAACAGAGGCAATTTAACAGGACTGTGGGTCATTTGATGCCATTCTTCATAAGAGCCTTTACCTTACTTTACTTTGAGGCTTCTTGCACTGATCAAATATTCTGTAAGATAATCTTAACTCCCACTGCCACTTTTCAAGAGGTGATGTGGACGGATGGGCCTACTTATCTATCTATCATTAATAAACAGGACCTTATCAATTAAATAAATTTGTTATTTGGACTTCAGTCTGTGTATTGATTTGTCAACGATTTACTGTGCTCTGCTTTTATAATTATTTTATTAAGACCACAATTATTATGGATGGAACAACACTCAGTTTAATCACAATATCATATGATAGATGATAAAAACCTTAATTTGATATAACTGCAGGGAATGGCATTAACGTGTATTTATTCATTCATTTTTCTATTAGGGGAAAAAAAACATTAAATCTCCAAACTAAGAACAAACGTACACTCTTCATCTCCCTTCAGTCTCCACAAGAGACAGATGGACGTATGACACACAGACTGAATCCAGAAATAGGGGCACAGCAGACTGACCAAACACTCTCCACAAACATGGTCTTGTTCTGGTGGATGACTGAGAGGGAAGGCGCTTCACACGTGATGTGGTATTCAACATGCTAACTAGCATGACCAGTAGACACTGAGGGAGATGATCATATCTGTGTGGGTCATGGTAACTTAACCCTTCCGGACAGTCACATTACTGTTCTCTGGAGCCTGTAAGGCAAGGCCCCACAGGTCAAGCAGGACAAATTGAATTATTTAAAGGGCAGTTTATTAAAAGCAATTTGTTATGATAATGGTCCAGGGGTGAATGAGGTCATGTTCTTGAATGGCAGCGTGGCTATTCATCTATAATTATGGAATAAAAGCAGCTATGGATAGATTCCTGAATGCAGAAACCGGAAAAATTAAACAGTCAATAATAAGGGGGTTTCAGCCAAAGGAAAAACATTAACAGACTATTATTAACATGAAATAGCTAAACATTTTTGTGGAATCTCCCTAAAAATCAAACTTCCTTTCAATGCCTCTCCCTTTTTGGCGTGCAGTTTGGATTAAGAACATTTAGGGGGAAAAAAATCTGAAAACATGATGGATTTCTGTTTTAAAAAGAAGGAATGATCTGCCTCATCATTTGCCAGAAAAGCAGCAAGTTACTTTGATGATAATCCAGGAGACCGGGTGCTGCTTGTGGCTTTGAACAGAGAGGGACTTTGAATGATGTCAGTCAGAAAGCAAAGGCTGTATGAACGCTCGTGTTGAAGAGGCTCCTATTAGTTTCCTGAGCCAAAAGCTGCTCCTCGTTGTATCTTGGTTCATTTCGAGGTGAAGGCTGTGTAGTGGAAGTAACAAATCTCGGCCAGTTGATGTTCTTCTCTAACAGAAAAGGCAGCTAAATAGATGTGGCCACCTTATCACTGATATACCTAGTCACCAGGGATGTGTCTCATTTCTTCTCCAAACTATCTCTCAGTCTAATTTCACTTAGGAGATTTAGTGCATGCCAGAGTAAAATGTGTGACAACAAAGACATGTGGGCCTGTTATGTGAATTCTGGCTACTTGTCAGGTCAAATAAGTGTGAATGCACAGGGGTTTGTGTTTGAGGTCAGTTGAAAGCATGTTCATTTCTACTTGTTTTTGCTTATTATATTTTGCTGTGGAGGACAGTTGCAATCAGTAAAAAAAGGCAATTAGTAAAGTGTTGCTAATAATGCCTGGTTACAATTTGCCGTTAAAAAACGAAGAAGAAGAACAACAAGAAAAAGAAGAAGAGCTCAAATTTTGCATCTATCATTTCTGGGAAGTAAACTACACACGTCGTGTGTGGTACACTTACACCTTACCCTGTCGATATTCATGCATTAGACAAGTACATAGTGTACACTTCTCTACATGGAAAGAGAAGTAACTGAACTGTGGCACATCAAAAGTCTTCACGTCTGCATTCACACATCTCAGCTCACAACAAGGTGCAAGGTAATTTGTTCAAACTCCTGCTGAGGTCTTCTCCATTTTTAAGCTCTGAATCTTCGATGGAATAGAAGTAGGGTCAAGTGTTAAATGATGGTGTGGTGAGTGGAATTTGCTACTGTGTTATTATTACTGACAATGCAACTTGACCACTGACAGTTTGGCTGTAGATTTAGATGTGTTACGCAAGTAAGCATTCACTTCAAGCCTCCAGCCTCGAGCAAAGATGAAGAGCTGGTAACAGAAGTCTGCTAAACTCACTTTTTTCTAGTTCTATTATTAAACTGATTTTAATCTTAGCTTCATATCAAAACTAAGATTTAGTAAAAATAATCTGTAGAATCTGCACCCCAGTTTAGCCTCTGTTCTCTTGTGCGTGTGCCCTCGGTCCTGACAGCATCAAGCTTTGCTGAGGCAAGTTAAATTCTAACTGGGTAATAAAAACACCATACTCAGTAGTTTGTGTACTGGATGCCTAAAACACAATACATTGTATTTAATGTGTCTGGATTGGCTCCTGGGCATATATTAAGAGTGGGCCACATGTTCTCTCCCTTAATAGATCATTGTTAACATAAATGTATAATTTTGAATAACATGATAATACATATATATATATATATATATATATATATATATATATATATATATATATATATATATATATATATGTATATCTCTTTAT
>JAOXYL010000113.1:11916469-11933734 GCA_028564955.1 Terapon puta | reverse complement strand
TATTGAGTGTGTCTGAGCCATTGTAATCGCTTGCAAGTGTGCGGTTGTGAGCACATACAAGTATGCCTCCAAACCCTCTACTTCATTTATGAGGTGTCTGAGAACAACAACAAAAAAAGAGCAAAATACGCTATAATCAAACAAAACTCTCACCCACAAGTAGACCCAAGTTTTGCACGGGTTTCTCAGGAGAGCGCCCAGCCTGATCAAAGCACCACTTCAGACAGAAAAGGTGTGATGAATGTCACCTCTGGTCAGTCTCTGATGAATTTATGTATTACAGATTTCACATATCTGAGGCTACATTGGGTCTCCTTGATGTCCTCACTTAGATATATATATATACATATATATATATATCCCAAGGTTGTGAAGTGTGGTCGGTATAGATCTTCTTTAGCTATCTTGTCTTCTTATCTTAACACCAAAAACACACTCCAGTCTGCTGCACTTTCACATGCATAAAGTAAATGAGGAATCTGTAAAGTGACTGGGAAAGCCTCTCGCTGAACAACAACTTGTTACAAAGGATGAGGAAAGTGTTTTCTTGAAAAACAGATGGTGACACTGAGGGGGTGTAAAACTGAAATTACAGCCATCCATTGTTGCCATTTACCAGAGCTGTTGAGGTAAGAGGAGCAGGTACATGAGTAGATGTCGCACTTTTATATGCAGTGTCATTCACAGACTGTTTTCAGAGGAGCACACTGTAAAGAGAAACTGAGACAGGGGAACCATCGGGCAGCTCGACAGATGAATAGTGAGGCAGAGGTCCACTGACCCTGCTGTGTTTGCAAACAGCAAGAGGACATGCACTATCTGAAAAGCCTGTAGAGGGAACACGCTTTATGCACAACACATGAAAGCTCATACATGGTCATTGTTAGTTGCTCCTTGAAATAAATTTGACAGTTCTTTCACAAAGCATGTCAAACTAGTTATGATTGACGCTGCACTTGAGATTATGGATGTTTCTGCCCGTTATTTATCTGGCGTTTTGTCAAGATACATAATAGTGATATATCATAAACAAGGCTGAGGTAACTCAAAAGAGGTGAGGCGTTTCATCTTGTTTTTATTTTGCAAAATGTCAATCCACTTCTTTGATATCCAAGACTTAATTGCGCATGTTGCTTGCAGTTTTGCAGTGTAAAAAAGCAGTAGATATTGTTTAATGTTGGAAACTACCATTTTGATGGGGGAAAGGAAAAATAAAATAAAAAAAGATAAAAAAAAATAAAAATCTCATTGCTACAAAGAAAGCTCTCCCAGTGACAGAGTGGATTAGCAAAGTGAAGAAATAACACTGCTAGACACAAATTACAAAGCTTCACTTTGTCTTTCACTGAAAGAAATGAAAAATGTTTGAAAAAAGTCCTTTTAACAGAAATGTAAGATTCAAGGAACATTTCATATAATTTTTTTTCAAAATGGCTTGTTCAATCCCTGCTGGTCAGTTGTATGAAGTGCATTTTGATTGAAAGGTTCATGTCATAACTTCTCTCTTATAAATGAACATTTTGTGAAAGCAGGGATGAAAGCTTCACATTACCATGAAACATTACCTGAAACTCAGCCCCGGTCTTTACTTTGTATTTGTTCTCTATCACTTTTTTTTCCGTAGCACTCTGATTTCCTCTCATAGACAAACAACTCAGCTGAATGAAAACACCAGAGTGTGTAAGGTAGCAACATCTGGGTTACCCTAAAGAGAAACAAAAATGTATGTACATTCATATTTAATGCCACGTCCGGTTGCAAGATAGTTATTCAGTACTCATCCAAATAGTGTTTCACTGCAAATCAAATTAACCAATAAGCTTCTGGAAGAAAAGGATTTCCAAGAACATAATTTTCTCTGACGCTCTGTGTATGGTCAATCATAGGTCTTTGCCACAGTGGCACATTCATTATATAGTAGAATTTTAATGAATGCATACCTAAAATTATTTTCTATATGTGAGTTAGTTCTTATTGAATTCACTGCCAGATGTTTCAAAAAGACTAAAAAAGACTAAACTTAAATTAAACCAGCCAGAAATACATTTACTTTCATTAGTATTTAGCCAAGCATACAATTTGAACAACACTTCAGTGTTTGATTTTAAATTGTGTTAATATACTATATTATTAATTTGTTTTCCCAATTACATAGTGGTGACAAATGTCATGGTTGCCTAGATGCTGTTCACAGTGAAAGTGCTATATTTATCTAAGGAGCCTGCTGGGCTAACTGATGGGCGTACAACATTTTGTAACCCAACACTAAAATAGTAATTTGTGCTTGATAAAGTTAATCCATTTGCGTAAAGGGCCTTTATAAACCATAAACTGTACAGAAAATAAAGGCAAATTGTGGTTTATGATACTGGGCTACATGAATAAAACTAAATTTACTTGACTACTTACTTAAAATAGTAATGTAGATGATGTAGAGGACCTAAAAATGGGTTAAAGTTGAGAAAAGGTAGAAAATTCAGATATGAGAAACCTCCTGCTTAAAAAACTGCATTGACAGCAGTACAAATCTTTGTCAAACGTGACGAGAGGTTTAAATGTTGCAGACGTTGGACACAAAATGTGCAACTCTAAGATCAAGATTAATCTTCCCTCTAGAAGGGAACAGCTGCTTGTTTATACTGGTGTTTGATAAATTATTGACATGAGAGAGCTCTGACTATAAAAATATTAACATAATAATCCCACTTCAGGGTTTGTTTTATCAAATGCAATGTGTATTCATTTAAAGCTAATCTAAATATAAAAAAATTTCAGTTCATATTCCTTCAGTGATCTGCCTATCAAACACATCACTGCCCGCAAAACACATTTGTTCCCTTGCGCGTGCTCTGAGGCTTGTCCAAAAAAAGCAAACACTGCTATCATCTCTCAAACCTCATCTATTAAGCTCCAGACGCACACAGACGTATTTGGAAACCATTTGTACATACCAGCACGTCTCTGGGCCATAAATCTACTTTCGGCTCTAATTCTCTGTCAGTCATCTGTAAGGTCATTAGGAAATAGAGGCTTGAAACTCTCTGAAGGCCCTCTGATTATAATGTGAGTAAATACAAGAATAAACATTTCGGCAACTTGGGAGCAATTGCTGACAGTCTTAATAACTACTGGAAACTGATGCAAATACGTTCACGGTTATCTAATCATCAGCCTTTTTTATTGAACCATCAGACCACCTCTGTGTTTCTGCTGTGTTTTAGAATGAGATTATATAATTTAGTGATACACCAGCAAAACCACAGAGTGAGAGGAGCCACTATGACCTGTAAGGTGAGCCCATACCAAGAGTATCATCAGTTAAGAGGTGAAAGCCAGTAATGAAAACAGAAAAGCAAGAGAAGTTCATGTATTCTTTTCCTTCACTTGTATGTCATTTATTCCACTGGGTTTTAAAGGTTTTACTCATTTTTGCCCCTGAGCCTGTCCAGATAAATCCAAAGACAAGACAGAATAACATCATATTTATTATTTATTCCATATCTAATATATAATATTCATAACTTTGGACAGTCAAATGGTATAAATACATAATCAGCTGAAACAAAATTAAATCCAGATATTTATTATTTTATTACTAAAAGAAAAGCAGAGATGTACCCATTTTTGGTAATTGTATGGTTAAGTGCAACAGTGTATTGGTATATTGGTGTGTTTTGGTATGCGTCCTTTACTTTATTGTACTGAATCTGTGGTGTGTTGTGTTTTTTATTAAGTATATTTCTATTAAACTGTACATTGAAAAGCCAAAGTATGCAAGAGATAGTTAGAAACAGCTATAAACTCTGTGCAGCACATCAGTTTCATGCTCAGTACTGAAAGTGTGGTCAACTACATTGCCCCCATCAAATAAAATAAATTTAAACCAGTATAATTCAGAATGAATGAATGGAAAAACCTTCAAATGTAAAACAACTGTGACAAAAACAAACTAATAAAAGACCAAGCAAACCAAACACCCTCTAAAATATGGCATTCGTAGTGATTTTCGTGTTCGTAAAAATAAATATAAGATCATAATGAGGATCATCTCAAGGACACTCTAATAAAAAGACAACATAACACTTCGGGTAGGCTCCATTTTTCCATGGCAATCCACTGTGATAGGCAGTATGTGACCGTGTTTGTCTTATAAAAAACAACACCAAGAACAAAAAACAGGTTTTTGAATCGAAAATTACAACCACGTGTGTTTTATGAGCATCTAAACGATGCAGCAAAACTGCTTTTGTTGACTGCTTTATTTATTGAGTTGATTTTCTGCACTTCTCTGCTAAATCACTTTATTTTGGCCCCCCAAAAAACGTTTTCATGGCCATTGGATTTTTTTCCTCCACTTCAAAAAGTGAATTTTAGATACTGAGTGCCCTCTTTGGAATCAAAGTACTTTGCTTGAGGACCTGATGACAGTGATACTGACCCACCGGCAGCTGGTGGTGGTATCTACTATAATTCTTCACCTCGGTACAGCATCTACAGTAATCAAAATACAGAATACAGAAATACAAAGATTCTTCCACGCATTCTAGTAAAGGCAATGCATGTGACAGTCAAGAGGCTCAAGATCTAGTTAAAAGTGCTGTTTGTTTGTATACTGCAAGTTATACAATAACGCCATATATGACAAAAACATTTCATTAGGATTCGTCTGAGAGACCTCGTCTTTGACAGTCACATTTTTCCCTTCTGTTTGTTTCCTGCAGGAACGATCTTACAGGAGAGGAGTTCAGGACAGTGCAGAACTTGAACTCCTCAACAGAAGATACAATGGCGTAAAAAGGGAATGCCCCCTTCCTGATTTCTAATTTTTTCACATGTTTACTTGTGTTATCTTTGATTAATATTTAAATTTGTTTGATGATCTGAAACACTAAAGTGTGACAAACATGCAAAAAAGAAGTGGAAAAGTGGAAAGATTCAGCTCAAACTGAATAAATTGTAGAAAATCAACTATGAACAGCTTGAAAATAAAATGTCTTCTCACTGGACATTTGAGTGTTTTGAGTACTGTTCGTTCTCAAAACACTCCCTTTTTGCTAGAAAAAAAAACTTGAAATACATTTCCATACGGAAACTATTTTTGCATGGTTTTCAGTGAGAAGCTCTCATAACGTGACAACCACAAGGAATTCAGAATGAAAAATGGTCTGCAATGTAATGTGTGCCTAATAGCCTCATAGGTACTCATTAGTAACTTGAAATGAATAAGCAGCTCTGATTCACAA
The DNA here is from genome assembly GCA_028564955.1 of Terapon puta. Classification (NCBI taxonomy): domain Eukaryota; kingdom Metazoa; phylum Chordata; class Actinopteri; order Centrarchiformes; family Terapontidae; genus Terapon; species Terapon puta. The sequence continues at coordinate 11,928,491 of JAOXYL010000113.1, read as the reverse complement.
ATGGATACTACATGAGTGCATTAATTCACACCGGCCCACTCTGTTCATTGAGTGGTATCAAGTTGAGCCAATGAGCAGACTGAGAGTTTTTTTGTGTATAGTGCACGAGGAAGCTAAAAACCCATCTTTAAAAAATCCATTCAGCTCAACAACTCTGTGCCTCAGTAAACAGTGGTCAAGAGAGTCATTTATTACTTGAGGAGAAGATCTATCATACAGACTTTTGATAAGAACTAGACTATGACTAATAGCAAAGCGGAAAAAATATGTGCTTCTTCACTGAGTGCCTTGAGTGTCTGTCTGCATCCAGAAACACTTCTGAAAGACTCATTCATGTGCAGTGAATCAGGCTTTTGGTATTTCCAAAATAATTAAGTCCCATAACTCAATTTATGATTTAATTGGTTACATCTTGGGTTCAATTAGCTGGCATATTGTACCGGTATGCAGTTTCGACTCAGACGATCCTTTTCAAACAAAGACACTTTCAGACACATGATGCCTGTTTTCTCTGACAGCCATGTCGATATGAAGATGAAAGGCAGCACACACATGAACTAATAAGCATCTTAATTCAAGGTGACTTGGGATAAAGGAGTTGCATCCACTAAAAGCTTGATTCTGATGGTGAAAAGCTTTCACTACATTAATGTAATGTGTTTCTGCTAAGCATTTTTTTTTTATCTTTGCGTGATACCTTCTTGCTGTGAAACAGTGTGTGTTTGTAAATGTCAAGCTCTGCAGGGTCAAAGCCTCACCGCTACAGCTGTCACTATCTATACATGTATGCATTTGCCTTGTGCTGTTATTTTAGTGTGCATGTGTATGATCCAAATAAGAATGAAGTAATTTAAACTTAATTCAGGACTAGTATTTAATATAGAGAAAAACAGTGGTCTATTGCAAGCTGTGGGTTTATTGAGTTTCTGTACCTGAAGTAACCTAAAACATGAACCACAGAAAAAAGCAGATCTATCCAGGGCACTCAGTAAACCATGTGAAAAAGACCAAAATGCTGATTTGTTCAATGAGCCTCAACAGAACTAAGTCATCCTGACAGGAATCTCTGTCAGTCGAGCAAAACATGGAAGTAGCATCACGTTAAGATAGCCCTAAAAAGCAGCAGAGAAACCCAAAACAAACAGGATAAGTAGGACATTTTGGGACATTATTGGCTCTCTTGTCGAGAATTGAGTTGAGAAAACAGCCACCTTGGGTCTGTACACTAAATAACAAGCTATCTTAACGTGCTTAGCACAAACACAGGAAAACAACTACCCTTGCTGCGTCTGAGAAAAATCCATTTGACATGTTTACACTTTGCACTGTTTTTTATCCTTACGGAAATCAAAGCGAGGCAACTTATTTTAAAGGTCGGAGGACTCATTCTCTCAGATTCTCCAGATCCTGTGTTAATGTGACCTGAAGTTTAAAGTATATGTGGTTAAAACATGAACTGAATTTAAATGAATCGTATTTACTTGACATAGAAATGAATAAAAATAAATAACTACTACATAAGTGTACTGTTAACATTTTCCACAGTATCTTGGGAGTGCTGCCTGCAAAAGGGAATATGAAATCCTCTATTTTTCATTCTTTTGGTATTAGCAGTGCAGAGCCAAAAAGCCATGGCTGGTACCTCAACATCCAGCTGCCCTCGAGATATCGACCAAAAAAACCAGCAAAAAATATAATTCCTGACTTCTTCCTTTCTGTATTTCATTCTTCAATAAGTGACTTAAAAATATTTCTGACCCTGAACACAACGATGACCATGCCGAGCTTTTACCTGAGACCGGCGGGCCGGCTGGGGAGGGACAAGCCAAACTGTCCAGGTACAGAATGTGTCTCAAATCAAAGAGATCATACAAAAGAAATTACTTTTTCACTTTTTTCTTCCAATGCACCATAGCTGTAAAATTTCCACCCAACATCCTGGGGTAATAAGATCTTAATCGCCAAAACCATGGAATCAGTCAATAGCTGACACCCAATAGATTCATCCTATCGCTCCAGAGTATAGTTTTACACATATTATAACCTAAAAACACTGTGGCTGTGTGCACTTCATTAATTCTATCAATTAATGGCTGTGCAGTGGTCGCCCCGGCATCTGTCTGGGTTTCATCCTAAGGAAGTGTGGGACTGAAGGGAAGGACTGAAGCAGCCCTTCTCATCTCTAACCACAAAGTCCAACTCCCACGCAGTCTGAACGGGTGAGCTGGTGAGCTGACCTTCCTTCACAGACATCAAACAGCGGACTCTATGAAAAGTGTGCGCACACTTCACTCATGAGCTGCTCTCAGTTCAGCACTGATGCATAAATTGGGCGAGAACACCACTGTGACCAACCAGAGCCAGCCCTACTTCCTGTGTGACTCATGGCTTTGATTCACTGGAAGAGTTTAAATCTGTTGCCCCGTGATTTAAGAGAGTGTTTTAGACAGTGTGCAAAGGCAATGTTTCCCACAAAATGGGGAAAATTGAAAACATAAGGTCAAATACATTAAAATGCTTCCTGTTAACCAAATGTTGTTTGTCGGTCTGTTTTGCTGTACCACCGGAATAGCCAAAAAGTCACTCTGTTTGTGATTTCGGTAACAGGCAGACGTAGACAATAATAGCAATCTGCTGCTGCCTCAGCTGTTCTTTATCACAGGCTTAAAAATCTATCCTGACATATTATTATTATTATCTTGGCCTTCTCTACCACCAAGAGTCAGGATGCTAAAGTCTGACAGTGAATGGACCTGAAACCGGCATGACATGAAAACGATAACATGTGACTTGGAGTCCGTGACATCGGACTTGTTTTCCTGTTTTGCTTCCTCTAACAGTGGCCTGTTTTCATTTAACAATCCCTCGCTCCCAAGTTATTCGTCACCACATGAACGTTTGGGGCCGTGAAATATGAAGCATCTTCTTGCCTACGACTGAACTTCACGCAACTCTTTGTCATGTGAAAGAGGACAGTGGACCACGTGTTGGAAAATGAACAGCGACAGGAAAATTTTCAAGTAAAGTTTGCCGTCTGAATTATATCTTTCCTCAGAAATTAGATATTTTAATAATATACAACATTCCCGTTAGGATCCTAAGCAGTTTCGATGACTCCACATCATTAATTATTCACACTTGCAAACTATCTCAGCAGGAGTCTGTTTTTCATAACATGAAATAATTAGCAACATTTTCCTTCTCACTGTTTAGGCAGGCCATAATTTAAAAAATGGTTTATAACAGACCATAATGTATTTGGACACAAGTTTCTATTTCTCTACAACTACTATACTAACTATAACTCCTTATTTTCCATTTCTTTTGCAATATAAAATTAATTAATAACAACCAATCAACAAACTACTCATCTGTGTTTATTTTTGATCAGATCATGCGAAAAAAGGAGAGTAGATACATTTTTGAATATTTTTCCTTAGCTTGAATTTCTCTTTACTATTGACTTTAGTGTACTTTTAGTACTTCATGCCAAGTCCAAGAGCGCACTCTTGAACTTCTTGCCAATAGTCGGCTTGATGTCATGTCTCATCTCTAAATGTTGCTTCCTAACAGTGTCTCCCTTGGTTTTTTTTATTCATCTGTATTTCTTTACTCTTTTTGATGACAGGAACGAAAAAGAAAAATAATTTAAACAACATCTGACTGGCTCTGCCTCAACCCATGGTGACCCTCGAATGTGAGAGATGCACAGCTGGCTCCCTCATCTGTCTGTTATACAGCCAGCAGAGTGATGTCCCTGAGGCACGGCTTTGATCTGCTGTCTCTCTCTCTTTGCTGGCCAACATCGTTACACTCTAACTACACCTGAGCAACAGACATCAGGCTCTCATCTGGCAACAAGGACACAGGAGGCAACACAGACTGTTGCTGGTTCAGGGGGTGGAAAACAATAAGCACAAATAGATCAAATTAAAAAAAAAGAGAGAGAGACTAGAAAATGCATTTCTGTCCTAAAAGCCTGCCAGAGAAATTTGAAGGAGAGCCAGACAGAAAAAATGACACGTTTTGTAGGGAAAAAGCAAACATGCAGATGCAAAAGCGATAAAGTTTGCATGTCTGAGGAAAGGATGAACTGAGGGATTACATTCAGACCAGCGAGACATCTGACTCCCGGGATGCTGTAGTGAATAAGTACCTAATTCCCAGCCATGCTCGAGGCTCGGACCAATCAATTTCCTCCTTAACCCAGCTCCTCTCGGGTCAGGGCACGGTTAAACTTTAACATCTTGTTTGATCTTCGAAAAAGAGATCACATTACCGCTTATACCACTTAACCTTGGGGTAAATCTCATACCTAAATTCAACCAATAGAATTAATCTTACTTAAATTACTTTAAACTACACATAAATGTCGAAGCAGAGTTTGTGTTTTGACTAAAAGCATATCAAAGCACAAACTCTGAAAGGTCTATGGTGGTTTAAATAGAATCACTGGAATGATGAGCTGACTGCCTGCACTAATGAGATTCAAACTGCGCTGATTAAGAGGATATCAGACTCGTCTTTTTTAACATTCAGAGGCACATGGGCGCTGAGAGGTGCAAAATGAGCGCACGTGATTAGTTTGATGGATTTAACGCACACACAAACACGCACACACACTCAACACCGTTAATGCTGTTTGATAGGAGTCGCTGCTGTTCAATCAACAATCAAAACAAAATCATTTTCAGTAATTACCTGAACCAGCGATATTTACTTCTCAAGCGCACATTTTCATTTCAGTCATACCTCTGCTGTCATTAACTAAGAGCCCTGCTGGTTTCTGTATGAATTAGTAATATTCCCCGAAGTAACTCCAAATCAGTTTATACAAGTCTCCGTTTCCATGAGCCGGTATCCTCAATAACACTAAAAGCTACAGCCAAATCAAAAGTGGTACCTCAACTAAAATCTGAGGATGTAATTCATCTGGTTTTTGCTATTGAACACAGAAAGCAGGGCTGCAAACTTGAAAAGGAACATAGCACAGACACAGAAGAGCATGGTGGGATTGGATATCTGGCACTCTCATCTTTTTATACACATTTTAAATTCTTTCACAGTAACAAAAGCCTTCTTTCCAATCTCCTCATTTTGCGGAGAATTTAGCAGCAGCTTCCGAATACTTAGTAGAAATTATAGAATGAGTCAGTGTAAAAAGAAGCACTTTCTTTTAAAGACTAATCGCTTTGGGCCCCTCTGTGCCATTTGGAAAGATGCTAAGTGACATTTGGCAGTGTTCTTGGAGGAGGTGAGGACGGACCAGACAACAGAGAAGTTAATACCACCTCTAGTGTTTCTACTGTACAACGCTAGGCTGCACAAAGCACACAATGGGTGAGCATATACAGCTGGCCTCCTAAAGTGAGTAAATTGCATTTATGTATTTCTGTCACCATACGAAGAGCACTAACAGCAAGCAAGTACCGACCTGTGGGAAAACTGAGTGGAGTTGGATTAATATTAATACAATAAAAATGGTGTGTCTCATGCTTCAAGTCACAAGTCGACTTCTCTCAATATTTCAGCTCGACCACATTATTCCCCTACAGTCTTAAAAACTGTTTTTAGGACTTAGGGGGATCTGTTGGCAAAACTGGAATATGATACTCATAATAATGTTTGCATTAGAGTACAATCACCTGAAAATCTGCTGTGTGTTTGTTAGCTTTGGATTAGCCCTTCATGTCTACTGTAATACTGCACTACCATGTTTCTAGAGCAGCCTAGAACAGAATAACTGGCTCAAGTTAACATAATAGGTCTGTATGCTCATATGAGAGGACTGTCCCTCTCTTGCATCTAAACTGGGCTGCATGCTGGATACGATTCAGGACCAGGGAGGGAGGGGGGGGCTGACATAATACTGTGAGTTTTGGCAAAGCTCACTTTGGGTTTTCTCCTGTCACTGGGATTGACTGCAGTAAGAGCCACTTATGCCGGTTCAGAAGGGACAAGCCAAGAGACTCACTCCTCCTGCGCCTCTCTTTTGTAAAAGAAATGGTGGTGTTGCTGAAGATATGCAAAACAAGGGATTTGCAGTCGTCTCATTTAGAAAGCATTTGATTGGCTGAGTGCACGCATTACAGCACATGCAATATTCAGCAGAGGCAACGCCGTGAGTGCCATGCATGTAGCAGAAGCCCATGTGAGCAGCACACACTACATGTGCGCTCAGCAGACAGTCTCTCAAAAAACAAGCACGGGCATGTAAACTTGGTTTTCCTCTCAGAATAAGCAGGTGATCTGACACATGGCCTTAAGGTGAACGAATGTGCTTGAGGGGAACACTGACGTCACAGTAATGCCAATAAACTGGCTCCGGTGGATCTAAATGAGCTCATCATTATTTCTATGCCCACATGACGTGCCACTGCTGGTCTTGTACATGCCATTCGTATAACATAAAAAAGGTAACATTGAAGTAGCTCTCAAGAGCAATTTTTAACTGGTTATGAAACAGTGTCAATTTAATACTGCTGCTTTTTATGACCTATATAAGCAAACGAGACCAATAGTGAGAATACTGGCTGTTTTTTTTATTACAAATGGTTATTCTTAATGTCTGCCACCAGCTCAGACTGAGGTTTGCTCTGGCTCAAGTCAAGTTATTTCAGGTGCTTACTTAAGATCTATCTCTGAAGCTGCTACCCGCTCTCCTTCCAAAGTAATCTCCAATCAGGTTAGGTGAAACACTATCGCCTTTGTCCACAGTGACCGCCAAAATGAAAAATCTCATTAAGCTTTAATTAAATAAACATTTTTCTATTGAGAAAAAATGTTATTTTGGATTTGATACAAAAAAAGGCTGATTTCTAAATGAGAACATGTTAACACTGTGAACACCCATTTCAACATGCAGAAACTATTTAGATGTTTGACCATTACCTTCCTCTGTTCCTACCTTTACATTCGGAGGGAAATATCAGAGTCGCCTCTAGAGTTAAACACTAAAACTAACACTACACAGCAGCCCGTAAGTGCAAAGCAGCTTGCTGTTATGAGAGCAGTTGCAGAGCCCTCGTCTTGCCAAGTCTTGCTGTCGCGCTGCTGCAGTATAAATGAATGTAAATCAAATCCCTCAAGAGAGCCTCAAGAGAATATGACACTTCCACTGATGCAGTTTTTCAAAGTGGATTTGAAAACACCTTTAACATTAGATGTGTGCACGAAAACAAGAGACGAGAGACACAGAGAGAGAGCTGCTCCACATTTACGGGCATTCAAACAGGCTCAGGCTAAGCACTGGACAACAGACTCAGCTGCTGATGCCTTTTAACTGCAGGGAAACAATAATACACCAGGGCATCAGCTAATTCATTAAAAATCTATTTTTTTAAAAAAAGTAAAATGATATAAAAAGGCTGAAAAATAAAAAATAAAAAGTAAAAAGATATTTTTTTTGTCTAGCTAAAGAACAAAAATACTGATTTTGAACATCAACATATTACAAATTGCCATGGAAACAAATTAAAGAATTAGTAATGACGTAGGTAAAGCACGTGACCTCAGTGTCCACAAAGATCAGATTTGCGTTCAGCCATGAGAGGCCTGAAACCTTACTCAAATAAAAACATTTAAACAAACAAATATCACATTAAGTTGAGTTTAAGTTGTATTCCTCCCCTCAGCTCCCAGCTCGAAAGTCACTGCGCTTTGTTCTTCTTCTGCGGTACTTTAATGGCGCCTGAGCGGAGAATTAGCGCCACCTACTGTTTCTCTCCAAGAGCTAACTCTTCGCTACCTTCAGAAGAAACACTATCTGGCGAAAACGCACATTTTCCACAGTCTATTTTATGACCTTTGGGTTCAAATTTGCGCTACACTTGAATACAAACCTGCCTGTTCTGTTGGGAAATGTACTCACTCACATATTTAAAAAAAAAAAAATTAAAAGCACAGAGAGAGGAGTGAAAAGTTTGGCTATTCCTTTCAAAACCAAGATTAAGTGTTAAAGTGATGGCAGGTCTGTACTTACTCATGAGAAAGACGATGGAGAGATAAGTGTTGTGGGCTTTCATACAGTCCATGGCTCCCCTTTCCCCCCCAGCAGATCCACAGAGAGTAGGGTTTTCTTTGGTTTTGGCAGCCTTACGTCCACATGAATCCGTCCGGTGGACCGTCAGACGCTGCGGGTGAAACAGTCAGTCAGTCAGTCAGTCAGTGGACTCCTCCGGACGGTGCAGTTGTTCCTCCAAGTTGCGCACTGTTACTCATGTTGATGCTGATGCTGCTGCAGCTGCCGGTGACGACAGCCCGCCTCTCTCTCTCTCTCTCTCTCTCTCTCTCTCTCTCTCTCTCTCTCTCTCTCTGAGCATTAGTCACCGTTCACACACTCCTGATCCGAGAGGCGTTCATTTTCTGAGGGTGTGTATGTCTGTATGTTATTTTGTGTGTTTGTTTGTTTGTCTGTTTTATGTCCTGCTGCACCAGTTTGTCCATAAATAAGACACAATAAAAGTAGAGACCAAGTGTCATAAAGGGAGTATTAAGGTCATGTACTTGTAAAAGTACATGCTGACATGTAATAAGCTGCACATTTCAACAATAAGGCAACTGAAAGTGCTTCCTCCAAGGCAACAAAAGCACTGAGACAAAATACCAAAGCTGAGCCCATGTAATCAAACTAGCAGGTTAATTATATTCTGGTATTTCTATTTTCATTTTTCTTTATATCTGAATTGCACAGATTACATACTGTATAAGGTGTTTATTTACTTTTACTCTTTAATACTTTGAGCATGATGGAAGTCGCTCGCAAGCAAGATGTCGGCGCGTCCGGACGCAGCGGCTTACAGCTCTCCCTGTCAGTGCTCTGTTTTGTTTTTTATCTTTGCAAATGGTGCAATACACTTTTAAATGGTGCAATACACTGTTACGCTACACTGTTTTATTTATCTATTTATATCCAATAAGGACTGCACTAAGGACCTCATCACTTCATCTTGTATATTCTGTTTCATCTTGTATAAGAATCCCATTGTACATTAACTGTGCATATGTCGATAAACTCTTTAACTTCAACATTAAATGTTTGAATTAGCTTTATTTATATGCCTTTCACACAAAACACAGTTCAATGTGCAAAAAAATCAAAATACACCAGTTTAAAACTGTACACATACTGCACACAAAGAGGGAGAAAGAGAGAGAGAGTGATACTGACAAATTTCTTTCGAAAGATCAGAAGATTAAAACCAAAACCTTCTATTTTAGTTTAATTTAGTTTCATTTTAGTGGCTTTAGTACCCCGCTGAGACAGCAGTGCTAACATTTAAAGGCAGAGTGCTTCATATTAGCAGCTAAAAGTAACATTTCTAAAGGTCTTTGTGGCAACCACTGGAATATGGGGTTTTTTTCGTAATTAATGACAGAAACTAAATTTGGGACGACAATGAAAAGGGAATGAATTTTTATTTTGCCAGTGCTTCTCGACTGTGGCCAACAAAAACAACAATAAAATCACAACATTTGTCACCATTTTGTTCTTGTGAAACGTCGAAACAGATGGGATTGTTTTGTTCACAACAGGTTCAGGCCTTGGGGGTATTCCATATGTGAAAAATATTTGTCTGTATTTTCTAATGTTTTGAATAAATTTGTAGAACCAGACTTAAATAAATCAGGTATATCAGGTTAGTCATGAGAATCGATTATTGCTAATTGTTGAGAGAAGTAGCTGCTATCTTAGTTCTGTGGATAACTGAGTAAACCTTCATGGCGTTATATGTCCACCTGGAATCTACCTTCTGGACGGCAGATGTAAAGGAATTCTTGTGAAAAACATCAAGCGAGTGGCTTTTTTGTTTTGATGGCATGTGATTTTTTGTTACGAAACCTCGTAGTATTCCCAAGAGCAGTTTTGCTGTGGTTCATCGTCTTCCAGTGTAAAGTCATTAGTTGCTTGCAAAGTAAAGGTCTTATTGGTAAAAATGTACTTAAGTTAAAGTAAAAAGCACAAAAAACCTGAAAAAAACAAGAAAAAAATTAAAGAAAAAGTTAATTGAGCTGTATGCTGTAAGTATAAGTGATCTGGACAACATGATTCAGAGAGGTGTTTCTTTTATTTAGTCAACCCCTTATATATAAGTGAGTGAAGTGAATAACAGATTGCAAAAGACTGTTTTGTATGAGACTGCATTAGTTTTCACCGGGTGAACCTATTAAACTGTTCACTGAGTATATTGTATTTTGGGGTTACTGTGTTATGTTTGTACTCGTCAATCCTTCGTCATCATCCATGTTTTTGTTTCATCTACTACTGTACGTGCTGCCGTGTGTTTCTAATTAACTACTTAGGGATACATAAAAACACACTGTCTCTCTGTCAAAGAGGTATTTAACCTTTGCAGAATAAAGACCAAAGTGGACTTTTGCTGTCCTACCTTTACGACAACAAAGGGTATATGGTGACGTTCACTTTACAAAATAGAGATCGTCCTTATTTACGCAATCTAAATGTACTGTAGAGCGTAGATTTATCTAACTATACAATCCTGCCCTTATTAGTTTTAATCTGTATTGATGTAATTGTGGAGTTAAATATTTTTGTTTGCGCGAAAGAAAAGCTGTCTTATTGCCTACATGAGAACCTGCATGAAAAATCTCCAGCCAAAGTTGTTTTGTGACACTCAAAAAAGTAATGGTAAGTATAAAGGTGGAATGTCAAAATGCTCCCAAAAGCCACATTTTCATGGTTTAGTGTTTTTTTTCTCTAACGACCAGAGTGTACGGAGTGTCTCTGCAGCTGTCAGAGGGGAAAAAACTGACCAAAAACTAAACTTAAAGTACATTGTCTTTACTTCTGTTTTACCTCAACCACTCAACGCTTTCTTCATCAGCCTGCTGAAGAGCATCTTCAGCACCTCCTGTGAACCTGTCATTCAGTGGCAGTTTGAGGAAAATGTTATTCACTCTTTAGAGTACTTCACACTGCAGATCTGCAAAGCACTGTGGAGTGGGAGGAAAATACCTCCAGGGTGGCGGAAAACTGAAGGATCAGAGTAGAAAAAAACCTTTTGCTTTTGAGGGTTTAAAATGTTGCAGTTGTCACTGCTGTGAATAAAGCACAATGGAGATATTCCCCATTTTAAAGGGTCACCCTCTCAAGGACACAAAGACCTATTCTAATGGATCCAGGAAACCATTGCTAAACATAAGGGACAACTGTGGGCTCATTCATAGATGTCTCCTTATATAAGTATGCAGCAGAATTACTAATAGGGATTCTTCGGAAATGCAGCATCCACCTGGAATCACAAGCAAACATCTGCATGGCCCTCGATCACTCCATCAAAAGGCTCTTTACACTTCTTATATAGAGATATAAGGGATCTTCTATCTTCTGCAGTTCAAGCTGAAGTCAGTTGGGTTCCTGATGACTCACTCAACAAGTGATTGTATCAGGGGCCACAGACAACCTATATGTTAACATTGTGAGCGTATCACCAGAATAATAGTGAACAGTGTAACTGGACATTGTAACATAGCACAGCTGATGGCCAAGCAGTTTGTGAATGAGCCAATGATCTTAAAGCAAAGATGAAGCGATTTGTCTGAACTGTCACTCGTAAAAAATAATAGTGGAATATTACAGCCTGGAGCACATGTACTTTTCTTGCATCGATGAGCTTACAAAACACACTTTCTGCTGCTACTTTGAATAAAGTCTCCAGATGTTTCCATCAAGACCTTTCCTTTATTAAACCTTCTTGGTGTATTTCGTAGTTCAAAGAGACTGGGTTCAGATGAAAAATGCTTTCAAGTCATATCTTAATAATAATAATAAGTAATAATTGAGATTATAATTATTATTTGTTATCATTAATGTCTTTTATGGTTTTGTCCAACCTCTTTATTTTTAGATTGTGTGTCTTGTAGACTGTTTTTAAGGGTTATATGTTCGTTTATGTATTTACTGTATCTTTCAACAATACTGAAATCATCTTGAGACATTTACAAGAGTGTAAACTAGTTTACTGCTGTCAAACTGATATCTGCAGATTGTTATTGGTGTTTG
>JAOXYL010000113.1:11883026-11895317 GCA_028564955.1 Terapon puta | reverse complement strand
GGACTTGTGCTTAGGCAGTTCTATAGTTTATGAAAAATAACCCTGAGGTTAGCCAGACTGTGACGGTCTCTTAAAATCATTCATTAAAGTCCACAGCCGGACGTCCAAGTTCAACTTTGACCATGTGCAGTTTACCAAATTTTGATTGAACTCAAAATAAGTTGGTTTAGATACTGGCTAAATCCCCTTGTTTACAACCTGCACTATAACAGTCTGCTGTAGCACAACAAGCTGTATACACTGACATACCTCTAGAGTTCATACAGGGAGCATGTTGGCAATAAATTTGTTAATTACACATCCAGTAGGAGAAAAGAGTCACTCAGTATCGGCTATCAGTTGTAGTGCTTGAGTCCACTGATAAATGCAAGTTCTGTTTGGTGCCAGCCTAGTAGCCTACACTGTGTTTTTAAAGTTTTTTTTCTTAATATAGCTACCATCTACTACTGTTGTGAGGTGAAAGAAGCTAAAATGGAGGGGAATCCAAGATCATTCTCATGTAAGTCAGGTAGGCTGGGTAGTTGCAGGTGTGCGACATTCATACATACAGGTCACGCCGACAATCAGTAGCGTGTCACTGGGGATCAGAGCCTCCACCCGACAAGATAAATATGAGACACTAAAGTTACATAACCCCAGACTCAAATCCAGATGGCATTTTCTCTCTCTGCTCCTCCGTCTGTGTTTTTCCCCTCATCTTTCTGTTATTTTTACCCACGCACACACACCTATCCAAACACACACAGCACACTCAAACACGCATAGGCACCGGATGTGGAGGAATTCCCAGGTGAGCCCAAGCCCCCCAAAAAAAAACAACTCGTCTCTTTCAAAATGAGCTTCTCATCACTTGACGGGGGCCTTTGAAGGAGTAATCTGGTGAATCCCTCTTGCTTCCTTTCATGCCGGGACACACGGCCGCTTCAGATCCACACATATCAGCCTAGCTCGAGAGGCACGGCCCTCGCTTGCCGTGTGTTGAATATTTAATGCTTCCCAAACTACAGAGAGAGGGAGGCAGTGGACAAGAAAGAGGAGATAGGGGCAGAAAACCTGACACCAACACACAATGGCAGCAAGTCTTTGAACATGTACCCCGCAGATGACGTAATTTGTGAGTGTTGGTGCACACTATGTCTGCCTTATTGGGGAAATAAAGCATTAAATGTGTACACTGGTGAATATTTTCTCTGACCTCTTTCTGTCTGGTTCGTTTTAAAGATTTTAATTAACAGCCCCCGGAGAACAGACCATTGACATTTTAGAGGTTTATCGCACACATACTAATGAACACACCAGCCCTTTAACATTAACATTAATCTATTCAGTGTGTTCTTTCTCTTCTCAAACACTGCATCCAGTGGCTTGGTGGTAGGCAAAGATTTATATTCATCAGTGGAGTTCATTTTCACACTACGGGCACAAATAAACACACATTTACAAGTCAAACGCATCCTTGCTTATAGTTTTCATATGCCAAGCACGCACACATGTTTCAAAAAAGTTTAATACCAGAAGCTTTGCAAAGTCAGATTTGCATTTCCAGCCTCTTTACCTCTTACTTTATCGCTCTCTTCTTGTTTTTCAGTCTGCTGTAGGAGTAGCTGTGTCCTGAAGGCAGGCTTTGTTAGCAGGACATCGTGAGAGCGTCATGTCTCCCCTCTAATATAATCAGTTTCAGTGAATTACAACAGCGCCTAATGACATTAGGACCTGGTGACACTCATTTAGCCCACTGACGTCCCTGCATGTCTCAGACTTTGTGAAGTTGGAGGAGGCAGCCAGGAGAGTGACAGCTGTCGAAACAGCATCTCTTTCTGGTGAGACAGAAGAACTACATTGAGGGTTTTGACTCCAGAGTATAAACGCCTTGCTCGAAAGCTGTCATATTCTTCAAAGAAGATCTTTTATCTTGACTTGAGGCGCTGTCTCAATCTTTAGCTACAATAATCTGTCTGAGGGGGATTTAGAAGTAGTTTAAGGAACCCGAACTGCAGTTTTTGGTATTCAAAATGTAACATATTTGTCAAAAAATGCAAATTAAAAACCACAGAGGAGGAGAGGACAGACTCCCTTTTCCTACAAAATCAATTTTTGCTTTTATTCAGTCTATAGAAAGAGTTGAAAATGCTGCCATTTTACATTGAAGTAGCTGGAGCCGTCATGTTTAGCATATCTGTTTGAACAAGACCGACAATCTGGAAAAAATGAAGAGAAACTATTGTTGATTACTCAACAGAAATGGCATTTCGCTACCCTGTTATTCATTTTTTCTCCTTTAGGGTTGTTGTCGTTAAGTAATTACAACTGAAAAATGTTCCTTATTATTGCAATCATCATTACACAAGCACAAAAGACAAAAGAGTCTACAGCCATGCCAGCAGCTCTCGGATACTGTAATCAGGCACTTTGGCGGTTTGAGCTAAACGCTGACATCTGCATGCTAACGTGCTATGCTACGACTGTGCTGATGTTTACCATGTTTTGTTTATGTTGTTAGCAACGTAAACTACACCTGGCTCTCTACAAACAATTAAAAGCAACTTCAGGAAACTTTTATTTTTGTGTCGATGTTGGCGGCCCCTGTGGGCAGAAGGGCTGCATTTCACCCTCCACTTTATAAAGATCTTGTGTGTGCTTTTGTTTTGGAAGCAGGAGGAAAAAAATACGCAACTTATTTTTAGTACTGTTTTTCTGTAATAGTCCATTTGTTGAGAACGGTAATGTTATTACCATTTTTGCCTTCCTCCTGAGGTGAGGCCTGAGGTGTATCACTATTGTATTAGCTATATTATTAGATCACGTATCAGAGCGCTGCCTGTTGTGACCACAGTTCAACCGAGCACACACACGCGGCCCAATCGCAAGTGTGTATCAATGTAGCTAATGTTGAGCAAACATTACAGACCTCTACGCCATGAGTTACGAGCTGCTGCTGCTGCGGCGGCGGTGATTAGCCGGTGATTACACTATAACCATGGGATTGCTATAGCTGTGGCTGATGCAGCTTTTAATGGCTTTAACAGTAACCTCGCTGCTGGGGTGTGCGCGGTGAACTGACACGGTTATGCTGGCTGGAAGTGTTGCAGTGAAAACACCTGAGTGGCTTTGCGATAGAGTAAGACGAAGGGAGAGGGACAGCCACATGCCACCATGGAAACAACCACAACTGCAGCAGCAAACACACCCGCAGCTGCAGCCACACTGCCGCAGCTCAGCCTTTTCGAAGGGAGGATCGAGCGTAAAGTGTCACATCATCACTCCTCTCTGTTGTATCTGTAGGACTGGCAGCTCTCCCGAAGACGTGACCCATGATGCATGCTTCCTGTGGATCTAGGGACGGTGCAAAAGTTATTGCAAGGCATCCCTCTGGGTCATGCTGCGTAAAGCTGTACCCCAAACGCAAAATATGAAACATAAACTCAGCACTATATTGTTAAAAACTAGAACTGAACGGAGCCGAAAAAGAGACAGCTGCCTCAGTCTTCATTAATCCCCAAGTTTAGAGAACATCCGCGAGTCCTGTCATTATTTCTTCACAACTCATTCGCAGTCCTCTGATAACACAGAGCGTCAGCTTTTAGCATGTCAAACACAGCCTGCGTGGCCTTTGAAGATGCTCTCTGCATGACTCTGTAACTAATGAGAATTAGCCACAGACAACATTCGTTTTTCATTTACAGCTTCTGTCTTCGGATGTAAACAGTAAACGATGATGATACCGAGCTCGAGGGTGTCATAATTTAGACATATACACACTTTGACGTATCATTATTCTTCTTAAGCACCCGAGTCATTTAGTAGGCAGCACAGTAGTCATAAATAATAATAAAACACTGTCTCAGTCTCTTAGGTCAGAAATATTTATTGTGGGTAAGAGGAAAAACAGCTTGTGTTTTTCTATTGCAAAAGAGATCTCAATGGCCACTTTTTTTGGACAGTTCCTACAAACTACATGTAATCACAGTCCTGTTTTAGTGAGTACAGGCAAGATTATAGATCTGGGCTGAATTTGTAATATAATATAAAAACAAAACAACAACAGCAAAACAATAATTACAGCCTGTTCATGGACAAACCCGGCTGGGAATTCAAATTAAATCAATTCATTTAAAGACGATGGCAACAGAGCCAATCAGTGAAGGTTTTCTGTTCTCATTTTGAAAATATAATTACTGTATCAAAACTCTGTCAACTGTGTGTTCAAGGATTTTTGGTGCACCTTGTGAATAGACCATTAAATACGCAAGCAGGGTTTAGAGATAATTTCACTGTATTGGTAATGACATTTATTGATATCAGCAATGTCACAACATGACACACATGCAGAGGTGGGAGTACTAATTAAGTAGTAATTAATTAAATATACAGTTGCATTGCCACATTGTAGTCATGTATTTCAAGTTTTTCTTAAAAACGCTAAAGTTGGGCAGAAGGGATCGTTTTTGGAAAATAGATATTATATTATCGGGTTAAAATTATGGTACGATTATGTCAACATCACTTCAATGTCACTGTCAGCCTACAATGTAAAACTGAATACCAAAAAAAAAAAAGCAGTAGCAGAGTTAACCATGCAGCATTTCAATGTGAATTGTGGTGGAGTCTAAAATATAAAGTAGCAGATGGAAATACTGAAGTAAAGGAAATGTACCACAGTATTGTTTTGTAAAACTTACTTGGAACGCTCTGTGGAGACAACGCCGACCAGGACTTGGATTACATGTCCTTGCACACTGTGATCATGCTCTGATTGTCCGAGGTAAGTGCAAAAACATCCGATATGTGTTTTTAATTACATTATGCAATCCATTTATTGGCTCACACTACCTTACCCAACAATAATTTGCAAGCAAGACTTTTATTAGAGGAACAATTACCCAGATTATTAAAACTTCCCCTGCTGTGGCAAATAGTTTGTGCTTCTCTCAAAGCAGCAATTGTAAAAACAAAGCACCAACTTATTTGCCAGTTATTCAGCCTCTTTATTTTATGGTTTAGTTCAGCTTCCTGCATTAAACCAACTGAGTGGAAAAAAAAAAAAAACAGGTGGAATCAGATTTGTTTTTAGTGGGACGTGTTGAAATACTGTTCGACATTCTATCCCTAAAACTAATGCTGGCAGAACATTGAGATAAAAAATAGAGTCCTCAGATAAGAAAAAAAAGAGGCCAGCGTTCTGTTTCCAGTCTTCGTGCAAAGCTATGTAAGTGGGCGCCATGGTTCCTGGCTATAAAACTATCCCTTTTATGTTAAAATGTGTTCAATCAGGATTTTACATTAACATTTGATTTTATTCCTCAGTATTTATGAAAAAAGTGTAATACTGATGCCTCAATATTACATACAGCTAGCTAACACAGCCAATGGGAAGAAGGTTGGCTGTTACAAAAGTTACTATTAATGCCTTTCATATTTTCGCACGTCACATGTTAAGTGAAACACTACCACCTTTGTCCACAGGGACCGCCAAAATCAACACAAAATGAAAAGCTTCATTCAGCAGCTTTAATTTCCTAAGCTGATTCTGTGGCAAATAATATGTGCCAAGACATGTTAAATTTCAGCAACGTGTTCAAGATTCAACTGCATACTCATAAATCACCCAGTGCAACCAATACAGAGGGGATATAAGATCCAACTGGGCTGGACAGCTGTGGTAGCAACTGTAGACACCAAAACAAATTGAAGTCATGAGTGAGTTCACTTACATAATGTGTTTTCTACAGTGGGAACGCCAAGAGGAGGCTTTAAAATTGTTGGACAAACAAGGATTATCATCTCCAACACAGTCGATCAAGGATTTTTTTACTGTTGGTATCCCACCGAGGCTTGTTGAGAAATATCACGTAATCATTTGGATTTTTTTTGTATTCACCATTTTGTCAAAGTAGGTCGGACATTTTGTAGTCAAGTCTAAGTGCAGTTTTCCTGTAGATAATTTACTTTAGCTAAGAGGGGCTGTTTGCAGATTCCTCACTTTTTAGCGGAGCAATTCTGCACATTTCCCTGTGAATGAGACCAAATCCAGACCAGATGTGGAGCGAAACATGTGACCAGTATTAGTGACCACAGGAGGTGCCATTGTCCTCCGCCGCCTTATTTGACGGCAAGGAATTTCGCTGGGAACCAGGATTCTTGTGCGGGAGATAAATCAGCAGACTTTTTGTCTTGAACGAGAAAGGCAAAATCAGGTCAACGCGGTTAATCAGTGAGCGCCGAACAAAGGAACAAACAGCATAACGTCAAGCTGTCTGGTGCCAGGCCATGCTCTGACATGCTATGTGAAAATCTGGATGATGAAACTGAAAAAAAAAAAAAATACTGGAATCAAATTAGTTTAATCAGAAGCAGAAATTCACCTCGACAGCCATATTATTTGCATGACCAATATGATGGCGTTGGACAGAGGTGGACTCCAGCCATGTGACACTGCGTATGTTCAGGTCATCTCGGCGTGACTTTCACGGGACATCAATCTGCGATGATATCCGTGCAAGCTGTTTATTCCCGGAATAGACTGAAACCTGCCCCAAAAACGTCGCGCAATTTGACGCCAGGAAGGTGGCGTGTGGGTTTTTACAGCTGCAGTAAAATTCTAATGAGACATGTTGCTGTCAAACATTCAAGGTTTTTGTATCAAGAACTAAAGGCCTTGCCAAGAAACTGTTTTCTGAATATTTCTTTGCGTTACTTCTGAGTCGGTGACAAAACTTTTAATGGCTTAAAACAGACAAACAAAGGACCCGGTTGTGGTTTCAGCTCTTTTCTGCCTATTTAAATACAGCCATGGTGTTAGTTATTGTTGTTGGAGAGCGCTTCCTCCGGCCCAGCAGAAACCTGCTTCAGTTCTGCGATGATTAAACGGCCCGGAGGGTTTTAACTTCTGAATCGGTCCCAGTTTGATGATTATTTACACTTCTACCTTCAAGTTATTTTGCCCTGTTGTGAGTATTTCAAGCTGCTATGCTCCACTGTTGCAAAAGTGGTTGTTATCTAAGGGGGGGAAGCGCACCATCATCTCCATTTACCGTGTACTAAAAAACCTTTGGCAGAGCAAGAAAAAAAAACACCATGTTTTTAAAAGTGTTTGGCTCCCTTGAGGGTACCGTGAGGATGAAAAAGAAGTGGAAGTTGAGAAAACTGTTAGATGGATGGTTAAACTGTAAATCAAATTTTCTACTCACAGGAGCTTATAATCCTTGAACTGAATATAAAATTTTGGTAAAAATGATCTAATATCGAAAATCTAATAATCGAGCTATTTCCTGGGATTTCTTTATAAGTGATTAAAACCCACCAAAACCTGATTTGTAAGGTTTTTGGGTAAACAAATCTATTTGACCACATTTAGATTTATATTTCAGAATATTTATGTGTAGAAGCAGCATGTAAATTCTGTCGATTTAAAAAAAGCAAAAACAAATGCATGCAGGATATTTAATCATTAAGTCTGACTCAGTGGGTGATAAGTTGTTAATGTTATGCAGTGGGACTCGATCCATTGCCGCGGCTTGTTATCTAACAGGGCACAAACAGGGGATGTAAAAGCACACGCACAGAAAAACACACCGGCCCCTCACGGGCATTTTCCAAATTTGATTCAGCACTGGTGATGGTTAAAGCTTCAGTGGAAATTAAACAGGGTCTTTGTCTGTGAAGAACTTCAGAGTGTTATTGATCGGCAACACTGAGAGGGAACAATGAATTCTGCTATCTCTCTCTAACTATACGTCCCCAAGAGACTCTCACTGGATGTCGCTTCTGTGTTTACAATTTGTTAAAACCTACTGACAGCAATGTTTACTGCACTGCTTTAACCAGATTGTGTGCATTTGTGGTGTGACGGTCAGACCTCAATACTCAGATCTACTCGGCTTAAATTCTCCTTTTATGGGTTGTGCTTGCAGTGCTCAGTCATAGTAATTAAGGACTTAAAACATTAAGGGCTTCTTGAAATCATATTTTATTCACAAAAGACCATTACAGGCACTTGTAAAGTGGGACATGTGTCTTTACTCTCAGATGCCGAGAACCGTTAAGATCTGTTTCTCAAGCTCAGACTCACGATACCTCTGGCAAAGTGCTGGTGTCACAAGGGACAGCATGTAATTCCTCCCATTTTGTGGGACCGGTGCCTCCCTGCATCTGACCTTCATTTCCAGCATTTGTGTTTAACCTTTGGGTTGACTTAAAAATGAGATTAAACAGACTTTCAGATCATTTGCACTGACAATCCATGAAATATAATCTCAGATGTAAAACTTCAAATAAAGCTGAAAATTATTTGCAAATGCCTGCTTTTTCATTCAGGGCAGGCCTTCTTCCTCAGGCAGGATTTCCTTATATACGGGAGACCACAGAAGCATTTCTTGTGACCGTGTCAGCTCTTGTTCCAAGGCCGATCTCGCCAAGCCATCTTTAGCAGTTATAATTAATGTCTTCGACCACCAACCTCCCTTTGTCTGTGCGTCAGTTTGCCTCCAGTCCCATACTTTCCCCTCCTCTGTATCTTCTGTTTTTGGCTCTCTACTTTATTTTTCTGTCCACTCGTCTGCCGCCTTCAGTCTCCTTTGTCATCGCTGCTGTCCTGCAGTCTCAGGACACTCTCCAAACGCTTCGCTCTAATGGGCGGCAACTGATCATACATGTCAAAGCCAAACTCTGAGTGCGGTTGTGGCAGGCGGAAGAGCAGCAAGTGGTTCCTCAACACCTGAAAATGAGACAAGGGGCGTGAGAAGGTGGTGAGGGAACAGAGGTAGTGGTGTAAACCAGTGAGCACCCCAAGGGGCACTTCTGTATTTGCCGGAGGATGTGTGGAAATACTGTGGAGTAGCAGTAGAACAGTTGCTTGCTAGTTTAAAGGTAACTGATGAACCTTGCATGTTATTAATGTTGTTGTCACTCCACTGCTACACTTGATAGCAAGCATATAGAGTGATTACTCTATACTGAGCTAGACTTACTTGTTTACATCTATTTGTACTGTTTATACCTCCATTTACTTCTATACTTCTATACCCTATTTTATATACTATGTTCTAGTCTAACATTGAACTTCTGCCCCATTTTATATCTTATCTCCTAAGTTCTCCTTTACATGTGATTTTCCTGTGCGATTTTTTGGAACTGTTGGAGAGAATCTAAGATTTAAGATTTTGCCGTTGCAAACAAAACATCGAATCTTGAATTGTTGAAATAGCTAAAGACTAATAGATAAATGTTTTAAATATTCAGCTTGAAAGGTTGAAGCTGAAATGTCTAAAACAATGAACAATTGGTTGAAATACCAATTATAGCTCAAAAGTTAAAATGCCCAAATTCTCTTACAAATCTGAAATTGAAACATTTACTGCAACATTTGTTAAATAAAAAAAGTATAATGAGTTAAGATTCAGCGCATTCAGTAGATTTAACTGAACATACTAGGAATACAATTTTATGCCAATGACGGGGTGTTTGGTCTGACAGGTGCAAACAAAGCCTTAAGGTACAGGACCACACAAGGTTTACAGATGTATACAATGATACGAGGGCAAAGAGGTCATTACTGAGATATGTTTAAAGACATTATGTAAAGCCCAAAACACAAAAATGAGAGGATCATCACATACATAAATGAACACTAAATAAAAAAAACAAATTTTCCCATAAAAATAGGGAACATTTTACAACTCAAAGCAACAGTAACCAATGATGGTAACGACAACAAGATGAGAAACAGCCGTACTGGCTGGTTAGAGGAATGTGGAGAAAATATGTTACGAGGGGAAAAGTTGGTACAATCAATAAACACCTCTCAGCGTGTAAAGATCAGAGAGAGACAGAGTATGAGTACCTCATCAGTCAGGTAGTAGATTTTCCTCAGCATGCTGTGTCGAGCCGCTTCAACCTCCTGGAAAAGGACCAGGGGATTAAAGATCAAAGGCCCCATTGATGCACTGTACTGACGCACTTCACCTCTCAGCATTTAAAAAAAAACCCTCAACATGCATGCATTTATGTGCTCGACTTCGCTGCTCTAAAATAATATCTTTGCAAATGGAGCAAATAAGTTAATGCCTAAATCCCACAGTTTAAGAGAAGTCACATTCCACCACTTTAGTCAATATTACTGAGTGGGATGGAGTGAAGTTCAATGTGTGAGACGAGCTCAGATGCTGCTCTTTGTCACAGTTAATTAATAACATGAGGACCCATTTTGTAGGCTCGTAAAAATAAAGAGTTTGCATCCTTAGAGTTCACATTTGGCGTGGAATATGCACATAAATCCTCATAAAACCACTGAATAGTTCTCACAAATCCAGTCTCTTATTTGGTGCAGCTGCAACACCTTCTGGATTAGCTAAATCATTACATATGTGTCAGTCTCCCCAAGGTTTTACTATGTTGCATTAATAAAAAACACAAAGCACAACCTCAACATGAATACATAACCAGGAAATTCAGAGAAAGTAGGGACTTCATTGAGAGAGGTTTGGCATGTTTTCTGAGGCCTTCAGGTAGCTAAAAAGATTCTCATTGCTGACAGAATTAAAATATTTTCCCTTCATGCAGGCCGTGTGTGTGTGTGTGTTGTACCTGTGCCGCAGCGTCCTGAGAGAACATGAAGGAGTTGACATGAGACAAGGCTACCACATATAAGACAGGACACCAGCGGGGCTTCAGCGTTCCCGTTACCAAAGAGCGGAAGTAGAGGCGGAGGAGAGGGAGCGAGTCTTCAGGGGGAGACGTGAAGCGCTCCATAGGAATAGAGAGCTTCAAATGAAGAGAGCAAGAGAATAATAATAAATGAGTCCAAACATTTTTTTTATATGATCAGAGAATATTTCTGTTTTAGAAGAAAGCAGTATCACCCTTATAATTACCTGCTCCAGGGTGGCCCCCAGTGACCTCAGCATGCCCACATGTTCTCCAAACACAGCCAGCTTCATGGTGGTGCTGTACTTCCTCTGCAGGGGTAAGAGGACCCAGCAGCCAAACAGCCGGTCTCCAAATGACACACCTTCGTACTGGGTCAACAGAGCACTGTACAAGTCCTGAAAGGAGGCTAGGCCTGGAGGTGGGATGTTTAGGTTCAGAGAGTCCAGCCTGGATGGCCTGTTAATGGAGACGAGGCAGTTTAATTGAAGCTTAGCCACCTCTCTCTGCTCTAAGTTTACAGATAGAAAGATAAAAAACATGTTCAGACCTGGTCAATAGTCTGAACAGTCCCCAGGTGAGTTTCTGTACTGGTCTCTCCAGGAATAAGTCACTGGAACACAGGAACACACAGGACAGGCGTGCCAGCTTGGCGACAGGAAGGATCACCTAAAATGTCACAAAATATTAAGGAGATTAGTTGCAGTGATAAATATATACATATATATTTACTACAATATCATATAATGTCACTTGACTTGTTCATGCACCTTTAGTGCTTCTTCCCTCCAGACCTCCAGCAGCAGCAGCCACTGCAGACAGTGAGTCACCGCCTGCAGAGCCCCCTGCGGGAGCTCCTCCACCGCTAACCCTCCACCGTCAGCCGACCCTGTCCGCTCATACAGGCTGACGAGCGGGAGGAAAGCCCAGTCTGAAGGCAATGTGGGACCAGTGAGCTCTGGGAGGAGGTGGGACTTAATCCAGGGGTTGTGGCCGAGCAGAGCATCTCGGGACGTCAGCACGGACGGCTCCAGGTGGGCCAGGTGAGTGAGGAAGCAGCCTCGTATGGAGGGCAGCTGGACGCAAGCCTCTCTCAGCAGAGCTCCGATGGTCTGGAGAGAGGGAGAGGTTTGCTGTTGTGTGTCCTCCTGAAGTTTCAGCTCTCCCAGCTCTACGGCCTCAGGTCCCCCACTGTGGCCCTCTCTGGAAAGCAAATGTATAAACATAAACTGAGCCATATTGTAATAAAAGAGGAAAGCAAAGAAGGCAGAACATGGTCTACTAACTTAATAGAATTCTTAGGAAAAAATGTAAAATCACTTCAGGCTTTTTGGTTTTGGATTGTTTTGGAGCTTACTTGCTAAAAATAGTCTCAAATTAAATTAAGTGAAGTCAGCATAAACTTACGATATGAACTCTTTGCTGAAGATGATGGTGGACAGCAGCTCATGCGCTAAGTGTTCACTGCCTGGTAATAACCATGGCAGCAGAACCAGCGCCACCTGGTGGTACAGTGAGGCAAGCTTTGCTACTTGTGGCTCAATGGAGACCTGTGTGAAAATTAAATTGGTTTGGTGAAGAAAAATAACACAGTTTTAAGAAAAAATAAATCCATGTTAAACCTAAAATACAATAATAATAATAATAATA
>JAOXYL010000113.1:11846503-11866796 GCA_028564955.1 Terapon puta | reverse complement strand
ATATATATATATTATTAATCAAACAACCTGACCATCTTGTCTGGAAGTTTGTAGTTTGTTTGACATGACCATGATATGAAGGGGGCGGGGCTTATGACATGTACTGCAGCCAGCCACTAGGGGGAGCTCTGGAAGTGTTTTGGCCTCTTTCACGTCTTTTTGTACCTTCAGTAATCGGTATACACACTAAACTAGTACTTTAGAGGAACACTGACGGAAGGAGATTATTTGGCTGTTAATTTAAAATGTCAACAAGCCTTCAAGTGGTACCACTTTGACTAGCTAAAACTATCACTACTTCACGGTGCTGTATAAGTACTTTTACTTGCTCTGAAGTATCTGAATACTTCCTCCGACACTTTGAGCGTGTGCCAGGGCGGGCTGAGCCTACGTGACGTCACTTCCCACGCGCGCGCGACTTGGTGCTAACGGCCGCTAACCGAGAAACGGACGACCGAGCGACCGACCGACCCGGAGCTTTGTGGACGCTCAGTCGTGGAGACACTGGAGAACCGACAGCCCGCTGACAGCTGTTCCGTTCGCCCGCCGCACCCCGCGCCTCCTCCAGCCGCTCTGCAGCCCCGCGGAGGAAGCAGCTCGGTTGTTGACACCCGAGCCGAAGCACCGCCGTGACACCGAGCCCCAGGACGGTGACTTGTACCGCGGAAGTTTTTCCTCCGTCTCTCTCTCTCCCCGGTTCTTCGGTATGCCGTCAGACCTTTAGACCGCCCTGACTCTCGGGGGTTCGGCCGGACTCAGGCTCCGGTGTGCTCGGTCGCGATGAAACTCCAGTGCGACGTGGAGGTGGTGAACCGGATGCTGCCCACCTTCGGGATGAAGAGTCGGGGCAAAGGGACGAGAGCGGTGCTGTCCATCGGGAAGCACCCGGACAAGACGAGCCAGCGCTGCAGCGTTTACATGATGATCTGCACGGCCAAGGACAGAGCGGGCTCCAAGTACAAGGTCCGGACTTCTTATTGTCATTATCGGTGACAATGCGCCTCATCTTCTGTACTGTCACACATACTGCTGCTGCTGTTGTTGATGTTTTCCTAATGAAGCTTACTACTAGATGCTGCTGAGCATATAGCATCAAAGTTCATCTGAAATCTGAAAACAGCAGAATGGCCTCTAACAAAAACCCATCAGGCACTTATACAAGGACAGGAGGATTTAAAATGAGAAATATTATGACTGCATATGAAAGATGTTGCCTCTGAAGGTGCATTTAACAGTTACATGTAGCTTGGGCTATTTAGGCCATAATACTTTTGTTTCTGAGGCTCTGGTTAACTTTTAGAGCAAAGGAGCAATGAAAGCTGTCTATTTTGTTGCAGACTTTCACACATCAACTCATAATTAATAATAATAGTCATAATAATCATGATAATGCTGACGATAATAATACAATTGTCTTCTTGCATTGATCTGTAGTGCTGAAAGATCCATGATTGAGTAGTTGTAATGGTGTTGTTGTTTGTCTCCTTCATCTATCGATCTACCAATCAACTATAAATCAATATATTGATGCAAAATAAGGAATATAAACTTTTAACACTTTAACAGCAACATATTGTCTTGTTAACGGCTTGGACAGTAGACAGTAGATGTTTTGACTGGTTAGGCCTTACTATAACAAATCATTTTACATGCTACATTCAGAAACCAGAGTTTTCAGTGAAGGGGCTTTACAATCTATACAACACATGACACTCCCTGTCCTTAGGCCCGCTACTCAGATAAGGAAAAAATCCCCCTAAAAAACCCTCTCCCAGGATAGGCAGACATGCAGTAGATGCTGATTGTAAAGATTAAAATGGACAGTAACACCACAGTGTACACTAAGTCAGTCAGTCTGCAGAGATGGGGATTTTCAACAAAGGGCTCATAAAAGTTCTCGTTATTCATTTGTCAGGACAACACTCCAGTGACCTTTATGGACTGTATTTTTGCTTTTCAATTAACTCAATCCCTTGAGTTACTTTAAAAAATCGACTGCTTCTATTATTCATCATTATGTTTCCCAGAAAGACGCAGACTGGAAACCCTAGAAGTGTTGTTTGCACGGTCTCAAATGCTGCATTCAGGTGCTCTTCAGAGGCTCCGACTTACTTTTTAAAGGTCCGAGCCTTGAAAAGATGCAAGTCTGCGTGCTGATGTCAAAATGCCTTCTTTGTTCCTGTCTGCACTTGCAGAGAGCATGAATCACTCTTGGTTGGACAGTGACGCACACCCGCCCGAACGTTGTGAAATGTATTTTTCCATCACTGACATTTGCCAACTTTCTCTTGCAGCTCAAAGACAACATAGAGAAGTTCTTCACTTGGTTTGTGGAGGATGGCAAGGCCACTGTGAGATTAAAGGAACCCGCTGTTGACATTTGTTTGAGCAAGGTATGAAACACGACATGGAGTAATTACAGCTTTTATAAGCAAGGCGGAGTGGCTGTTTTGTTTCTTTACCCAGAACACGATATGCAGGTTTAAAAGGAACTTTAGTCTTATTTCCATGAAAGCTGTGTTACACCAGAGTCACAGGCAGGACGGAGTCACGCCACCAACTAGACAGACACGCACTGTTGTTTTGGCTGCAGCTGGTGCCCACACAGATGCCAGAGCAGCCGCATTGTTTCCAGCTGCTGCAAAGCCCTCCTGGCTGTTTTGAGGCGGTAGTCACCTTTCACCCAGATCCTGACATAGTTCAACCTGTCGTGCTGACAGAAGTGCACACTCACGTCCACAGATACCATGTTAGGCAGGTAAACTGGGGGAAAAAAAAAAAGGAGCTCCCAAATTGTGACAAATGTGTAAACTTCAGTTACCCTACACACTACATGAAGAAGAAGAAAAGAAATAACCTGAAACTGAGGTCTGAAAAAAAGGATCATTTTAAGAGAGCACAGCCGTGTGTCTGTGGGAAAAGAAAAAAAGAAGTTCACCGTGTTCATTCAAAGGAAGCGTGTCAAGATATTCCAGGCTGATGAATTTAGGTTAGATATTTCAAGGAATCCAGTCACACGTAACTGCCCGAGATGATACCGCCTTTTTCTGTCACCTGCTAATCTGCTGACCTCCCTGTAACTTTCTGCTCATATTTATCATCCTTCTTCAGGCTGATGCAAACAGTTTGAAGAACTTCCTCTCGGCCGCTCGCCTGGCCGACAGAGGGAGTGACGCGAGCAGCCTCCCTCTCTCCACGCTCACTCCGGTCCGCGCCCGCGACGTGGAGCAGCCCAAGAAGAAGCTCTCCATCGTCTCCAAGAAAGACTACCCCCTGACCTCCAACTTCCCCTACTCCCTGGAACAGCTGCAGGTCTCCTACTGCAAACTGTCGCGGGTGGACATGCGGATGCTCTCCCTCAAATGTACGAGTGCTTTGAAGAGTTTTAACAACCCAGATGAGTTGCATTGTGTAAAATGTTGCATCCACATTTTTAAGGGCTTAGAACCAAAAGTCAGAATATCTTTTGATTTTTTTAATTTGTCCCTTAATTGTCCTCTAGTTTTCTGTTGTAGTTGCAGCCCTACATATCTGAAGTACCCTATTTAAATGGTTGTATATTCTTTGTTTCTGTAGCTCTGCGCAAGCTAGACCTCAGTAACAACCACATCAAGAAACTCCCCGCCACCATCGGCGACCTCAGCTGCCTCTCTGAGCTCATCCTCCACAACAACCACCTGGAAGCCTTCAGCGAGGCCCTCTGCCTGTCCACCCTGCAGCGGACCCTCCAGCACCTGGACCTCAGCCAGAATCGGCTACGATCCCTTCCCGCTCAGTTCTGCCAGCTCCGGGAACTGGTCAACCTCAAACTGGACGACAACGAGCTCGTTTGTTTGCCGTTCCACATCGGGCGGCTCTCTAAGTTGCGCTACCTGTCGGCGGCACACAACCAGCTGGCCGTGCTGCCCGGAGACTTCCGCAAGCTGAGTTTGGAGAACCTGGACCTGTTTGGAAATCCGTTTATCCAACCGAACTCTCTGGACCACACCATGAAACTCACATTTCCCCTCCCGCTTCAGGAGATGGCCTCCAGAGCTGTGGTCAACCTCAGGTCAGAATCAGACCTGCTCAGCATGCCAAACCTTTACCATCACTGCTCATATGCCCCTCTAAGTGTGTTTTCTTTCTCTTTCACCTCGCAGGATACCTTACGGACCTCACCTCATCCCTGCCCACCTTTGTCGGGACCTCGAGGTAGCCAAGACCTGCGACTGCGGCCGCGTCTGCATCAGTTTCTACATCAAGACGGCGGTCAGCATGAACCTGCACCAAGTGTCTCACACGGTGGTGCTGGTGGACGACATGGGCGGCACGGACGCTCCGGTGCAGCAGCACTTCTGCTCCCTCTCCTGCTACTCTGAATTTTTAGACAACTCTCTCCAGAGGGGAATCAGATGAGGAGGAACAAACGTATTCGTCTTTGGCAGGAAACACATAAACACAAACACGGCAACAGCTGGAAATTGCTGTGGATTTTGTGAGTTGTGAGACACTGGAGGGTGTCTGATGAGACGACATGAGAAATCTGCAGTAGTAAATAGCTTAGTGGTCCACTTTTCTGGTATTGCCTTTGAACGGAAGGACACTGCTAAGCTTTATTTTCAAAAAGCGCTTCAAGCTGCCTGCTGTTTTACACTTACAACTCTAAATAATGCACTTCCCACATATGGGCTAAGAGACGTAGCTGCTCTGACTGTATGTAACAGTGGCAGGCATTTTTGCTGCTGCTAAGTGTCACACGTTCTTTTCCTGCCTTACAGAGCAAACTTCCCCCACTGATCCACTTCTGCTTGGCAGGGGAATAAAGAAATGAGATCAACTCGAGTTCTTTTCCTGAACACAGTGCCTCAGGGTCCATGAGCGTTGGCTGTAGGGAGCTGGTTTTTACTGTGCTAAAGACCCACAGTTTTTATACATATGTGAAAAGTTCAATAAAATAAAAGTATTCATGATGTTGTCCTAAGTAGCTTATTTTGAGACACAGGAATGATTTATATGTATTTTTTTGTCAGGATTAGAGAGAAAACTGAGTGAGTTTTGGTGAAAATATTTATTATTGCTGTTAACTCTTCAAATGATATAATAATGATAAAAAAAACCTTCATATTCAATAATAATGACTTTCTCTGAACCCTTGCACGCAGACCTCAGTCCAGCTCATAGATCAAAGTGTTGAGAAAGACCATCTCAACAGACGTTGAATGGTCGCTGATGACCGTTTCGTTTCCATCTTCGTCAATTTCCCTCAACAACACGGGCGGAGGCTTGATTCGCTGCACCCACAGGTCCTCTGCTTCAGTTCTCTCCTTCTTGGCCGGCTTGACCGAGCCCACTGCGAGGCCCTCGGAAAGGAGGAGGGAGTCCCTGTCGTCTGAGCCGTCTCCTCTTGACTCGATTATCTCACCCGGTGCCGGAAACACGCTGGACACGGCAGCACTGCTCTCGGATTCCTTGTTGGATCTGTGATGTGGAAAGGCAGCGTCTGTCTCCACCTAGAAGAGAGAAATAACATTGGATCGGATCGGACACAAACAATAGTATCTTTTCTCCGACACCACAGCCAGGATTTATCTCACCTTCTCATTTCCATTCTCACTTTCAGTCTCCTCTTTGATGTCTGCAGGTGTTATTTTGGGTGATGGCTCCAAACAAGGGTTGAGATTTTCCTCTCGCTCTTGTACCGTGCGCTCTAAACACGCAGCAGTGATTATAACTGGCTGATTTTCTGTTTCAGGTGAAGTCACACATGAGTTTCCTTCTTCTTCTTCTTGAGCAGAAAGACGCTGATCAGCAGCATCACACTGAAAACCTGTTGTGCCAGAATCTTTTCCCTCTGCTGCACCATCATGTCTCCCCTCGCTTGATTCACTTATCCCTTCACCCTCAAGATATTTCTCTACATCCGGTTTTCTAACTTGGGTCTCATTTTCCAGCCTCTGTTCATTTAATTTCCCTTCCTCCCTGCTTTCTTGACCTCTTATCTGCTCGTTTTGTTTTGCCTCCTCCTCATCATCAAATTCTTCCTCTTCAGTGTTGCTGTTTTCCTCTTCCCTCTTCTGCTTTCCCAATTTTTCCCTCTCATTCCCCTCATCTTCCCGGCTTTCCCTCACCTGCTCCTCTCCTCTCTCCGACCCTCTCAATTCATCTTTCTCTACCTTCGTCTGCTGCTTCAAATCCTCCTCTTCAGCGCCTTGTTGTTCTGCCACCTCCTCGCTTCTGTCCCTCTCCCTCCATTCATCCTCCTCCTCCACTTCACCTTCCTCCTCCTCCTCCTGCCTCTCGCCATCGCCGCTCTCCACAGCCCCCGTAGCGAAGTCAAAAGCTTCACGGGAGGGGCGGACAGGCAGCGTGACCGTGAGCTGACCCCTCTGTTTATTGAACTTCGCCTCTCCCGCGTCTTCATCCACGGGGTAGGCCAGCGGCAGCTCCAGTCTGTAGGCCGGATCTGTGGACTCCAGTAGCAGCAGCTTTTCCTCTCTCACCTCCAGGCTGGCGTCTGTGACGGCCTTCAGGAGCGGCACGTCGATGGTGACCACAATCTCTTTGGGCCTGGGGCTTTTGGTGGAGTCCCTGGAGCACCTGAAGTCCTGCAGGTCAACGAAGGATCGATATTTCACTGCGTAGTTTGGTTCGGTGGGTTCTTTGGCGCTCTGAGGCCGGACCTGGAAGCTTTCAGGCTTTGCGTCACTGCCGCTTTTTGTCGATTCCTCGGTGTGTGGGGAGGGCTTTTTGTCATCTGGGTACGGGAACGCAAGGGGGTCGGGCTTCTCCTCAGAGGGTTTGTACCCGGGGATGGGCTTTCGGACGACGCAGGGATGCGGGGTGCCTTTGTATTTGGCCCTCATCTCTCTCACGTTGTTTTTGTCCAGCGTCACCTTAAAAGCGTCCTGGACCCCCTGGAGGGCTGTGCTGACCACCATGTCCATGAATCTCTCGTTTTTGCTCGCGATGTGGAGGGTGTCCGGGTGGAAAATGACGTCGTAGATCATGACCTTGTTCCCCTTCGGGTCCTTGTCTTGCCTCCCCGGGTGCAGACTGTGAGGCAGGGACCAGCATTGCCCCCTGCGACCCTCCGCAGACACCCCCCACTTACTCTCAGGCTTTCCGATCTTCTCGTTGGCGCAGATGTTGATGAAGCACTTCTGCCTGCCGTCCACACTCGTCCTGAGGGACCTGAATGGCTCCGGGTGGATGAACTCGGCCGCGTTTCCTCTCTCCCGCTCCAGCAGCGTGATCTCCTCCTCGTACCTCTTCCTGTTCTCGGGGTCGGAGATTTCTCGGGCGTAGTCGTTCAGCATTTCCCTGAATTTCTCGTCTTTGAACGCTCTCGTCAGCCTCTCCATTTCGTCCGCTGTCATGTTGAGTTCTTTCAGCTTGTCTCCGACCTCCATGCTAGCGGTTGCGAGGCGGGTGAAGTCAACTTTGGTGAAATGAAAGTCTGAACCGGTAAAATAAACAAATAACCAGGTGAGAAGTGAAGTTGTTTAAACTAAGCGATGTTATAAGCTCCCCTCGCCTGCCCTGATCCACTCTGACTCTTCAGTGTCTTAATATATTCATTTCCGAGTGTTTTATCCTCAGTTTGCTGCAGATAGTCCTGACTGTGTTGATGTAACCATGGTAACCATGGCTACGGGAGCGCCACCGGTGCAACGAGGAAACGCTTCCCCCAGAAAGTTTTTATTTTCTTGTTAACCCGGCAGCTTTTCATCAACACATGAAAACATTTGAAGAAAAAACATAAAACTAAAAATTACAAAATGATGCGTCCATTTATTCACGATAATTCAAGTAGGCCAGGCTAAATAAATTGTAGAAGTGTGAAAAGTGTGTTATATTATTAGATATCATAATAATGCATGATAATGTCTTTGGTTTTTTGTATTTTGTATTATTAATCTGAATCTGCGAGGTAAGTATTTCCTCTGAACTGAAGTGAAGAAGAAGTAGAAAGTTGCAGAAAATGTGAGTTTGAAAGTATCTCAAAAATGCCAATGATAGATTTGACTTTCCATCTGTGGCAATTACTTTACTTTGTGGGATTGTGAATTGTGATTTATTATATACACATAATGTGCCTTTCTACAGTAAATGCAGAAATTCTGTTCTCTCATAATCAGTGAAGTGACAATGTGACCTCAATATCCATTCATTGTATTATATTTAACCCTGCTGCTGTGACATGAGGAAAGACTCATCAATCAATTGTCCAATTAACTGGTTTTATTTTAAGGGCAATCAAATACATACTGAATACATTTATTTAAAAAAGAAAGACTGTTTCGATGTGTAGCGCAAAAACTAAAATAAGTTTCCACAAATATCTGACATGATTTTGATTAGTATATTTGTGTATGGTGAATTTTGTTTTCAGGCGAATCAAGCGAAGTCTGAGTTTCTTAATAAGTACTATCACCCAAGTGCGTGCAAAAATAGACATTACTGGGTAATGTACATTTTAATAGTAACTTCCCCATTGACTTGTTATGAGCACCAAATGTGAAGGTGATCACCTACACTATCATACTGTTATACTTCTCTAAACATACCAAAACATCTTTATGTTAAAACCCTGGGCGCTCTTCGCATCTGGTGGTAAAAGCTGATATGACACAAATCCACCAGCAGGTGTCGCTGTAGACCGGTGCTCAGGTGGCACCCAGCCAGTGAGTATGTCGGTCAGTAAGGCAAAGGGGCGGGTATGCAGGGAAGAGAGGTGATTGGTCGCACCCCCAACAGTTCATATTTCTCACTGTCTGATTGGAGGGGGTGTGCTGTTACTAGGTGTGGGACCACTGCTTACGAATGTGTGGGAGAGAGAGGCAGAGAGAGGATGGAGACAGAGCACAGAACTGCTCCTGGTCCAGCAGCATCTTAATGTCTTCTTTTTCATTATTTACCTTTTAAAATTTCCACTTGCATTCTCTCTCTCTCTCTCTCTCTCTCTCTCTCTCTCTCTCACCCATGTCTCACCGTAGTTTAATGGGCTAGACTTTATGTACAGGAACAGCTTGAGTTTGTGATCACTGCACAGGAGAGCTGGAGGCGTTTGCTGAATTCTAGCAGAGTGATGGGACTTCTGAATGAATAAAAGTCAGTGGGGTATTATGCAAGAATCACGCCGCTCCACTGCCTCTTCGTTCCCTTGTGAGAGAGCTGAATGGGCTCAAATGATCGGTTAATAAACTCTGTCTGTTTTGTCTGCTCTAACTCATCCAGCACTCTGGTTCTGAGCTAATGAACAGGACACAATGTCCCTAGATGGTCTCAGCAAAGGAGTCTTTATAACGCCCCTCAAAAAAAAAAAAAATTCATTCAGCTGGTGGACCAAAAAGAGGGAGGTGGCAAGGAGGAGAGTCACAGTCTGACGCACGCAGGATGTGGGCAGGCACCACTCACTGCATTTCTGCATGAGACAACCGGGAAATACTGCTGACTATAAGATCCCACACCTCCTTTTTTTTCTTTTTCCTGGATAAGATATTAAAAAGGTCACAAGTTGCATTAAGACTGACTCATTTGATCTTTTGTTTATTACAAATATGTATTAAATAATATGAAAAGTTAGACAGAGAGATATAATCAAGGTATAATCATAGTACTGATGATTAATATTCATATTTACATTGTTTTTTCATGTTAACATTTTCCCAAGTATGACAAATAAATGCATTTCCTAATACGACAAACGATACATTCACATAGACATATATATCAACACACGTCAACACACTCTGTTTGTGTGTTGACGCTCTTGATCAAAAGTATTGTGGGTGGGGAGGGTGAAATGCATAAGACAAACTTCATACAAAGGCTTTGGCAAGAGTGCATACATATTATCAATTATATGTCAAAGTAAACAAAAGCATCCTTTAGAGAAAAATACATGTACAAATGAGCAGTAAAGAGGAAAAACAAAGAGTCCAGTGCATGTTTTTTCTTTTATTCCCATGAGTAAAGTAGCAGCAGCCTTGTGTGCTTGGCTGCTCCCTGTGTCCCTGTGGTATCTCAGGAGTGGGTAGGGATGGCAGTGTTCATTGTCTACTTTGAGCCGGCAGGCACCAGCATGCTCAGCGTGGCAAGGCCTGGCTTTGAAGGAGGTGTTTTACCGGCAGCCATTTTGTTCAGGCTCCGAACATCAGCCTGCCAGGAGGGAATTTTCTTCGTGGTCATGTGGCGGCGGGCGTGCTTGGTGAGGTGGTCGCTGCGCATGAATCGCCGGTCGCACACTGGACACACAAATTTCTTCTCGCCGGTGTGCGTTCGCCGGTGGCGGGAGAGCTCGTCAGAGCGGGCGAACCTCTTGTCGCAGCCGTCCCAGCTGCAGCTGAAAGGCTTCTCACCTAAGGGAGGCAAACAAACAGGGAGAGAAACAGGAAAGTGAGGAGTCAGCGAGTGAGTCACACTGTGGTCATAAAAAGCTCACACGACACCATGGCGTGTCTGAGATATAACAATGAGCTCACTCTCCTCCCATCAAGAATAACAAGGCCGGGAAAAGAATGTTTTACAAACAGGATGCAACACTCATCTGCGGTCACAATTAAATCCACATTCTACTGCTTATCAACCAAAGACTAACACTATGAGAAGGAACTCTCACCTGTGTGTGTTCTCAGGTGAGCTTTGAGGTGTGAACTCTTAAAATATGTCTTCCTGCAGCCTGGGAAGTTGCAGACATAGTTTCTCCTGCGGGAAAAGTCCATCTTTGTGGTTGTCGCACCGCCGCTGGGCCCCGCCGGCACATAGACAGGTGCCGGGGCCAGAGGTAGCAGCTTTGTGTTGCCCAGGGTCATGACAGTCTGAGGGCAGTGTGAGGCCTGAGAGACAGAGGACTGAGGCAGAACCAGCATAACCGTGCCCTGGGTCACCGCTGAGCCCACTATGAGGGACTGCTGGACAGGGGCGGCGTTAGCCGAGGCGGGCTGGGGGAGGATGGAGGTGGTGGCGGTCTGAATTCCAGCACTGGATGTCTGAACTGCACCAGGGATGAAGGCTGAGATTATACCGGATTGGCTGCTGACAGGGAACATCTGGCAGATGATTTGAGGACTGGGGACTGAAGGTGGGGACAAGGTTGTGGGAGCAGTGTGAGTGGGTGGGCTGTTCTGTGGTTGGACATTAATATGAGAGGGGGTGGAGGAACTGTCCAAACAGGGGTTTGAGGGACTGGCCTGCTGCTCTGTTTTTGAAGCGGATAATGTGGGCGTGAGCGGAGCAGGAGGAGATGGAGGTGTGATTATCTGCTCAGTCTTTGTAATGAGCTGCTGCTGGCAGACCACAGCAGCCGTTACTGTGTCTCTAGTTTTCACTGGGTTGGGGGCCACTGGAATGTGGTGTTGGCAGGGGGTGCTGTCTGCGGTGTGGCGGATGACGCTGGTCGCCATGGCTCTGCAGGGCTGTGGCCGCGGGGGGAGGGAGGGGATTTTTTCGGCGATGGGCGCCAGGGCAGGTTGATGAAGCCTGGATCCACAGTGCTGCGAGGACACGGCCGGGCCAGAACTGGACTGGAGGGCAGGGTTGGATGCTGAAGTCTCAACAAAGCTGGGGCTATGAGGGGGAGTCATACACTGGAAGGAGAAGAACATTAAAGGAATTAATGATTGTGCCCCAGTGTCATTACAACAGCATGGAGTGATTCTCCAGTTTTACAAGGGGGAGAGAAGGGGGGGTAACATTTTCAGAGATAGGCATCACAGGTAGCAAGCATGTACGCACAAGACTAATGATGTGAGCTGTAAACTGAGGTTTTTATGATCCTGTCTTTGAGAGGAGGAGCTCTGTCTGAAGGTCAAACCACCTTACAGTGTCAGGGCTTTTCTTGTTACAGCGCCTCTCACCTGCCCCAGTCTCATGCCATAAACCACGGTCATACAGTTATCTTCACACATCTATATCTAAAGGCCATGGGGTTTAATGCAAACATTGACTCACAGGAATATGTTTACCACTCAAACACCTCAGTAGTTTCATAGCTCTGTGAGATTTCAGTACCTGCCTCCAGCTCACACTGTTATTAGGATGTTGCAAAACCGGCTGTGCACATTATTCAGTGGTGTGATAAGTCACTCACCAGAGAGGAGAGGGACATAAAGTCCTTGGGTGGCTCTGGGAGTTCCGGCGGCATGAGAGAGTCGCAGGAGTCCGAGGCCGGAGTGAGGGGTCTAGGCTTGCAGGGGCTAGGCCTGCTGCTGCCAAGGAAGTGGCCCTGGCCCCAAGAACTCATGCACACCAGCGCCTCTGCCGCCTCCAGGTCCGTGTACTCCAGGGCAGAGACTGACTGCTCGCTGTCGTGCCTCCTTCTCTTGGCGTAGGACCCGCACTGATCCATGCAGTCGGCCTGAAAGGAACAACGGGTAAACATCAGACAAGAGGGAGTCAAACGAAAGTACCTCAGTGCCGCCACATTACTCAATTATCATGAGTTATTTCCAACTGCATGGTACACCACGTTGACTCAGATCAGATTGTGGCACAGACGCAAACAAAGGCAAGCGTTCCCATCTACTGAGCAGAACTGAGGGGGAATAAACAATCTCTTTCCAGTTATCATCTGCTCTGTCACTGTTCCTGAAACTGAAGTTCCCGGCCAAACTGCACCATGCTGCCAATAAGAGAGAGAAGGAGGGGGTGGGTGAGGGGTGGTGGGGGGGTGTTGGTGACTACACCCCAGCCCAGCATGCACTGCCTCTGGCTGTGAGCCAGAACGCCTCCCATTGCCAAATATAGACCAAACAGTGACGTGCTGCAGAGATGAGCCATGTGAAATCCCCATAAAGCGGGTTTGCATCAGGAAGTGCGGGGCTTATTACATTACAACTTTATAAAACATTAAAACAGTAAACCAGCCATATTAGTGACACCTCTTCAAACAATTAGTCGACCCAGACAGACTTCCGTACATGTTTTAATGATTTATTTTCATATATTCTAGAGTTTAATAAGAAAATTATTAACTGTTTATGACTATATAACAGGCATCATTAATAAGTAAATGTGTATTAAAAACCGGTTTTAAAGTTAATATGTTAATATTTTAATTAGTATGGTTGGTTTAGCATCTGACGTGACACAAAATTTAACAAATAAAATTGTCCATAAATGTTGAATTCATCTGTTGCCTTCTACGAGAAAAGGACTCGGTAAACAAGTGACAAGTGTTAGCGGACTGGAAAAGTGAGTGTCGCGCCTGATACTGAAGTAACAGTTTTTTTAAAAAATAAAATAAGATAAAATGTCTAAACTTACCCCGCGTGAGTCCATCACCGTGTGTTTTCGCGATGGCATCGGAGGATGAAAAATGTCTTCTCAAAAATTGTCACTTTCTGTTGTCAAAGCCAGAGCAGGACAAAGAGACGTCGGTTGCCAGAGCTGGGGTAGCGCTGAGGTCGTTTTTTTGTCTCTGACTGGCTCCCTCTTCTCTCAGCTGTGTGTGTAAAACATGAGGAGGAGGAGGAGGAGGAGAGAGGAGGAAAAAAATAAAAAAAAGAGAAAAAAGAAAAACAAAACTCACAACACGCACCGGCGGGTGGCAACACTCCGCCAATCAGAATTGAGTGTGTGCGGAACGCCAGCCAATGAGAGGGCGGGCAACGCGTGAACAGTGCGTGCTCGTCGGGCGGTTGGAGGAAATAGGGTGCGTGGCCGTTGGTGGGCGTGGCCTCGAGAGTCAGCAGTGTCAGTGTAAACTCGGTGAACTGCCGCCCGTTAAACTGGGCGAAAGGTCGGTCCGGTCTATGCTGCGTTCACTGACCGTGGGAGAAACCTTCCAGCATTTGTTTCATAAACATATCTCGACACGCCACGCTGCTTTGTCAGGTAGGGTGGTTTATTATTTTCTTTAAATGCCATGCACAAACCACCATGGGCTTACGAGACACTACAGACACAACAAACAAGAGCAACGAATCAAGATGCAAGATTTTATTTGTCATATGCATAGCAATTTCATGAGGAGTCTTTGACAAAGAAATTGTGCAGTTTAAAGCACAGACAGGACATTAAGATTGATAAACATAAACATGAAACTATTGTATACAGGCATAAATGTTTATATATGTAATATATCCTACATCATACCATAAATGTATTATAAATATATTTAAAAAAAACAGCAACAGGTTTATATAGGTATAGCATACATAGTGTGACGGTTGATGATATTCACATGACAAAATGGTGTATTTAAATAATGAGAATCTTTATTCAAGATTTTATCTTTCATGTGTGCAACAATGGTGATATTTACATGAAACTGTTTGTCATGTGAACAACACATGGCTCCCATAAAAAAAGCTTAGAAATATGTAAAAAATAAGTTCTACATAATCTACAGTAAGTTCAAAGTATGGAATATAATATGTTATTTAGACAAAATATAAAACTGCCATAAAGGAAAAAGATAATATAAAATACAGACCGAAATGTTATACAGTACTGTACCTAAGATGGTGATATAAGGGGCAACAAAAAGTGCATTTCATTTTCAACCTCTCCCAGATCACACAGGTGCCATTTTCTTTTCTCTTCTGGAATTGAGTGGAAGTATCCAGTTTGCACCGCTTAAGGAAAGATACCACATCTCAACTGGGCACAGACAATCTGTGTGCTCTGCTCGGGTTAAGGGTGACCTGGTAATTATGGTAAATATACCTGATCACACTGTATGTTCTGAATTTTGTTTTACAAAAAAAAAAAAATTTGGTTAGAATTTTGAAATGGTAAATCAGGTCAATGCATTTTTTGCTAGCTTGTTAATAATAGGTGATCATTGTTATTTTACCCCACTGCTGTTTGTCAGAATCTGAATTAGCTTTATTGGCCGGGCATGTGTGCACACACCAGCAACTGTACATAGTTTTTTTTAAACACTTTCACTGTACATACACAGACACAGACATACATGCAATTTAAAAGTTTGATAACAGCCTCACAAAGTAAGTAAAAAAAAAAAAACTTTAATCTGCTTTGTACACGGTCTGCAAAGGTCTGTGCAACAGCTAATTAACAATAAAAATTAAATCATTAATCGGTTATCTAAATAGTGCTGATTAATTAATAATCAGCTTCCAATTTATTTTTAATCAATTTTCATTTTACACATGTAGTGTCAGTCTCTTTGCTTTCATGTCTAATCCTCTTCCCTGCTCCACATTCTGTGACCTTGTGTATGCTGTATTATTATATACTGTACTACACTGTATTCTTTTACATTTTCAAATAAAAGGGGGGATAAAATGGGGGAATGTAACTATTTATAAGCAAAAGTTCAGGTTAGGTTGAAGTCAAAATGCGCAAGGTTGACTTTATATGATTAAACAATTACAACTGGCCTCTGAAGAAGTGAGTTTTGGTTTACGCTTTACAGAAAGTAGAGGGAGGATTACACAGGCTTGGTAAACACAGGTCACAGCACTTCATTGTGTTGCACTTTTCCCACAGCCCCTGAATGCAGCCGCAGTAACAGATGAAGCGCGCGGGTTTCTGTCTTGTTTCTTGGAGCTATGTGTGCAGCTTTTCCGAAGAAAAAAGCAGAAAAACAAGTGCTTAACTCTCATCACTGTAACAGTTCACAATGCAAACACAAAGTCACCAAGTCACAAACTGATAAAAAATGCATTATTTTATCCACGTTGCCATTGTTGCCCTTTTGCCACTTTACCAGTGTAATAATTTGTCAGTACTCCTTCAAAAGCATGTATTTTAAGATGTTTGTGGTTTCACAGTAAAACGAGCCACCCATGAAAGCTCACTTATAAAACTTAATTAAATTATATACATGAATAAGGCTAACATAGCTGTGTATCCCACACTTGGTCATGATCTTTA
This sequence comes from Terapon puta, assembly GCA_028564955.1. Classification (NCBI taxonomy): domain Eukaryota; kingdom Metazoa; phylum Chordata; class Actinopteri; order Centrarchiformes; family Terapontidae; genus Terapon; species Terapon puta. The sequence goes on along the minus strand of JAOXYL010000113.1, from coordinate 11,850,968 downwards.
CACTTGTTTTTCCAGTGTGTGTGTGCCTCATTAATATCCTAAAATATATTACATTTATATTTTCATTGTGCAGGAGAAATAAAATACCATTCAAGTCCACAAATGCACCTCACTGATAACCTTTTGTCCTGGGTGCAGAGGAAGGTATATTGTTCCTTGTTCTCCTGATACTACATACATCCTTTACACTTTGTGTTAATGTATGTGTTGCAGCGTTTTCCTGGGGCCCATTGTCTGACCATTCCTATGAGATCATTCCCTCAAGTACATGTCAGGGAATTCAAATTTGGTCCTGACCTACATTTGCTGTTACATCAGCAACTGCTCTTGGACAAAGAAGAAAATGTGTCAGAAGTCCCAACGAACTTCTGCGAGCCATAATGTGGAGAAATGGCTGGAACCTGATACTTTCAGAAAAATTAACTGTTCAGAATGACCAAAATGCTTTGGTAAAAACAGCATGGTGTAGCAGGTACGTCATACTTCTGCTTATATATAAACAACCACCTTACACGTTTGTCTCGTGTGAAACCGGTAAACTGGTGCCTGCCTGCAACAGAAGGGATTGTGGCAGGTGTGTCTGCCCGGCCCTGGCAGCGCCTGGCTGCTATCGGAGGCCGTGCCTCGGTATGACTCACATAGGCATGACCTCAGGGAGCAATGAGGGCATGGAGCTGTGGCGGTGTGGGTCCAGTGCCAGAAGCTTGCAAGAGGAGAGGGGAAGAGGGAGGAGTCACAGCGACAACACGCAGGCATGACAGGCAGCCCGGGCCCAAGTACAGCAGCCTGTTTGTGATATAAGGCCGCTTCAACTTAGTTAGAGAATCTGGAGGAAAGGTTACGCTGGCCCTATCTGGGCCTCCACATGCACACCTCCCTCGTCCGGCCAACTCCCCCAGCTCAGGAACTCTCGGAACGGACTCTAAAGGGGGGGAGTTGCCCCAGCAGGGTTAAATATACCACCCCGGGGCAATATTTCACTAACAGTCGCTGAGCTTTGACAGGCAGCCATAAGCAGTGTCGTACAGACAAGAGTGTTACTTCCGCAGGAAGTGCTTCCACTCAGAATGTAAAATGTTTTTTTAAATATAAGGTTTAATCAAAACATAACTTATTCAATTTTTTAATCAAAAGTCAATTGAAACATCCGTCGTCTTGTTAGTTGGATGGTTAGTTTCACATTGACGTGAGAGCACATACTTACAGTCAGGGGCCACTTAAGTTCCCATGGAAGATGACATGAAAGGTTATAAAAGGGTTGTAATAAGGTGGTAATACTTAAATGGGATAATTTATGTCTGGTTTAAAGTTACGTTTTATTAAGACTTTAAAGAAATTGTGATATTGTCATTGAAGTGGCTATAGATATGTTTCTTTTAATCCAGTGGTTAAATAACCCCAAATCATACACATATTACCTAACTGGAATTGATGATTTCACTGCAAGCCTTTACTGTGCTATACTAATTACTATACCAATAATAGTGAGGTTTATTATTCTGCCCATTTTTGGGACAACAAACAGGAGAGCAACAGGAAAAAGAATGCTTTAGTGTTGTGAAATCCCTCCACCGTGCTTATGTCAACCAGTTTACATTTTTTTGCTGGGATGGAATGCAGACCTAAAAAGGATATAGCAGATTACTGGTGAAGATACTGCAGTAACAATACAACAATATATATATATATATATATATATATTTGCAGTACTTTACATGGTCATGATATTTTATTCACTCACCTTATGCAAGTCTCCAGGATGCTTTGTGAGCTCAGTTGAACTTTGCAGAAAACACTGTCAGTCATTTGCTCCTCCCTACCATCATCGCAAGCTGGCATCTGGGTGAAAGGACACAGCAAATAAAGATATCCCTGCCTGGAAAACCTCTAAAGAATCCTCCACCCCTCCTTCTTTCTTTCCACCCCTCTTTTTTTGTTGCCCTCCATGATTGTTTGTCTGTGATTCAGAAGCACATAACGGAAAAAGACACTTCTCTGCCATTCCAAAAGGTATTACAGGATGGCAAACCAAAGTATGTGGAGCTGGTGTGTGCACGCACTCTCCCTGAAAAGATTAAATGGAGTTTACTTTCTGTATTCTACTCTTACTCTAGTTATTTTGTTATGTCACATGTCTATTTTGCCCCTGCATGAATTATTTATGCAAGTATGGAGTTGGGGTGAAATGGAAAATGGACCCAAAGAGTCATGGCTGTTCCTGTTTGTCAGTGGCACACAACTGCTGGAGTGTGGTAGGGCCTCTCAAATGAAACCTTACATTGGGAAATCCATCTGTAATTACCTGTTCGGCCTTTTACTTCAGCCCAGATGTTTACACATTTTCTATATACAGCTTTAAAGCATGTAAAAGAATCACAAATCTGTATGTATCACATTATCACGATGTGTCATGGTGAAGTCATGTATGCCTACTACAGAGTAAGAGAGGTGGTCATCATCATTTTCATGGCTACAGCATAAAGCTGCAAAAACTTTGTGGATAAATTTAACAGCCTGGTGATTCCAAACATGGTTTAGCCTTTCATCAAGAGTAAATAGATCTTTTTGTAGTTTCAGTTTTGCATTGACCAACCCATTGATGCCAATTTTATAGAAAGTCTCAGATTCTTCAGCCTTGAAATTTGTATAAATTTAACTGAAATACTGTCTGCATTGCTTTGGTAGTTCATAAAAATAAAACTGACACAAAAGGAAAGTCCACAATGCTAAAGTGAAAGCTGTGTCATCAAGCCTAAAGGGACAAAAGCACAACCTTTGGACTATATTCTAACAGGTACATTATGTGCTCATTTGGATTCAGAATCACCCATGATCACTTATTGCTGGAAAGGATCCAGCCCACAGATTTTTCATCAATGAATTACCAAACTTAAGAGAAATTTGTGTGTGTGTTGTAATATTGCCCGACCACCATCCACAGATGAACTGTTGTGTGGAGCCGTCTCTTATAGTCTCAACTCTGCATTGAGGGATGCTTTGTGTACCACACAACACATGTGGCTCCACCCACTTCTCCTCCTCCTACATGTTAGAATGTAGCAACAACAGGAATTCCTCTACAGGGCTCCTGATTGGTCAAAACAGGATTCTAAAGCCAATCTGTTGCTATGAGACACTGCTGCCAGCTCGCTGTCTGTTGTCCTGGCAACACCAGGAACAGGAGGCAGGTTTGAGGGCTCCCTGGAGGAGCTCCCCTGGAGACGGTCTGAGCATGTGTGGTGCCTAATGATGAAGGCTTGGAAAATTGTGATGTTATTCAATAATACACTTTGAATAATTTTCTGTCTGGTTGCAGGAAAAACATATTCTTTCTTCAGCAATAGCTCACATACCAATTTCTATGAAAAAAGAGCATGGTTGATTTTTTTTGTTGAAACCCCTCTTTCTGCTGAAAATGCAAATATTTCCACTTTCAGAGACCAACTGAACTATTTTTTGTCCATTGTGATGCTACAAGTAATTCTGGTCTTTTTGTCATACTCTATGAAGCGTGTTTTTATTGTTAATGCCCATGAATTAGAATTTGTAAGATTGCTGAGATTTCAGATTTCAGCAGTGTACTTCACACCTGCTTTCATTTAATTGAATTTCATAGGAATTTTTTTTGTACTGAGCAGAAAATGAGACACCCTTTTAATAATGCACACATGCGACAACAGTTTTCTTTAGAATCAACTCAAGTTTAGTATGTATAACTTCAATATCACAATATCTTATAGCAGAGGGAAACAAAACCTAAATCTGACTTTATTTAATTATAATCAATAATGTATATATATATATATATATATGTATATATATATATATATATATATATGCTGTAAGGTCATAGTGCTGCAAATGCATGGCTGCACTAGGACCTCACTACTGCTGTAAACACCTGCTATGAGAAAGGTCCATTAAGGGCATTCATCTCAAAGGAAAGACATTTTCTAGGTTTTCATGGGCATCTTCGCCACCACCCTCCACATCATGCGACTTAGTACAAGTCAGGTAAGATGGAAGGTGTGAACATATTAGATAGTGGCTTTCAAGATGAGTATGGTATGCTTCAGTGTATTAAAAGAAGCAGATGGCAGTGGAAGGGGAGCAATTTAGTCTTCGCCAATGAAGCATCACCTGAAAGGCTTAATTACAGCTTTTCTCACTGCTAAAAAGAACCTAGCATCTGTGGTGTTCTTCAGGCCTCTGAGATCCTAATTGGGACCAAAGTTACCACGACTACAGTTAACATTATTTACTATTACAATTTTGCATTTGAACATTTTGCACACATCCTGTATGGAGACTGGTATCTGATGCTCAGGTATTACAATAAGAGATGCACACATGAGATCACTGGTTTATGGTACAAATAAGTATATGTCTGGCTTTCTGCTTTATTTCACCATATGAAATATAGCCTACAGTTTAAATAGCAAAAGGTTAATACTTTCATATGTTG
>JAOXYL010000113.1:11819860-11834972 GCA_028564955.1 Terapon puta | reverse complement strand
ATTTTGTCTCATTTTGTACAGTGTCTTTGAGTATTTTGAAAAGCGCTTTCAAATAAAATGTATTATTATTATTATTAATGTTACTTTAAATGATCAGTCATACATATATTTGAGTTTGTGCTGAAAAAAGGCTACCGTAGAAAAGAAAAGAAAAAAGAATTCATGCATAGACACACAGAGCAGAATGCGATAACGTCAGTAAATTGCCCCAGAGCAGGTACACATAAGGGAGGGGCTGCTTTCTGCAAACACACCGCAAACACACTTATGTTGCAGGGCAATCACCCCGGGGGAAAGTTACACACACACGCACACACCTGCTCAGACACACAGACACACACATGTTCTGTCGTCAAACGGATTGATGAGATCAATCATCATCGATGAGATGGTTAAACAACGTGGCAGGGCGGTGCTTCCAAAAACACACACCCAGTGAAGTAATGAACACACACACTAGGATGAACATCCTATGGACAAAGGCCCCGAGTCATGCAACCGTTAGACCCACATCCTGGAGACTCTGTGTGTGTGTGTTTGGGTGTGCAAGAGATGTTTGTGCATGTGACTGTGTTTATGTTAAGTGCAGCCCACAGAGAGAGCGAGGCGCTGGAGACGAGTCGTGGCGCCATGTTGTCTCTTTGTCTGTTAGTCGCTCCGTCCTCCATCTCAGACTGACGGTGGATCAGAGAGTGGCATGAGGGTCAATAACAACGAAGATGAAAAATCAGGGAGTGGGGAGGAGGACAGGAGCTCCTCCTCCTTGTCACCACTCCCACCCGCCAAACAGAATTTTTACTTGTTAACTGTTCAATCTTGTCCCCGTCCCACACCCCCTGCTGAGTTTCCTCATTCCTGCGCTCTTTGTCTGGCGCACGGAAATACCTCAACGCGCAGCATCACAATAGGGGTGACAGGCAGGTTGGACCAGTCGCGAATGTATAAGCATAAGACGTACACACACCTCCATGTCTCTACGCGACGAGACGAAACACACAGGAGGAGGTGACAGCATCCTCACTCATCTGTTTAAGCCCCCCGTTTCCTTTAACGACTGTTTTGGCGGATCACGCTAAACAAAGTGGCTGATGATCACCGACAAAGGGGTGTCAACACCTGAGATCTTAATTCTGGTCTGTGGCAAAACCCACATAGGAGCTGGTTTAAAAAACACAGGCGGAGCGGTCTATTTTTGGCTTAACTTTGTTGATGCGAAAAGTTCAAGGCTCATATTAAGAGTTCAGGGCAAGGAAGGGCGTGGAAACCTTGGATCAGTCCAGTGGACCGAACAACACATTAAAACACACTTCTAAGGTTGTGTGTCTGCACACGTTTCTGCTGTTGCCTTACTTTGGCCTCCTCGTTGGTGTCCCAGGTGAAGGAAATGGCGTTGTAGGAGATCTCCTCAATGTTGCCAATGGTGTTGAAGCTCTCCTTGTAGTCAGCTGTGACAACAAACAACAACAAGAGTTTAGAGACCGATTTAGTCGCAGGCTGGAGTCCAACCGCATGAAACACAAATCAACGCTCAAGTCACTCAAAGAAACTACAAAGACGACTTCATTTTTATACAAGCTGCTGAAAGACATGTTAAAGTTTGTGCAGGCTACAGAATGATTAATCCTGAACCGTCATAACCAAACAACACGCCTTTTCCTGACAGTTACTGCTAAGCTGCCTCTTAATTGTCCAGACACAGGAGGATTATCGGGCCGCGCCGCGATCAAACCAAGATGAATCATTGAAATCGTAACCCAGAGGAGACCAGACATTACAGTTGAGTTTAGTGGCTCTTTACATATTTTTTGTGTAACAGAAAGTCAAATGAAAACCTTACCGATATCCAGACACCTCTGTTTGGCAGTGTGCTGTCGAGAGTGCCAGTACTTCCAGTGTTTCAGCTGATCGTCCCTGCACTTCTCCTCTCCAAACACCACCATCACTACACTCTGGAAAAGGATGAGCACACACAGCAACATTAACGTAAGATGTTGTGACGATATTCACCACATGATTACTGTCAATAACCCTAAATGGCTTCTTTCTTACCCTGACTTTGGTGATGGGCTGCTGCATGCCTTTGTTGTCCACCTCCCTGAGGGTAATCGGGTAAAACTGGCCCTTATTGAGGTACGTCATTGTCCCGTCGCCTGTCTTCTGACGCAGAGACTTGGATGCCTCGAGAGTGTACTCAAAGTTATTCCTAAAATAAAGCCAGATAATGGTGGGACTGAGTGAATATCGAGAGGGAAACATCAAGAAAAAAAAAGCATCTCTGTTTTGAGTAAATGGCAACAATTAACTGGCAGGCTTTATTTTGCCGCAGTGACTAAACCGCAACCCTGAGTCAGTGCCAGATAAAGCCCGTGTGTGCAGACTCTTGTCTTTCACGCAGAGGGGGAGTCTGGTGTCTCCCCTGTGACTGCGCTGAATGAGGCCATTCTGCGGCACTGTGTCAAAAGCTGAATGGCAGTGGAAGTCGAACGGCGGCGACTCACCCCGGCGCGGTGTCAAACTGAGTGTACTCCTCGGGCGTCATGGAGGCCATACGTAACTGGAGATCCCCTGGGAAGGAAAACACCTGCAGCACACGGAGAAAACAGATGTAGCGATGCTCAGCAAAAGAGAGCATTTTCCACGGCCGCTGAGCTTTGATTTGAAATGAATTATTATTTTCCTCTTATGGCTGTAATTCACCTGAGGAATATTTAGCATTTTAATAACGCGGCCCTCAGGGATTTTCCTGTCTTTCAACCACAACTTTAATTTGTTATTATTCTCCATCCTCATTTCTTTTTTCATTCAAATGGCTCTTCCCTCATGTTGCTAACCCCCCCTCATCTCCCTCTCATTCTCCTGTACAGGGGTTTTGTTGGGTTACTCTTTTCTAAGGTAATTCCCCTCCAGGTTAAATAGAGAAAGAGGAGAGAGAAAGGGCTTTGGCTATTGTAGGAGAAAAGTACAGCACTTTATTGTGTTGGTGAGACAATGGCATAATAACACACTGGCCGCTATTTTGGCATGTTCAAATAAAACCAGGGAAGGCTGAGCCCACCGCCGGCTCCGTGGGATCAGGTGAATATCCTATTGTCTGATGGGAGAGATCTGAGAGACGGGAGGAGAGGAAAGCGAAGGAGAGGAGGAGGAGGTGGGGATTGTAGGTGGGGGAGCATTAGTGGGGTTTAAAAAGAGGGGGACCGAAACACACACCTCCTGGGAACTGTCCTTGAAACTCTCGGTGAAGGTGGAGTCGGGGGGCGTGCGGGACTGTGTGCTGGGGCTGAACTGGACCGCGTTGTGAGCGAGCTGGCGGTCAAAGACGCCCACGTGGCTGTCGGTTTCGGTGCAGTTGTTTGGTATGGTCACTGAGAAGCCGTGGCTGGGCACCTCTGTCTTCACAGACGGGTAGTTTGGCACAGCGGCGATGGAAACTGTGACAGTCGTGTCTGAAAAAGACAAAACCAGCAAACTAACGATCAGGTTCTCTGTCTTTGAGCTGCTTGTGCATATTTGTGTTGTTGGATGTGAACAGACCTGGTGAGGGGAACTGGGCCCTCTTGTCCTGAGCAAGCTGAAGGATATTAAAGGGCCCCTTGAGGACCTGAATCCTGCTCTCCATCCCAGCCTCCTGAAGTGGAGCAATGGAGTGTCCGGGATGGATCTGGTGTCTGCTACAAAGAGGAACAACACATATTTTTTTAATCAAGCATATTGTTTTTGTAAAATTCATTGACTTAATCATGACAATATGCATCTGTAAAACACAAATCTCTTCTTTATTTTAAAGAGGCCTGAATTACAAAAGATTTCATCTTTTTCTGTTTTGTAAATGTGTTCATGTTTTTTTTTCTTTATTTTTTGTGCTCCGCTGTTGTGCAATGATTTTCCCTTTGGGCAGAAGAAAGTGACTGATTTACTACAGTTTCATAACGGATTCGTACATGCTGATCTTACATTCAGGTAATTCAGGTATTGCTCACACTCTATGAACAAAAACGCTATAAATTTAAAATATTTTACTCTCCTTTGAGATTGTGAAGTTTGCTCATGTCAGTCTCAATTCTCTCTTTAAAAGAAACTCTTGATCTCACTAAGATTACCTGATTCATAAAGTCAGTATGAGCTTGATGAATTAACTTTAAGAACAAATTTCATAGGTTAGACTTAATTGTGTCTGAGCTAAAACACCTTCACCTTTAGGAGGAACAAAGTGCTCCTCCACAGATGACTCTCACAAAATTCAGAGAATGTGAAAGAGCTTGAATCCCTCCATTCCCTTCATGCCATGGTTTCCCCTCTGCTGAGCTTTTATTTTTAAAGGGGAGGTGGGTGGGGGGGGTGGTATTAGGTGAGGGCTGCTGCTCACCTTTTGTTGGGATCCACATCACAAACCAGTGCTTCTGGCTTGCTCTGGGGTATTGTTCTCTTCTCCCTGGGCACCTGTATGGGAGGGTAAACACAGCCGCTCAGCGTCTGACCACATCACATCCAACAACTCGGGTCATCCTGCTGTCTGCATGATGTAACTAGATCAGTTAGATGACATAGGCTCTGCCTCACAGATGCTGCTTAATGGCCCACCGTCAGCATGGAGAAGGATCACACACAAGTGAAGCCTGTAAGGATTTGGTAACCAATCCCCTGACATGAGCTTCTGCACTTTTGATTTCTGACAGAAGCTCGGGGGTCAAGAAAGTACTTCCTAAAGCTTCCCTGATACCTTATAGTAGTCGTAGAGCAGGCCGAGTGCTGCGGCGCTGTCCTCGTCTCCATTTATGCTCATCATGGCCTTGGTGGCAGCTGTCAGCGGGTTCTCCAAAAAGGACTTCCAGGCCTCATCTTCAGTAGTGAAGGAGCGACGCTGGCCGCCATAGCCCGGCTCGTTCTGAAGAACCAGGACCGCACGCTTGCTGTGGGAAGATGTAGTCTCATAAATGAACTGTGCATACACCAGTTATTAAGTAGTTCATGCTTTTGTGATGATTGTAAGATCTTTATCACAATTATTGATAGTATTACTTCAAGTCCACTGCAGGTGCACCACTTATATAGACTCTAGGATTAATATCTACCTCTGTGGACTGCAACAGATTTATCTTCCTCACTGACTTCACAAAGCCAAGACCTACAATCACGGCCTTGTTCAAAACAGACAAACTGGTTGTAAGAGTGAGGGATCAGCCCGCGTCAATGTTCTTCATCTGCGAGACCAGTTGTTCAGGCTTTCCCGTGATTGTGCAACAAATCTCAGCCCATCGAACCAGCGAGAGGAAGATGCTCTACAGGCTCGCCCGGTGTGATGACTCTGCTCGGGGATCATCCATTGGCTGAGGCAGTGACCGCAAGGTGACGCATGTGACCCGGCCACATTCCTGCGCTCGTACGGCGAGGTGTTACTGTTTTTCTTAAGAGAACCGGTTTGTGTGTAAAATAGGTTTAATGCAAAGTCACTGGCTGCATCTTTTTTCTCCTCCTCTTCCGTCTTAGGAGGCCCTCAGAGAAAGTGCTTCATAAACAGAACACAATCGGACACATACATGTATTTTTTTGCCTCTTGTCTGCTTGTGAAGCTCTTAAAAGTTCATTCAAACACACTGAACGTCTTAAATGCCAAACAGAGGCAAGAAAATATTGAACATTTCAACACTTAACTTGCCTATTTACAGTAAATTTTAATATTTGCTCAGCTCGTATTGACTCAGATGTGTTAAGCCTGCAAACTAGAACAAAGCAGAGCCCTAGTTCTTGTTATTAAAGTTTCATCTAGACCATTAGCTTTCCTTGTCAAACTCTGGAAACTACACCCACCCAGTAACACATCCTCAATCACTCTGCCACCGAACGCCTCTGCTGATCTCCAAGCCACAACAAAGCAATTATGATAAAGTGTAAACGGACTGGTTCAGTTTCCACGCCGAGTATCTACAACAAATGCGGCTTTTTTCGCTCTCAATGGTCAGAGCAAAGTGATAATTAGTAATCCTATATCTAATTGTGCCATTCATAAAAGGCAACCTGATAAGATCCATTATTTACTGGCAATCTAAGGGAATGTAATCCATTACTACAACACACACACACACTCACAAAAAAGCACTTTTAAGACAGATTCAAATAAAATTTTACTGGTGGGAAATAGAATCAGTAATGCAGTGGGAAGTCACAGACTGTCACTTTTAATTGGGGGTGGGGGGAGGGAGGGGTCGTTTTTCTTTTTTTGTTTTTGTCCAGGTGGGCATTTAGAGAAAGTGCATGCAGTTTCAGATTTTTGACACAGAATATTTGAGCCATATAGAGTAAAAATAAATAAATAGTTTTTTTTTTTTAAAAAAGACATAACCTCATATAGCCCTGTGCTTGCTTACATTGTCTGTGTAAGTAGTCGAGCCAACGCCTAGCAGGTGTACAATTTCACTCCCCTTAAAAAAAAAAAAATCTTCCTGCCGTTTGCCCTCAGAAAAACAAAACATACAGAAATGCAGGCTGAGCATTTAAACCAGCAAGAAGGAAATGAAAAACTTTTTTAACGAAGCTGTGCATCAAAAGTGGAAAAGCATCAACAGAGGCTGAGGTGTTTTTTTTTCTTTCTTTTTCTTGACAGCTCCAAGTGTATTCCTGAACAAACATCATTAAGGACATCCACAGAGCTGATGGAGCTTAAAGCAAAATCAAACACTAAACCGCCCATCGCTATCACGGGACAGTGTTTTTTAACCATCATCATTATTATCATTATTCCAACAAGCGCCTCCGCTCGCACGACAGGTGGAGATACACCTGTACGGGTTTGAACATGACAGGTGAAATGAGCGGAGTTACACCATGGGAAAGAGAAGAGTGCGTGGGGAAGGGAAGAAAAAAAAATAAAAGAGTCATTTTCCCGTTTGGCAGCCGGTCTTAAGAGCAGACCTACCCTTCAGAGAGAAGCCACAATGATCCTGTAATAACGCGTCTAAATGCGGCGCAGGTATCAGAGCGGAGCCGCGAGTGTCGGTCGGGCTCTGCAGGTCACAGGTGGACCTCACAGATCCGCCTGAGCCCAGAAGGAAAGCGCGAGAATAAAATGCAAAAAGCGTTTTGTTTTTTTTAGGTATTAATTTAGACTCAGTATTGCAAAGCTTATCGGCGATCCTGCGCTCCTGTTTGGGCAAAAGTGGGGACAACTTACTTGTCATGCTCCTGTGACATCTCGGTCGGTCGAACTGGACTTTCTAGTTGGTACTGAAAATCCGATCCGTCTTCTTTGCCGTGGTGAATCTCCGCTGGATGAGGGCCGCGGCAACAAACAAGGTGTCCCCTACTGAGCGAACGGGTTTTGTCGGCTTTTCTCGCTTTTTGGGGGCAATGCTGAGAAATCGAGGCCGGTTTTACCTGTGACAGGGCCGCGGATTGGATTACAGGTGGACGCCGGGGGCGGGGCCGAGCCGTCGATTGCCCTCTCCCGCGCCGTGATTGGCTCGCGCCTGTGGCCTACCTGGAGCCGGCGGAGGGACGCACAGGTGAGCCCGGCGGAGGAGCGGGAGGTGTTTTCAGCTGTGATTTTATCTTGTAATTGAGGGAAAATGCGTTTATGCAAATACACGCAAAATCATGGGATCAAAGGGGGCCAAAAAAAGATGGTTAAAGAATAAACAACACACAAAATGGATAAAAGATAGAAACCCAAGATGCACCAGTTTTTCTTACAGTTGATGCCTTTTTTCCAAGACACTGGGGAAAATTACATTTATTTACATCCCTCAGTGGTTGGGAGTTAGTTTAAAGACTGGAGAAACATGATCTCATGATGTGCCCTAATAATTATTTATGTGTCATGTTCAGTCATTTGTGTTTATGGAGTAGCAATTGCCCTCCAACCACAGTCAAGTTTCAAATGATAAAGGTGATCATGGCAAACTCCTCTGCATGTGCAGACACTGATCAGATGCCAGTTCTTCACCGCACAAATGTAAAATCTGTCCACGTCTCTGCAGGGTTCTTGTAGCAGTCGTTTTAATGTAAAAGTTGACATGAAGCCGAGCACTGAGTGTGATCATAATAAGAAGTTGCTTTAAAGCAGTTCTGTCATAAAACATGAGTCAGAAACCCACATGATCACTGAAACAGGTTTTACTCGCTGTAATGATTGCTCCTGTTCATATGAAATCCTTCTTTAACACACTTCCACTCCAGAAGATAAGGAACTTTTTAGCATGAAATTCAAGACGACATGAAGTTGTGTGCCTTTAAGCCATATCAGTCATTATATAATGGCTAATGTGGTGTTAGAAAGATTTTAAGTATTCATGGTGTAAACAGTGATTTATACATTTTATTGTTGTAATACATTCATGATAAAATTTTACATTTGAATCTAACAACAACTGGGCAGACTACATCTCCACATCAGAGAGTTGTAGTGAGATTGTTTTCTCTGAGCATTTTGTGAACCTTAAAATCTGGAAAAATCTACTCAGATTAATAAAATAATAGGATGTAAACACAGTTAAATTATACGTTTTTTCTCTCCTCCTCAGAAAGCACAGAGACGATGAACCTTAAAACCTTGCTCCAGATGATAAGAGCAAACAAAGAAAGGCTTTTTGTTTCATGTTGCTTAACGGTAAGAAAACCTTTCTCTTACATTACCAAGAAATACTCCTACCTGTGTCACTGTTACTGGATGATGACACAGACATGAGTTGTTTACATTCTCCTGAAAGGAAAGATAGCCATCAGCCTGCCACTGCTGCAGGTGAAAAGGCAGGCAAATTAGTCCCGAAACCTCCAGTTTAAGTGCAAATGAAACGATGGATTAGCATGCAGCCAAATCATGGGGTGCACTCTTAACGATCTTCTGCATCCTGCATCAAGTAACGTCAAACGGGAGCAAATTACTGTCAGTCGGGCTACATGAAGTCTGGAGTTTTTCCATGGAAGTCTGACTGATTAAATTGCCACTTTTAAACAAATCAAACAGTAAATGGTACTGAGAATCTTCCAGTCTATCTGACACACTTTATTTGCATAGCTTACTATTCATAATCCTCTGCAGCTTGGTGTGAGCTGATTGTGATAAAATAAACATAAATGTGCAATAAAAGCTTAAATCCCAAAGGCAGGGGATGAAAAGAAACAGCCTGGGTGAAAACAAACAGCTTTGTTAGAGACAGGGAGGGCTTAAAAGATGCTATCAGCAATATTCAAAGTTTCTCCCTACACACATACTGAGATAGAAACTAACAGTAATCCCCCTCCCCCTCCTCACGCTCTCTCTCTCTCCCTTACTCTCTCTCAAACACACACGCCCCAACACACACACACACACACACACACACACACACACACACACACACACACACACACACAGACAACCTCCTGCTCCTGGATCCTGGTTTACTGTTTATTTATCCCAGTGGAAGGACACCTGCTTCTCCTGGAGCTTGTTTGTGTTTGCACTGAGGACATGGGACAATACTGTGTGTGTGTGTGTGTGTGTGTGTGTGTGTGTGCGTGTGCGTGAGGGGAGGCTGGGAATATGTGCCATGGCTGCTGATGGTGGGTCTGACGAGATGCTGACTTGACAAAGAGAAGTCAAACCATGAGGTGGGGGGGAAGCAGACAAAAGAAAAAGAGCAGAACATGGGACCAAACCTGGGAAAAGTCCTGTCAAGTTACTCCCGCGAAGATGCAAATTATGAGTCAAAGTGGTACTGCAACAACATTAAAACTCTTGCATTCAAAATCCTGCTTTAGTAAAAGTTCAGGATCATCAACAAAATGCACTTAAAGGATCAAATTATATATATATTATTATTCTTTGTGAAATTTTGCATCGACTGATCTCTTTCTACCTCAAGCAGTTATTTAAATTAAATTACCTCAAAGTTTAAATGGGAAATAACTCTTTGCTGAAACTGGCAACCACACATAGACACCTGAAATGTCAAAACTGATCATAAACATAGATCATGAGTTTCTGTAATTCCAAGCCAAAAAGGGTGTACAACTGTTGTACTGTTTATCGATACATGTTATTTATAATTTTATCACTTTTATGGAAAATGTAAATCTGTGATTAGCCTCCAGCTTAATGGTGTAAAGTTAACAGTACATTACTTCCTGCTGAAATACAGGCATAAAATGGAAACACACAAATTGCAATAGCAATAGTTCAAAATGTGTACTATGGAACAGTATTTGAGAACTTGAACTGAACCTTGTTTTGTAAATTTCATGGATGAATAAAAGTGTAGAAAAAAAGATGAACAAAGCAGTCTTGGTGAGTTTCAGTTCGGCCTCCACTGAAACTACACTTTTCAGAGCATTGATACCCAGTGATGAAGCCGTTGATGCTGACAGCGTTTGCATGTGTATCCTGATGACAAACCTAAATAAGGAAACTGTGTTTGCACCCCTCTATCAGGGTCCTTCATCTACAGATTCAGTTCTGGATCCTTATTGGTTAAGCAGCTCAGTGCTGTGATGCGGGGCTGTGAAGGTCTTCATAGTAATTTTATTTTCATTTTATTTTTATCATGTCTGAAACTAAGTGTAAACCAATGCTACAATAGAAGAGCAGTTATAACATGCCCAGTGCTACACAGATGATATTCAGGAGTGTTGAGTATGTGATGAAATAGTCTATATGACTGTCTAAAATATGTTGAAATTAGTCTAAAGTCTTTTCTTTAATCTACTACTGAGGAAACAGAGGTTATCTGTGCCCTTGATGATCTTTCCTTTTGACCAGGCACTTTGTCTGGGCCAGTGAAGTATTTGGTTCATTCCTGTTTCAGCTAAAGAATTTTTGCTAACTTTAGCTGATATGGAGATATTCAAGCTTCCCATTTAGACTCTTGTCATCAAAATCTAAATCTTATGGAGGCAAGACGTCCATGGATCATTTGCTACAAGTCAAAAAGACACAAAGCTGCTGCGAGATATTCGGTCAGGTCCACATCAAAATTGAATTCAAGATTCTCATTATTACTTCTTAATCTCTATTATCTGCCTTTATTAAAGATTTATGTAAGCCTAATATCAAAGATCTTATTTTTTTCCTGGTTTCAGACCTTCTTTCCTAAACTTTGCAACTTTTTCTCTTTCTTTATTTTTATTTATTATGAAACATTGCTGCGAGGAGCCAAAACCCCTCATAACAAACCCAAAAAAGAGATGGAGGACACAGGTTAATGATCTCTTTCTTGGAAAGGAAGGAGTATCTTAATATCCACTTATGTTTCAAAGATCTTTTCTTTCAGCATACACACTCAGCAAGGTTGTTTCTGTGCTTTTATTAAAGTCAGATCTCCAACAGAAGGGAACCCACACCCAGGCCAAGGTTGTTGTAGTTACTGGTGTTAAATAGCCCGAGGCAAAGACATGATCCCATGACTTTTTGGAAGAGTCGGAGAGACATAAAACATGAAACGCTAGCACCCACAGCAGAGTGGACATCTTAATGTGCCATTTGTGCTCTCTGAAGTACACCAACAGCTTCCAACGACTCAAACCCTCCAGGATGCTGTATGTCATCTTTGTCAATTTCCTTGGCCCCCCCCCCCCCACACACACACACACACACCCCCTCCGCCCCCCGACATCCTCTCTACCATCCCTCTTTTCCTCCTCCCGCCTCCCGCCACCTCCCTCATCCTAGAAGACAGTTGGTTTTTAACGCCTCCCTGCCTCACTCCAGGCATCTAACCGGGATGGAAATAAGATGCAAATCCGTCCCCACTTTTCCAGCGTGTGTGCACTTGTCTGAGCTGAGAGCGCTTGTAACTGTATTGAGGTCTGTTTGAGTCACACTGGACCGCTGTCAGCTCGGGGTTTGAAACTTTTTGAGCTCACGGAGAGGCTCGCTGTTGTTGGGTAAACAGATGGAGGGCCTATAAGAACAATGACACAGTGTCGTAATGTATTTGAAGATCATTATCACGTTGTCGATCGTTGTCTCCCTGGATGTTAACAGGCACCGTTGAGGTTTAAAATGATGTGAGTTGTGCAGGAGTATCATTTACATCTGCTCAGCTAGATGTGGATGAGTCTGATCCACAAATATTATTCTATTGACATTGTGGGATTGTCGGTCCTCCTGCTTAACTGATTACTTGTGGTTTTCTGTAGCTGTTACAGAGCTCTTCGGTTGGGGCTTTCCCACTTAGTAATCCTCAGATGAATTCTTGATTTTTTAAGAGTGTTAACTGGAAGATGTGTTTCTCTGGTGTCAGGGTCGGTTCCAAATGAGCAGCAGGATGGTCATGATGTTTTCCAGTGTTTTGCTGAGACCAGGGTTAGATGGTATCACATTGTTCCCACTGATGACAGTAAAAACAGTCACAGACACTGAGGGCACGGCAAGCCCGCATGCTGCTCCGCAACTCCTAAAACACTTAATGCACGCATGCTAATGCACGCACACACACACACACACACACACACACACACACACTGAGGGAAACAGGTCAGTACTTTTTCCAGGTGTTATGGGATTCTGGGATTCTTAATGGAGTGTTTGTGTGTGTGTGTGTTTTGCTTCACAACACTGCTGATGTTTTAGCCCCGAGTTGTGGATATAACTGACCATTCAGCCTGATTAAAGGGGCCATTATCATTCACAAACAGAAGCAGGCTGTGCAAAACAATTTGTTGGTTTTGTATGCAAATAAAGTGAAATATTTTCTCATGTCAGCCTCTCCACTGTGAGGGCTTCCTGTCTCCCTCTTCTTCATATAATTGAATAAAAGGGAATTTCTTGGAAAAGAAGACCCCTGTTGAATAACTTTCCTCAGACCTGGATCAATGTTTATGTCTTATTGTGTTCATGTGAGTTCAGGTGTCATTTAACGATTCATGGGAAGGGTGAGATGATGATCTGCGAAACCGTTAGTGTGGGATTCAGCCGGCTTGTAGATTAAAAAAAAAAAAAAACGCTTGCAGTAACCTGAGCATTGGATTGTTGAGCAGCCTTACAGGCCCAGACACTTCCATGGGAACATGTAGAAGGATGTTCGCAGGAGACATGTACCTGAATTACACTCAAAACTGAATTAGATGGGACAGGAACGGGTGAGCTCACTTCATCTCCCCACTTCACCTTCAATATCTGCTGTGCACGGCTTCTATTTAGATATACAACATTTAACCCAGCAAAAAGTGACACCTTACCGACTGTGTCGTATTTACAGTCAGCTACGACTGTGAGGTTTTTATAAGCTGCATGCTCGCTGCTTGAGGAATGCAGGCGAACAGAGCACACAGCATTCCTACGCTATCATGGACACTTATGGAGCACTATTTTAAGACTCGCATCCATGAGAAATTTTGTCGCCTTCATTTGAGGTGCGCACAGACTTACCTATGCTAATCCTAATCGATGCGACACAATGGCAGATATCTTAGAAGTTACCACCAGAAAAGGAAAAAAAGAGCGAGAGAGAGTGAGAGAGTGTTTTGGTGAAGAGGTGATTAAGTGCACTTGTGGAAATCAACCCCATGCAGATCTGGATCAGATGAGATTTCATCAGTTGAGTCTTCTCACCAGGCCTCAGACAGGTTGTGGTGTGTCTGGATCTGCTGGGTGTTTACAACCTTTATATGTCTTATAACGTTTATTTCACACTCCCTGAGCTGATAAACCATCCGAGGCTCGGTGTAATCAAACAAAAATCCTCTTCATGCCTTTTTTTCCCCTTTTGTTGATGAATGCAGCTTTCAGGGACACACAGACAACAATGTACGCTTTATAATATGTCACATGGGAGCCGAAGAGAACGGTGGAGGCTCATGGATGGGATAGGTGAGGTGACTTGTGACTGAAGGCGGTTATTGTTGAAGAAAGCGTGGGAGACTGCCAAACAAGCTCTGCCACTTGTCACCTGGTTCAGCCTCCCATTCTGCCCAGTCCAGTTTTGTTCCTGTCGTGATTGATTCTAACTCACCCGCATGAGCAGCAATCACAGCCGCCTACTCTTCATTTCTCTACAGCAGTGCAAGGTCTTTTATTTAAGGAAAGATAGCAGCACTTTGGTGTGAAAGTGAATTTACAGAGTTTGTAACAGACATTAATTTGTATGAGTGTCCTTTGCTAAGTACTCTTTCACAGGACTTAAAATGTGAACAGAAAAAAATGTATATTTTTGCTTTGAAGGTAGATAGCTTGTTATGAGAACAAACAATAAAGTAAAAAAAATTATAAAAAGAAATCAGCAAAATAAAAGTTAATTAGCATTTAAACAGGCAGCATGATTCTTGCAGTATCATCATCATACTTTGCAAATTTTATATATTTTGAAATCCAAATCTTGGTATGCAAAATAACCAGTAACATCAGACCAAAACTTTATATTTAAAACATATATATAAAATAGAAAATAAATAAATGAACATCTGTCAAAATTATAAGGCAAACCATCCAATAAAGTGTATGCAAAATATGCAAATGTGAAGGTAATGCAAAAGATTTACAGAGCGAAATGTGCAAGGCATAGTGTTGTAGACTCATCTCAGGTTTTTAGAAATTTCACCTGCAAACCTAGAATTAGCAGCTGCTGAACAAATGAGAATGTGTGAAAGGTACTTTTGCTTCTGACATGTAGCGAAGAGGAAGTAGGCAGCAGGAAGGAGTACTTTAAGCACAGTATTTGAGTAAATTATTTTAAACAGATAAAAGAGTTTTTCACATTTTTAAATGTTAAGAGGGCAAGAGGAAACAAATCTGTCAGCAGCTGGGAAGCTAGAGTTTGTCAGAAATTGGATTCATGCTGCAGCGGCGTCTCTGTCACTGTCAAGTATTCAGGTGTACGTTCATCCTCAGCCACCCACCGTCAGAGACGCGCCAGAGATGCAAGCAGAGAGAGATCCTTCCTTAGCAGATTTGCTGTCAAACCTGAAATGCGTCTCCAAGAGGAAGCAGGAAACAGTCATTTCAGATGTTTCTGGAAAATGGACTTACCTACTGTATTTACTTAACCACAGGTTGAGATTCACAGTCCTTTCAATTTGTCCAGAGCTACAGTGTGAATTGCTCTTCGATAAAATGTGTCTTTCTTTCTTTCTTTCTTTCTTTCTTTCTTTCTTTCTTTCTTTCTTTCTTTTTAATTTTCACTGCCTGTGCGGGGTCCGATAC
>JAOXYL010000113.1:11809127-11819760 GCA_028564955.1 Terapon puta | reverse complement strand
TCTTTCTTTCTTTCTTTCTTTCTTTCTTTCTTTCTTTCTTTCTTTTTAATTTTCACTGCCTGTGCGGGGTCCGATACAGAAACACCAGTAATACCCAGGTTAACTCAGGGGACTTTGTGCAGACATGATGTAATTCCCCTTCCCGCCTGTTGGTAGAAATGTTGCAATACTGGTTGAAGTGTCATCAGGACTCCTTTCTGTTTCACCCTAAACAACGACAACCCAACCAGAAAATTTGCTAAGAGGAAGTAAACTGTAATTTTAGTTCAGTTTTAATCCTAGTGTGTCTTTAAGATGTTTCAATGGTTTTGTCATGCACCATGCAGTATGGTGTAATGTTGTTTTTATTCATGGTTTTAATCTGGATTATTTGTTTGTTTTGTTTTCTAAATCTGTCTTTGTGAAAGAATACATTGAATTTAAAACCTCAAGCCCTATAAAACTGTTATTTTGTTGTCTTTAAACCCTCCTGCACATCTAAATTTACAGGCAACATCACCACATTTTTACACAGGAGAAGTAAGAATGCATTTTGACCAGTAATAGGTGAGTTTAGAACAAAAAAAAGAGAGAGAAGAAGGAGGTGACAACAGAGTGGGTGATATGGGAGAAGTTTCACTCAGGGATTATCAATTTGATTTATCACAACACACACACATGCTCACACACATGCACACATCAGATTTGATTTCTCTTTTGCCGATACAGTCAACGGGATCACAGGGGGGCAAGCACGAACCTGCAGGAGTTTCTGTTGTCTTCCAGCCAACCGTTGCTGCCTGGCGATTACTGCCATCTTCATATTGTGAAGGAACGAGCGAAACCTCCACCTGTTTAACCTGTAACATGCAGAAAAGTGTCAACTGTGGGGCAAACTGAGCGGGCCCTGCCTCATCCGGCAAACAGAAAACACAACAGGAAGGTTTTGAAGGGTCCTTTGAGGAATTCAGACATTTTTCATGTTGCAGTGAGATTTGTTTTGAGTATTTTGAGCCCTGTATTGTGTAAAAGTAAAACATGAAATCCATAAAAGAAGTTGGAAGCAAGTGACAAGACAAAAAAAAAAAAGTTAACGACAGAGAGAAAACAGAGTTTCAGTTGAACCAGGGCCAAGCGTCTGAGCCTTGAGGGGGGTGAGGAAGAGGGAAGATTAGGATGATACTCCTTAACACATTACATATGTAAAATTATGAAGACAACAACAGAAGATAGTAGTAGAAGTACTGACCTGCTGAATAATAAGAAAATAGAATATAACCTCATCTGATCCAGGACCTTTGTCTCCTATAGTTTTTTCAGGACTTTTTGAACTTTTAGTAATCAGGAACTTTACATCACACAGTTAAAGACTGTTCTTCACCTGGCTATATTTTCCTTTTATTATATTTAAGTGTGACTCCTTTCAGATCAAATTGATTAATCAATTTAAACAGTGCTCTAAAAAAACTTAATTGTTCACTACCAGCATGGGGAAATGTTTGTTCAAATCACACTTTATCCTCTTTCTCATTTCCTAATTATTTAGTTGGGAAGTTTTGAGGAAGCAATACGGCAAGTAAATGTTCTAAGAAAGGTCTTTTATTGAATTGAATCCATAAAATCAAATAAGTCCTGTGCTGAGACATTTAGTTGTGGAAATAATAATATAACATGCATATTTTGTTATTAGAAGTATCATTAATAAAAAAACAAAAAATAATTGATATTAAGCCAACAACATTTTACTTGATAAAATCAGGTTTTTGCTCTATAATCTTTACTATCGATAAACAGTTTGATTGCATCAGTAAAGTTGCTCTAATATTGACTTTCCTCCAACTGCCATCATGCGTTGGCCACTTCAATGTGTCAAACCGCTGTTAAAACAACTCCTTTACATGGACGTCTTTTGTTAGCTGATCCGCAGACCAGTCAAACCAGCAACACCTTCGTCCTTGGTCCATCCCAGGGTGGAGCAGATAAATCACTGCGGTTCACAAGCAGGGTTAGGCTAACCGTCACCTTTGTTTTCATGTGAGGTTTCGCTCTGTGTGCTCAGTTTTTTGCACAAGCATGTACACGGCACGCATGCATGTATGCACACAGATGCACAAAGATGGGAACTGCATGTTCTTGGAGTTTATGACATATTTGTTGTATTCTGCATTTCTTTAGTGTCTTTTGAACCATCATATCTGTTGTAGTAGCTCCACACTAAACTGGATTGCACTGTATTTATGGACATTTCAAGGCTTAAATCACTGTCAGAAAAACCAAGAGTCCTGGTTCTTATGACCTGAGAGGCCTATTGGAAGCGCAGACAAAGCCACAGCTAGCACTGAGCACCTCGTATGCTCAGGGATGTCTGAGCTTTAAAAGTCGACCATTTTTAGTAGATCGTTTTTGTAGAAATAAAGCAGGAAGTACAGAAAATTATGCACTTGTCACAGATTCAATGGTCTTATATACTGTAATCATGTCTCTTTTTTTAGGTGTTGTTTTACATATTTGATAGACCCAACTAAATGAACATTGCACGATGTATGTCTGCCTGCACACCTGCTATCGTCACACTTTTCCCAACATTTACATAAAATCATTTATCATCACTCTGTGTCTGGAAATGATTAAGTAGTTCCATTTGTACAATCCAAGCAGGAAGAAAAGAGAGAGTCTGAACTAGGATTGCAGAATCTCAGTAGTTATGCAGCTGTGGGTTGAACTTCTGTAAAAGTGCTCCAGCTGTTTGGCTTCAAGAAGAACACACAGTGATGAAGACAAGAGCGAACTAAAAATTAGTTGTGAGTTAGTGGAAATGACATGTTCCCGGAAGTAGTTCAGTCCGTGGGGACTTGGGTACTGGTACCTGGAGCCAGTTCATCTCCTGAGCACTGCTGAGGTGCCCTTGAGCAAGGCACCAAGCCCCTAACCTGCTCGAGGCGCTTCACAAGGGGCAGCCTCCTCACTCTGACATCTCTCCTTCGGTTTGCACGTGCATGTGTGTGTATTCCTATGTATATGTAAAAATGTGTGTATAACAAACAAAGTGAAAAAGTGTCAATTTCCCCAATGGGGATTAATAAAGAATTAAAATGAAAGAACGAAAATTTAACTGGAAATGAGGGGTAATCAGTTAAATGCCATGACTGCACAATAAAGGCACAGAAGCATTTTCAAGCCACTTGGAAATGCGGAAGTGGATACTGAATCTATAATTGCTGACCAGCGTCACCTGACGTCCTAAAACACTGCATCAGCACTTCCTCTCTGCTCTCACAGGAAACGGCACAATCTTTGTGCAGCGTTGCACTGTTAGGCAGAGGCCAGGAGAGGGCGCCGTGTGATAACACTTGCTGGACGCAAGGTATTCGAAACGCCCCCAACTCTGTTTTAACAGAAACAGGTTGTATAACATTGATCTTTCTCATGCATTTGTTCCAACACGCCTTCTGCTCTGTTCCGCCTTCAGGCAAGAAACCAAGCTCCACGCGCGCACACCTGCACCGACACACAACTTCACACAGCTGAAGAGGGCTTTCCACACTCTCAGCCTCTCCTGACCCCTCTATTTTCATGCAAATGTCTTCCTGTAGGACAGCGTATAGAAGCTCTTGTCTATGGAAATGAGCAGCGGGCTGTAACTGACGCTGCAGATAAAAGACGATGTTTGATATAAGGCCTCTTAGCTGGGAGGCCTCTTTATGAGGATAATACTCTTCTTCACTCTCACATGCGGAGCTGCACTGTGTCTGACTCTTTGTCTCTTTGCTCTCTGTTCTCCTGTCTCTCTCTCATGAATATTTCACCGTTTTCATTCCCCTGTTGAGTTTTTGCTCTTGCCGGCTGCTTCTCTCCCCCTTTCTTTCTGTCTCTCACCCCCCACCCTCTTCCTTTTCTCTCTCATCTTCGTCTCCCCTCCTTTCCTCATTCTTTCATCCTGATGAGTGTGAAGGGAGTGCAAGAGGGGGAAGGTTTGGTATTGATCTGTTTGTGTACCAGTCACAGCGAAAAAAACAGGATTTATTATTCTGTATTACACCCGTAAACAGGAAAGCAAAGGAGCAGCATTTTCAGGTTAATGAGCTGTCCGACACCACGAGATGCTAGCTGGATTTACAGCGCTTGTCCTGGTGCACATTTTCCGTTATCGTGTCTAACCTGCAACCTCCTTCTGATGCCTGAAAACGATTTCTGACGCCAATAATGATCTACTGAAGGAGATCAGCGCGCTTCCAGACACGACAAGACGGTGGGACACGTGTGATGGTCAGATCAATTTAAAAAAAAAAAAAAAAAAACAGCAGACAAAGGAGGACACATAGAGGATGGACAGACACCCGGCTCGACACAGGAGAGGAAACAGGAAACAGGAAAGCAAGAGGGGAAGAGCAGAAACAACATCATCCCTCCCCTGCTGTTCCTCCTCCTCCTCCTCCTCCTCCTCACCACCACCACACATTCGCACACAGATGTTCACATGTACTTCCCCTCCTTCTCTATCCCCTGCACTTGTAAAACGTTGGCGTTGCTGCTGGTAACCATGGAAACCACCGTGCGCCTGGTCTGCTCGAAATGTATTCAGAAAAATCATGCCGTGGAAAGAAGAAGAAAAAAAAAGGTGGGTGGGGGTGGTTGGGCGGGGGAATCATCCTTCCCGCTGGAGGAAGAGAGGTTGCATTCATCACCATGACGAGGGCAATGCTGGTGTTAATATGGTCGGCTTTGCTGCACACACAACGAGCTGAGTCCAAGAATAACATCTTGTCTTGTTTTCTGATGTTCTGACAATGAACGCAAGATAATGTAATGTCTCTTCAAGGAAAACAATGGATGCTCATACCTTTATTTCTGTTTTCATTGATTATTTTTCAAATGCTTTTCTTTTTGATCTTTTGATTGGAAAAATAATGTGTTTTAGTATACTATGTAAGATCTATCTGTTGTTTCTGCCAACACAACTTCAAAGTAGGCCCTTACCCAAACCTCTGGTGGTTTCACGTGTGATCTGACAACAGGTTGCTGCACTTTTATTGGTGGGTACACATCACCGCCCAGAAATACCATGAACAGCAAAATAAGAAAATCCAGGCAGAGTGCACGAAGTCTGCAGATACAGATGTCGCCACACAGTTCTACTCATTAAATATTTAAACGACTGTCCTGATGTCCCACCTGATTATCCAACCAGGAAACACCTGTGACCTTATAATTTGAAAACAAATCAAAAACCGGTAGATTTTCAAAAATTAACCAATCCTATCAAAACTCCAAAAAATACTGCTTTTCCAATATATGTGATTGCCCAATGTTTGCTGCTTTGTACATGTTTGTATGTTTTTTGTGTACTCTCTTCTGATATCATAAGTGTTATTTTATTTGCGTAACTTCAGCATCCCTAAACAAAATGATCCCTCTGTGAACCACACCCATCCACCCACGCCTTCCTATGTTGGTGTCTGTCTGGTTTCTCTCCTTGTGTCTGCCGGTGCACACTGTGGTCCCAGTTATCAGCCCAGTTGACGCCCTGGGACGGCTGTCACGGTGGAATGTAAACAGCAGTGGTGGAGTCACATCAAGAGTCACGATGAGAGAGAGAGGGAAAAAAACCCTTTGATTGTTAACACTATATACCAAAGTGAAGACACACACTCATTCTTCCTTAGTGTGTGTGTGTGTGTGTGTGTGTGTGTGTGTGTGTGTGGGTGGGTGGGCGTGTATGCGTGTGTGTGTGTGTGCAGTACCAGGTGTCGGCCAGATTACTGACCAGTCGGTGACACACTCTCCTGGCATCCTCTCTCTGTCTGCCCCCCCACCCCCTGAAATCCTGTCTGTCTCTGTCTGCGTTTGACTCTCTTCATCTGTCTCTCTCTCCCTCTCTACGTCTGCCTCGTATGCACCACATGACCTCACTGCCCAGAGATCACACAGGGATGCCAGTGAGCATGTCAGTGTGGTTTTTATTCTTTTTCGTTTTACTGCCCTTGGTCTCCATGGCAACAGTCAAAGTCAGGGAGTGGGAGAGAGAAGAAGAGACGGTGAGAGATGCAGCTTTGCAATCACGACAGGATGCAAACCATTTAAGGCTCCGAGTGTGACTGGATGTCATAGGCAAATGCAGAGATTACCTTTATGAGCGACTACACTCACTCTACATTAAACTTGTGAGTTTATCAGGTACACGTAGCTAAAAGAAATGCCGTCAGATACAAAAGCCCTTCAATAATTAGTACCTGGTAATATTCAGTTTTTGTAGAGGCAGTTTTAGAAGGCCCTC
Organism: Terapon puta; assembly: GCA_028564955.1. NCBI lineage: Eukaryota > Metazoa > Chordata > Actinopteri > Centrarchiformes > Terapontidae > Terapon > Terapon puta. The sequence continues at coordinate 11,813,507 of JAOXYL010000113.1, read as the reverse complement.
GATTCAGCAAGAGATATTTTTAGTATTCGGTATTCACTGGTGTAAATGGGGTGGACACAATATTAGAAGAATCTCTTAATATAATCTAAAACATTTTCCACATAAACTGAACATTATTACCCCTTATCAAGGCACAGGAGTGTATCATTATACTATTCGATATTAGATTGACTATGTTTTAGTTGGATATACCTAATCAATTCTGAACAGTTTTCAGTTTAGTATGTAGTATGTAGACAGCTGAGTTGAGTTAAAGCAATGCCTTTATTATTCTTCGATTATTGTTAAGTACAAATTAAAAGCACTTTGTACTTATACTCAACATTTCAGAGGCAAACATTGCCCTTTCATATAATAATCTTTTATATCCTTCCTGTCCAGTGAAAACATTGGTGAATTGAATTGAAAAAGTGAATTGAAATGTTTGTGATAAATTGAAGGAAATTTCCTTTAGACATAAAGCAAATTGTTGTTTTTCTCATGAAAAGCTGACTTTCTGGGGTTACATGGGTCTCACAGGACAACAATGCCACAAAAATATGATCTTGAGGACCATGAAGCAAGGTTGGTAGTAAGGTACTTAAAACTACCCAAAAAGATAAAAAGCATTTAAAATTAGCTAAACGCAGTAAAATGAAACATGCACATTAATGCAGAAGTAATATTAATACACAAAAATGATATACAATAGTAAAACACTGACAGAGACCAGTGACCAGAATGAATACTTTCACTTTTAATTCGTCGTTGTTAATTGTTGCTGATAATACTTACATAACTCAATGCAGGACATTCACTTATCAGAATATTTTCACAGTGTAGTTTTAGTGCTTATACACAAGTAAAAGATCTCAATTGGCTGCTGCAGAGGAGAGTCTGTGTAAATGAGCCATTTTTCTAAGGCTCTCTGCTGCATCATCAAAATGCAGGGTCACCTTGGGTAAGATGAGGAGAGGAGAGGAGAGGAGAGGAGAGGAGAGGAGAGGAGAGGAGAGAAGAAGAGAGGAGAGAAGAGGAAAGAAGAAGAGAGGAGGAGAAAATAGAAACGAGAGCAGAGCGCTCGTCATCAGAGCAGAACGTGACCCGAGGCCTGGACACAGATTGAAGCCTCTCCCCGTCTCTCTCTGCTCTGCAGTCTGTGCTCCTCAGCCTTTCAGCCAGATTACCTCAGTGAAACAAAACCGTTGCGTCGACAGTTTTCGCGCCCGTGGAAGAAAAATCATTTGTTAGAAGTGTGAAAAGCTGAGGACCGCGCAGATCTCCATCTGTGTGAGTCTGATAGTCTTACATAATCGGCTCATAGCAGACAATAGCCTAAAGTTAGGAAATAAATTAGCTGATACTCATGCTGTCGTGCATCGTGCGTGCTGCTATTGTTATTTTGCTGTAAATGTGCTTTTAAAGGTTATTATTATTTTTTTCAGAAATACAAAGTGATGACAACATTTAAAAACTGATGACACACGAATTAACAAAGCACCAAACATCTTATCCGATTTTCCATATAGGGGTCATAAATCACTTCCTGCTGAAGCATTGTTTACAGAAGACAGTGTGGCAGTACTTCCTCCAGGGATATCCTTTGTGTGTTTGTGGCCACAGGATATTTGTACCAGTTCTGGCTCCTGTCCTATTCCAAATATAGCATTTACCACAGTAAATAGTAATAGAAATAGTGATTTGTACGGACATATGAACCCACTTCGCGTCCGTCAACCACTAATTCATCATTAACCTGTAATAATAAATGTGGATAAAACAAGCTTTTTACTCTGATTACAGTACTGTTGGACAGTTTACTTTAGATACTCTGGATACCTTCTCAGTTTTCAATTCTACTCTATGGAGCCATTGTGTCTTTAAAGAGATAATAGAGAGCGTGGGCCAGCAGCTCTCATCGCTATGGTGACAAGACCACAGCAGGGGGTAAGAAAGGCGAAAGAGTAGGAATGTGTAACATGAGAGGGAAGAGAGAGCCGATCAATAGATAGTGTGATAATGGACCATGTTGGAAATAAAAGCAGAGACATAAAGGGGCGCACAATATGACAGATTGGAAGGGCCTGTCCTGCCATCTCTAATGGAAGAGTAACGTTGAAGAGGAAGTGTAGGCCGCCCGGTGGTATCTGAAACAAATGCTTGAGCTGAAGGGCCGTGGTATGCACAGTGGGGGCCTGTGTGGCATTCAGATGCACCTCCGTGCAAACACACACCGCACATACCTCCAAAAGCCCAAAGTGAGGCAGGTCAAAGGGGCAGTTTGACATTTTTAGCAAAATATGCTCATGCGCTAAATGTTAAGCCAGTAGTTGGTTAGCTTAGCTTGGCACAAACGCTGGAAACACAGGGAAACAGCCAGCCCCGCTCTGTCCAGTGGCAAGACCCTCAAATAGCTTTTTTTAAAAATCAAATTCAGGTCAAGATTCAATTCAACGGGTACAAGAACTGAAATACAAAACCAATACGTTGTGGTTTTGCTGGTGGTTATAGAACAGACTACTTCCTGTCGTTTCTTGGGTCTCGACATCACTTAGTCTTGTTGTCTGTTTTGAACAAAGATTTATTATCACATTTTGGTGTTTGTACAGTGTAAGAAAATCTATACTGTATGCCAATTACTGAACTGAAGATGAGACAGACTTGGACAAAGCCATATTAGCTGTTTTCCCCCTGCTTAGCTTAGCACAGTGTTTGTGCACAGTGTTTGTGCTAATCTAAGCTAATGCTTGTCATGCCCCGCCCCTCCTCACCCTCTCTCTCCCTATCTCTCTACTGGGGCTGCAGTCTGACCCGGCTAGCTGTTGCTAAGTTTATCTCCGTGCCAATCTGTGCCCCAGAGGCATGCAGAGGCAACCCAGAAAAGACAGAGTGCACTGTCAGTTAGAATAAGCAGGGGAGGGAGGAGGGGACAGAAAACTCATGATGGGCTGCTCTGCTTTACGCGAGCTACGAGCAGCAATTTACTGCAGAGCGAGGGGCTGTGGGCGAGCGCGTGCACGGAGGCGAGCGTAGCTGTGAACGTGTGGGCGTGTGTGTGTGTGTGTTTGTGATGGTTAAGCGTGAGAAAGCATTTGCATCGCATAACAGCAGCATCAAATGATGAGCCACAAATGATAGCGGGGTGCTTTTTAATCATTAGAAAATTTGCTCTGTGCCCTGTTCCCAGTGACCTTTCTGCTGCTGTTTGGCTCTTGGACTGACTCAGCCACTTAATAATTAACACCAAACACCCCCCACCCCACCCCCATTACTGTGTTAATGTTTGGTTGATCGGCTTACACACTTTCCAGTCAGCTATGCTACAGATTTATAGGTAATATGGACATGACAAAAAGGAGATTAAAATCTTCTGTATTTTGTCAGTGACACTTTGGTTGTCTGCACTGAAATGAATGAATTGAAACTCTCTTGTGGTTTGCATGAGGAACCAAGAAAAAACAAAGATGTCTGTTCACACATTCAGCAAACACCAGGAAACCGGGGTATTTATGGCCCAGAACAGCAAACGCACCACACTCTGCTTACTGCTTTAACTGGTGCACTGGAATCTACTCCAAAAACTATTTGTCAATATATTGATCCAGAATGCAGCGTGCTGGTGAATAATTGAGTTTGTGACCTCTACAGAAGGCGGTGAGCTGACATCATCACTCTGGGTCCGGAGCAAAATGGCCTGCTGCACTGGAAAAGCCCCTCCGGCCAAAACCGGGAGATGTCAGCCCTGCTGGTGGTGTGCTGCTGAGAGCTTGATATGATGTGGTGGCTCAAAGACAGGACTTTTGGCTCAGCCCTCAGATGTAATACGCCACTGTAGCAGGGTGTTGTGCTCTCACCCTTTTTTTTAACCTTTGACATAGTTTTGAAAAGGGATTGTGCAATGTGTCCCTTCTTATTACATAATGGGTGAAGAAGGTCTTACAAGATTGTCATTGCCTCTGGGAGAAAAATATCTGAGGGGGTCATATTGGTATGAAATGAAAAAATGTTAACGCTGTGTTTAAAAAGGTACATTCCAGGCTGTTTTCCCTTCAAGGTCAGTGGGACACGTTTACATTTTCAGCTTTATGAACTGTGCGTTTGTGTTTTTAATGTTGTTGGAGTAACACCTTTACAGCCAATAATAAGAATAAGATTAAATACTCATTTTTTCTCTAAGAAAAGGCTAGGCCTACAATATGTTTGACTCCTGATGCTGAGTTCAAAACACCCTGGTTTGAAGGTTATTCCCGGTTTGGGGCATTTAGAAGTCTAAACAGGGTGTTTAAATCCCACAGAAAAGTTTAGAGGCTCTTTTGTCTCCACAGTGGTGAAACTTTTTACATGCGATATTTGCTTCTTTCCAGAGTTGTATTTCAGGCACTTTTTTTTAGAATATATTTA
>JAOXYL010000113.1:11761320-11802299 GCA_028564955.1 Terapon puta | reverse complement strand
TCTTTCTTTCTTTCTTTCTTTCTTTCTTTCTTTCTTTCTTCATGATTAATATCATCAATAGACCTTTCTCATGGTCAGCATTTATAGCAGTTTGAAGCATCCAATTTTAGTGTCTCAGAAAAACATCTTAATTGAATGCAGATAGCACTTGTGTTTGACAGGACAAAATATCCTTTGAGACTATTTATTGCCATAGGAGATGTCAATAACTACAGTGTGTAACATCGTTTCTGTATTTCCTGTGTTACCATTGGGTTCCTGGGTGCCTAGATTTCCTTCCATATGTTGTAATCATGGCATTGAAACAAAAATCTGACCACTGTAAACAAAAATGATCATAATAAATAATGATACAATCAATTTTCATTGATTATTTATTTTCCAAAATTATCAAACCATACAAATGAGGGTTAGGGTTAGAAACTAAACTAACTAAACTAACTAACTAAATGAAACTAACTTGATCAGAGGAACTAACTGCAATACATATCTGATGCTGAATATGCACATTGTAAACACAAAAATAAGTAACCATAAAGTAACACAATAATGCCATGTTTCTGTAAAGCAAAATACTCTGAGGTGCATTATGGATCAACAACTGATGCCTCATGCCCTGTGTCATGTATTGATAATAAATAACAGTTGTATAAATGCAGATCCAAAAGGGGACACATTAGTAGCTCCTCCTCCTAACTGCTTTATAAAATGATACAGAAGACCGACTGTCTCAAACGTCCAGTGGGTAAACTTTACGCTTCTCATACTGAATACACATTTCATAAAGCCTCCTTCAGGACAGATGTAGGTTTGGGTATTTCCAAATCTAATTAGTGAATACATTTAGATCTCTAGTCATGACTGAAAAATGCAATTTGGGTCTTACGTTTGGCAGTAGACAGGTCAGGCCTCAACATCGTGGTTATGGTCTTAGTCTCCGTTTTATGCAGGCCTCTACAGTTAAGAAACATTTCTGTCTCTTATTTGGCCACTCCACATATCAAATGAAACAATTGGAAATGTGAACCTGAGCCATGCTGCTGGCTAATATCCACATATGCAAAACTAGAGCTGAAGCCATGGGATTTCCCAAACTATTAACCATTACTATTTATAGCCATCTGACCTACTGTGGACAAGAGACTCATCTGAGAACGCCATTTTTTATGACAGAAATAGATGCCTTAGTTCTAAGCCTATGGAGTGTAAGGTGGTGATTCAGATGTAGTCTTTAAAGATGAGGGAGAGCACTTGCTTGTGTTGGAAAATCAAAATGTGTTTTTCACATAAGATACTGACATTGTATCAAGAATGCATAACTACAGAGTAGTTTCTCTACCATTTCAACCCAAAGTACCCAGAATATATTGCTCCAGGGATCTTTTTCAAGGGACTAAAAAGGACCCACGAAGATTAAGCAAATTAGTCAGTTGATGTGGTGCGAAAGCAGCATCCGTACTCATCATTTTTGCACGCTTGATTTCCTCTTCAGCATGGATATTCACAGTTTGTTTGCAGATGCTTTTAAAATGGCAACTGACATAAAATGCTGGTTATAATGAAAACCCCCACCCTGAAAGTTCCTGTATTTTTTAAAAGTATCTCAGCATGGGCTTTTTGGGGTTTAAAATAATGCCTTGAAACTTGATTTAGACTCTGGTCCCTGTGCTGGAGCACTGAGGTCCTCCACAGGTTATTTCCTCAGGTCAAAGTGTGGTTTTTGTGGCAATTTACTACCATAAGAGGGGAAACAATTCATTGTAATATCTATACATCTGTTAAATTAAAGGCTTTCAAACAACATTTTTTGCAGGTGGCCTTACAATACAAGCAGAACTACTCATCAAGAAATGCTTATTGTGTGGTTAGGTTTAGTTATGTACAGGATGTTAACCCCAAAGGCCTTTCCTGTTGAGAGCAATGGTGGCTGTCATAATGTATCCTGACCTGCGCAGCCAGCCGTGCAAGAGGGTCTTCATGCACTGTTTGCCTGCTGTCAGCGTTGATACAGCCCAGAGTCAGGTGTTGAATCTTGCTGTGAAAAGACCGATCTGAAATGGACGAGACAGCACAAAAAAACAACAACAATATCATCTTATATAAAAGCCACCTTGATGACAATGCTGACATCAGTATTGCACAAAGTTACAATAACAAATCAATGAAAACAAGGCATGCATTTACTAGAAAATGTAGATACTTATGTAATATATTTGCATCACTATACACTTGATAACCTTTGATTTTGGAGAGAACTCTGCAGACTGTTGGGACTGCTGCCATGCCACTTTGAACCTCCAATCAAACATTTATAGAGCAGTAGGTTTGAACAGTTTAGTGTATTTATGATGAGAAGTTCCCTTTCCCCTCCCTTTTCGGTGCCAAAACTCTGTTGACAGAAGAAAATATCCAAAATACAGATAACAATATTAGCGTGGTTAATTACTTACTAATTTTTTTAATTATATATATTTGAGAAACATTCCTTGTCTGATCAGAGGATCTCAGGACAGGGGCTGTCAAATGTTGTGCTGATTGCAAAACCCCTAAATGGCAAATTGTGATTTATAATATTGGGCCTATGAAAGAACACTGACATCACTGGACTGATTATACTATATGACGATTGCTTTCATATACTTATCAACCAAAGAAAATTATGATGAGGGTGGTAATCATTTACCTGTCTCATACTGACATGAGTACATGAATTCTTAAAATGACCTAGATTGCACTGTGATTCAGTTTTAAAATTTCCTAAAATCTCCCAGAACTGCACCGGACAGCTGGCCTCATCATAAGGGAGTCAGCGCAAGAGCTGGCCTGCATTCGACCGTGAAGAGGAAAAGAGTCAAAACGTAAATAAACAGAGCGACAGCTTTTAATTACTTTCTCCTTTACGATCACTCGCTGTCAACCTGTCGTCTGTGAGTGACTATGGCGGTGCAGTGGAAATGCAAACCAACCATGAACACAAAGAGGAAGGAATAAAGACATTATGCACAGCATTGTGAGGAAAGTGTTTGATTGTTTTATCAAGATTTAATCCTGTCTGTCTGTCCCGGCCTCTTCCAGCTGAGATTTTCAGTAAAGCTGCCATTCGCTTGACTGTTATCTGTCAGGACCGCTAAATAATGTGTCTGTGGTTACTTTGGGGATGTATGACTAAGCACAAATAATCTGTGAGAAATAATAGACTGTGAGACATGCAGCCAACAGTACACAGGGAAAGCTGAGGCTGTATTTTATTGTTTGTATGTCCTAGTAACATGAGGAGAATCATTTATATCAGTCATTTACGTGATTGGAGGGTCACTTACTCATATTGTATCAGTCATCATATGTCATCAAAGGAGATGAACGAGAGTTGTTGCCAGGTAGACAGGTTTCAGCTAAGAACAGCTACGCCCAGTGGTTTCCACACGTTACGTAAACCCCGCGGCTTTTTATGACCTCTGCGGCTTGTCACTCTGCCTCCCTCTATGACTGAGAGGAGGAGATCAAGCAAGCGCAAAGGTCAGAGTGAGGAGGTTCGAATTGCGTAAGACAAGGAACAGGCTTACAAAAGATCTTTGAAGAGGGTGACTGTTGGCAAACAAGATCTGAATAGAAACAACCACTGATATTTTCCCAGAGCCACATGCTATCTGATGTTTGAGCCCCTGTTAGCTGTGTACTGAGTTAGTCCATTTTTCGAGAGAAGTGCCATATCCTCTATTTGTATATCATGCATTTCCTCATTAAAGCTCCTTTGAGAAGACCAAAACCAAAAATGAATTTTGTGGAGCTTTTGGTCATATCACATGACCCAGTTTGCTCTGCTGTCATGGAACTGAATTGTTTCATACTGCTGAAATGATACTCATTAGTGCACCATATCCACAGCTGAGTTGAGACATGACAATGCACAGACCACTCTAAATTCCTTAAAGTACAATGTGGACTGAAGAGACGATAAGAAACAGCACACAAAATGACAAATCGCAATATACCCTTATGAGACTGGGAGCAAGATCAATTTTTTTTTATGTATGTGGACAATGGATTTTGTTTATGCTGTCAGTAGAATAATTGAAGTAAGTTTTTCATGATCAAAAACACAAGGTCTGTGCCACAAATTAGAGGATAATCAACCAGAATTCAACTTTGAGCTCTCACTGAAAAATGTTTGAAATCTGTCCAAATGTAGTTCCAAGCACTTTATGTTTTCAGTTTTGTGTCTCTGTGTTTTATATTCCTACTTCAATCTTTGTCTTTTGAATGAAATACCACACAGCAGATCTTGGGTTGGTGGGGGCCCGGTAGCTAAATTTTGCCTCCACCTCATATATAAGTCCAGCCACAGGTATTTAAAAATATGTGTCTTGAATTTTAAATAATCTTATTTATCACTTTTGCCCTGAGCATGTATATAGCTATGTAGTGAGATAATCATACTCCTAATGAGATTTGAAGAAAGTACTTGAGGAAAATTACTTAAATTGTCCATCTTGACTGTCAAGAAACACAACAACATTTTGTCTCAATACAAAGCAATTACTCTAGTGGGCATACGGGTACAGTCCACAAAAGTTAAAGTTGAAAGAGTCATATATTTACGTATATGTATACATATATATAACCAGTCAACAGTCAGCCCTGCAGCTAAATGAACTGTTCAAATGTCAGCCTCAGACAGCTAACACAATGGGCAGTTTGGTTAGCAGTGGGAAAAACAATGAATATCTAAAATTATAAACAGCAGCCATGAAACCTCCAACAAGGGCATTTGTGGAGAGTACAAAAGATGCATTGTCAATATTTGCTTGGTCACAGATCTGACAAAATGGTGGCTGTAACAATATTAGTTGAACGTCTATGGAGCTGTGCCAGCGGTGGTCGTGACAGGCTGGCAACAGAGGTGAAAATGGTTGCTGGTGGCCGAATATTGTGATTATCATGAAAGTGAACAGATGATCTCATGGTATATTATTTATGCCAAAAAGAATGGAAACTTCAGTCTAGAACAAGACAGGTGACTTTCTGGAAACGGGGATTGATACACTGGATATATCTCACAGGGATCACCAATAGGTTTTTAACTCTTAGGAGTCTTGGTATATTTAGGCCATTTGTGAATACTTTTGATTTAGTGTTTAGAGAGCATCTATCACTGACACACTGTCCTGGAACAACTGACATGATTTAATCATGCTAGCACGAAATAGGACCAGGAATGGTTCATTTTTTGTTGCATTGGGAACAGTAGTGGAGATGTCTTTATAGGATGGATGGATTGTGGGCCCCCACGCACACACTTGTGATGGGTGTCGTCCCTCTTGCTTGCCTGACAGAAAAACCCTCCCTCAGGCTCCTGGAAAGTATTGACACCTTAGGCCCCTGGGTGGGCAGTCCATTCACATTCAGTGAATTCACAACAGTGGTTACAAACCCTTCAGGACATGAATAAGCAAAATTATAAAAAGGACACGCTGGATTACAGCCTCTGTCATGATTTGAATGTACTGTATGTAATGGGAGACTGATAAATTCTTTAGGTTTTTGAGATGTTTTCACTGGACGTTTTGACCAGAAAAAAATAAAATAGCACCAGATAATGGATGAAAACTTATGAAACATCTAACTACAGGGAGCGAGTGCCACACCCGCCTACAGCGCCTACAGCGTGAGAGAGCAGGGAGTGATTGGAGGGAGTGTCACCATGGCAACGCAATGACGTCTTCATCCCTTGCTCTAATTGGAGGAAACCCCGTGGCCCCAACCGCTGCAGCGTTCCGGTCTGCCAAACTACCTCTCCGTAAGGCCCGCCTCTCTCCCCCTCCTGCTCCCCCCGCGCTAAGCAGACACTGGTTCGCGTAGCTGAGCCTCCCTGTCACTCACGTGTGATCGGGAATTCTGATTGGAAGAGACGACGCTCACGCGAACCGCCCCGTTTTTTAGCAAGTTCAGTTGTACTGTCGTTGCCGCTACCGTTAGTTGCCTTTCTGACCAACCGCTCAAATCGGATCAATTTGTGGAGCAAATTTGGACTTCAGTAGGTCAGAAACGATGAGTATTTTTCTTTTATTGTCCTTTCTGTTTTAATAGATAAAGGCCGGGTAATCCTTAACCCTACACATTGTGCGTCGTGTAGTGTTTCGTATGTGTAACGTGACATTTTTTTTATTGAAAGGAGTGGCCGATAGCAGCTAACGCCAGATAGCTTATGTTAGCTCGGAGATCCAGACAGCTTTGTGGCGGGTCGCTTTGCAGCTCTTCGGGCTCAAACCTCGGACTAGAAATCTTTCGCAAACACTGGATTTTCTTGCGTCTTTCCCGTTGGCGGTTGATTCTAATCCTGTACGTTAATATCGTTAAAAATGTATGGTCGTTAAACGTTAAGGCGTTTTTTGTTCCGTTTAAGATGTTTTAAAGGCTGCAGGTACCTCCCAGCCCATGCCAGGCGGATGCATGTCTTTTCATGTCGTGATTGTGAGTCTTGTCCTCCTGTAATTGTGTCGACACGCACTAATTTTTTTTAAATCAACATTTCTTCTACAGCTCGCATCGTTGCGGTGTGGGACTAACATCGTCGGTCCTTGGCTTAACGTCCACTCTTCTGACTGTCATTCCCCTTCCCTAAAAACACACAAAAGAAATTATTGCTAAAACTATGGAAAAGGTGGATCTTATTCAGAAGGCCAAGCTGGCGGAGCAGGCTGAGCGCTACGACGACATGGCAGAGGCCATGAAGGAGGTCACGGAGAAGGGAGACGAGCTGACGAACGAGGAGAGGAACCTGCTGTCCGTCGCCTACAAAAACGTGGTCGGGGCGAGGCGGTCCGCATGGAGGGTGTTGTCCAGCATCGGATTGAAGACCGAGGGGTCCGAGAAGAAGCAGCAGCTCGTCAAGGAGTACCGGGAGACGGTGGAGAAGGAGCTGCAGGAGATCTGCCACAACGTTTTGGTAAAGTGTCCAATTAAACCCCGATATACATACATATATATATTTTAATTAAGAGACTGCAGCGTCTATCCATGTTCACCCAATCCTGCAAAACTACAAATAATTGTCTCACTGCATCTATATTATTTATCTGCTCGGTCGACGATGGCTGTAACTGCAGTGTGGTTTCATCTTCTTGTTCTTGAGGCAAGCAGTCAAAGGTTTAAGTGTTTATTGCGTCAAGAGATATGCCTAGTCTGCTATTTTATATTTAAACCGCGCCAAAAGCTACATTTTCTCCACTTGAGTTCACATGTCTATATAGACTCTTTCTGTCTTCAAGACACACATGTGCTCCACAAAAATCAAAGGTAATATGTGATTTGTTTTAGAAGAATGTGTGTCAAAAGGCATCTGTCTTGTTTCCTGTGAGCTCCTCTGTTGTATAAATATGGCCTCTGAAAGCCGGAGAGGACAAGGAAGTATTATGTAGTCCTCCCACTGTTCCTGTCGTTTGGGAATCTGGATTTAGAACAATGGGCCTGGATCCTTGTGAGGGCGTGAACTGACAAAAGGTCACAGTGACTACACCAGGCAAGGTGTGTCTGAATGGGTGGAGAGAGAGAAGGAGAAGTCGGGACAAACGTGCAGGAAAGATAAGCTGCATATGCCATGTTTGGTCTTCACGCAGTCCCATCTGGCAGATACAAGCCTAATGTGGTTAGCCAAGTGAAAGAATTTACATGCATAAACAACTCATCCTCTCCTGTATGCCAGTTTGTACAGATCACCAAAAGTGACAGCTATTGAAATCGGTGAGACTGACTGAAGTTAACACTAGGTACTGAAATACTGGGGGGGTGCTCTTACTACTTTAATCTAATGCTACACTGCACAGATTGGTGCTTTACATTATTTCTAGCATGATAGTGGATTAGAGGAGATCTGGGTGGGGGTTTAGCTGCAAGGTTGAGAATTTCCCAGAGCTGCCTCATTTTCAACCGGTTTTCCATGTGTGTTTTAGAGAATATGCCTTTTGCACAGCTGTGACTCAGCTTCCAGTAACCCTGCTAGTGTTGACTGAGGGTTTGTCAGCAGAGGAGGGTGTGTCAGTCCTCGTGCCTCAACTTGTCTGCAGAACCCTGTCAGATTAGTTATGCACCCACAAAGGCAGAAGCACAGAGACCGCAATGAAGAAGCAGGCTGCTCGGGTACCCCTCTGTCTCGATTTCCTGCACAGCAGACTGCAAAATCAAGCAGACTTGCATCCCATCTGAAAACAGTTTGGAGGCTTGGGGATGGTTGGGGTCCTGTTTCCATGCGAATGTAGGCCATATAATCCAGACATGGTGCTGGTTGAGCAAATTCTGGCAGTTCATTCTGCTACAAAAAAGGTGCAGGATCTTCCAACTGGATTTCCAGCATAGGCTTGTCTGGTATGCTGCGGGTGGATTTTTTTTTTTTTTTTTAAATTCATCCCTTATTCAAGTTGTCACATAGGCTGACATGTTAATTTATCATATCTGATTATCACATTTGCTGAGTAAAGCAAGGAATAGGAAAGCAAAAATGTTTGTTCATCCATTATTCATCCATTTTTTTATTCTAGTTTTGCTAATCAAACTGATAGTGAGGAACTATGAACTAGAAATTCTATAAATGTTTGGCACATAAAGGCACTCGCACTCACAACAGGTCAGGCTTTATTCCAGCAGCACTGCCTGTGCTTGTGAGCACTAGTGACTGAAATCAGAGCTTTGTGTGAAAGCACTGAGAACGAGGCTACTCTTGTCTATTGTGCAGAGCATGCAGGGAAAGGGGAGCGCTCAGCACTTGAGACATGCGCATGTTTTGGCCTAGCCAATCTTTGTGTCACTAAATGGCTGGGGAGTGGCTGCTGTGGTAGGTTTGGCTCAGAAGGGCAGCTTCTTTCTCTTAGGGTTTGGAAAGTGAAGCTTTCTCTTAAGCTTTTTCTTTTTACAAAAAAAATCAAATTTATTTAAGCTGAAGGCAAAAAAAGAATTTAGTCAGTTCAAAATAGTATTGCCCCTCAGTCAGACCTGTCATGTGGTCTGAGGTGTTGGTAATCGTTTTCATCCTGAGTGAAGGGTTAATCTACTCTCTAAATCGGTTAACTTGAGCATAAGCCACGGTTTCACTGGCGCAGATCAGCCCTGCTAATCTTCAAATGTCCACTGAAAGACAAATCACTTAGCCTAGACTGTAATCACAGGATGTGATTTATGGTGTGTATTTTTCAATATTATTGTAGCTTGTGAAATTAGCCAACAATTTTAATTTTACTATTAATGCTTCTGTAAACCCACTATTCTGCCATAAATTGTGTAATTGCAAAACTTAAGGGAGATCTGATGGAAAATGAGCTAAGAGGTGCAGTAGTAAACTCGTGATATTGTATCTTTTTAAATCTTGCCAGTCAGTGTACATGCACTGGCTGCAAGCATGGTCTTTTTTTTTTTTTTTTTTTTTAAGCTCTGCAGTTTCAAGTAACTAGGAGTATGGTGCAATGCAGGCAGTCTCTGTTTCTTTGCAGATGAAACATTTGTCAGTAAATTTCAGTAGAGAATTAAAGAAATCTACTAAAATCACATAAGACACCAGACTTATACATACGGCGCTGACAGAAGGCAAGTGCTTATCATGGAATCTGGGGCAGAAGACAGTTGGAGACACACTAGAGGCCTGGCCTGGTTGTAGGCAAATTTTGGAGCAAATTTAGCTGAAATTGACACAAAGCAAAAATGTTTCTTCTAAATGGCACCCTGCAAGCACATGCACTCGACTCCCGATAGAGTGGAACAGTACGCATTAATCACTGAGCTGAACAGCTATGAAGAGCAAAGGGAGTAGTGCTCTCTGGTGGATGGAGGCTAATGGGACATTGAAGTGTGAGCCCCACCTATATTTGGTGTTTCACCATGCAGCGTGGACAGCACAGCTGCTGTTTCTGTGCGTGATTATGTGAAATCAGTCCGATGTCATTGTGCTTTGGCTGATTGCTACAAAGCGTTATGCTGTTGACTGTTTGTTGTGTTTATCTCATGAATTTTTTTTTTCTTTTCACAGAATCTGCTGGATAATTATTTAATTAAAAACTCCAAAAATTCCGAGAGCAAAGTCTTCTATCTAAAGATGAAGGGGGACTACTATAGATACCTTGCCGAAGTTGCTTCTGGAGACGATAAATCGAGTGAGTTTTTACTCCATTTCTGTATTTTCAAATTTTTATTTCGTCAAGGAAGAAGCATCTTTAATTTAAGTTTTCTGCAAAGGTTTCCGATCCAAATAGGAATCTCAGATTTGGTCTTCAAGTTAAGACCTGGAAGTTCACTGTATCATGGTCGTGTGACCACAAGGCCCCATCTCATAGGAATGCTCAACAGGAGTGGGTGGCAGCTAATTTTAACAAGTAAAAATGACAGAATTCCTTCTTTACCTGCTCTCCCTGTTATCTTATTGGCGTTGTGTATTCCTCAATTATTCAACTTTAAAGGGAGTTGGTGCACTGATGCACTCTGATCTGTTACTCTGACGAGTCTGCTGATATTAAAGAAGCTATCATGGTGAATGCATTCCCTTATAAAAAGATGCATACTGGCAGCACATTAGGTCATTTCTGACTACTGTTTGATGCTCCCACCCTGTTTGTGGCTCTCAGGACAAAACCCATTGGTTCCTAAAAACACAATTAAAAAAAAATCCATATCCTGAAAGTGCTTTTTAGCAAAGTTAACTGAATCTAAGTTGTACATTTCTTTTAGGGGGGCTTTTCAGCCACTAGTCAGTTTGCAGGACAATGCTTGTGTGATTGAGGATGAAGTACATAGTGTTCAACCTCATGTTAATGAAGCAATGCATCACCACATTTGTACAGCTCACTGATACTTTTGAGTATTTCGGATAGCAGAGGGGGTTAATGGCACAGAACAATAATCAATCATCAGTCCAAAAATGTGTTTAGTATGTTGATCTTAAATGATCTTGCGTTTCAATCTTGACATAATACACTGACATTGACAATTACATTCTGTTGCCAGAGACCATTGAAAGCTCACAGCAAGCGTACCACGAAGCGTTTGAAATCAGCAAGGCTGAGATGGACTCCACACATCCCATCCGCCTGGGCTTGGCGCTCAACTTCTCTGTCTTCTACTACGAGATCCTCAACTCCCCAGAAAAAGCCTGCGACTTGGCTAAAAGGGTCTGTATCCTTTCATATAAAAATCAGTCATGTTCCTAGATTCCCTGTTTTGCAAGAGTTAATGTCTTTCTTTTCACTCACAGGCATTTGACGATGCCATTGCTGAGCTCGACCAGCTAAATGAAGAGTCCTACAAAGACAGCACTCTCATCATGCAGCTCCTCAGAGACAACCTGACAGTAAGTATCAGCCCTCAGCTCTCTCTTTGCTGTGTAACAGTAGTGTTGTCTTGCCTCTGTGTTCGTCGATTGGTCTTGGTGTACAAATTCATTAGTTGAAAGGGTTAAAATGCGATTAGTCATACAAATTAGGTACAATTGCACACTTTTCTGGACAGTCTCCTCATGTGTTTTTAAATCATGGATTAGTCATGTGTTTGTGTTTTTGGAAAAAAAACTTTTGATCAGGCCCTTAGCATTTAAAGAATATACTTACTAAAGTGAACTGTCCTGTGCGGTATTCTTTCTATGGAATTTAGTTTGAGCCTTCCAGTTAAATTTGTGATGATTGGAACGATGCAGGTCTCTATTGGCTGAATTCTATGAGCTCTGTGGTGCAACTGATTGTAGGAATGAAAATATCTAAAACTTTAGAAAGGTATGGGGGGCGGCGGGGGGACCATGACATTAAACTTGCTTCTACAAAGTACTGTACAGAGCTTTTGGAAACATGGAAGAATAAGAGCTCTGATTGTTTTTTCAAAGTTCATTTGTATGTTTATTATGGCATTGTGTGATTACTTACTGTCAGTTTTGTGCAACTCATAAATGGTGAGAGATTCTTGATATTTGGCTCTATTTTAAACATATTTTTCTCCTTAGTTATGGACATCAGACAATGCTGCTGAGGAGGGCGACGCTGGAGATGCAGGAGAGGGCGGCGAGAATGAGAAATAAAAAATAATAAATAAAACACACAAGCCCTCAATGTTGGGGTCATCTCCAAAAATGAGAAAAAAAACTTTTTACACATCCTCCATTCCTTATTGCTCCACTCAAACATTCTACCAATGAAACCCATTGCTGAAAAGAGTCGTGAAAGGAAGTAAAAAAGAAAATCATGCTTTTCACAATGTAGATTCGGACAACTGGTGTGAAAAGAGTAACCCTCCATTCCTTTTGATTTGTATTTGTCCTGGCCTTCCCATTTGTGCAGTTTCAGCTGTAGAGAGGTGATTGATAGCTTGACATGATATCAGACTCCTAGCTCGTTTTAGAGGCAGAAAAACTAAATTCCCATCGTCGAACAACTGGAAACCTATTACCATCAATTGAGACAGTTGGTTTTTCTTTTTTTCCTGACAAGAAATGTTAGATATAAAAAGTAGTCTCCCCCCTTCTTTTTTTTTTTTTTTAAAGTGTGTCTGTCTCTATACAGTTACGTGGTACGGTTACAGCAGCTGAAGTCCAACTTCAAACAGATTCAATTTTCATACTGCAGGGAAAGCTAGTGCACTTTACATGCTGGCAACAAATATTATAATACAGCCAAGTAGTGCCAATTGGTTAAATCCTCACTTTCTGCCCTGGTTATGATGCCACTCTTTCACTAAAGCATGCCTGTTTGGGAGGGGGGGTGGGGCTTGTCTGACCAAATGCAGGGACCTTTTTAATGGGAAGAAGACAACTCTGTCATGCATGTCTCTTGAGATATTACACTGGAATGGGAACAAATGCTGTAACACACATACACACACAAGTCCAAGTGTCAAGTTTAGTCATTTTCAATGCAGGTTTGTACACATCCTACAAGAGGGTGATTTGTTAGTCTGTCCAGTGATTGTCATTAGAGATTTGGACCACTATTGTTTTGCTATTCATTCAATTGTAGTCCCCAAAAGCCTTGTGGAACTGTTTGAATCCCTATGTATCAGCTATGTTAACATGAATAAAACATTTTATAAACCAAGTCTGAATTTGTCTCTTTATTACTTCTTAAATGATTTGAATTCCTTGTAAGCTTTCTTAGATGTTGTACTTCACAGCTCAATGGCTTTAATAATTTTAGACAGCAATGGCATGTTTTTGAGTATCACTCTACTCAATATTTTTGAGTATTTATATTTCTTATTTACATTTATTGTATTTCAGCTCAATCTAAATAGTTGGTCCAAAGCCTGCTGTCTTTATGAAAACTATTAATAGTAGTATTTTCTGTTCAGTGAGAAAATTACCTCAAATATTTATTTAATATAAATGTAATATTCTTAATATCAGATTGGAAGAGGTAAAAAGCACTGGTACACTTTTCACGTTCATTACATGTTGATGGTTGGAAATGGAAATCTTAATTGAGTGACATGATCAGTCAAGGGACATTCTCCTGCTAATGGGTACTTTAATTTATGTAGGCATCTATAATTGTTGGTAGTACCTTATACGTCCGCTCTGCTACATTTCAAGGACAAGTATAATGCTTTTTACTTATGCTTTTACCACATTTATTTGACAACTTTTAGTTAGTAGTTGCCGTGCAGATTAATGATACAAAATATAAACAACAAATGTTTTGTGATATAAAATTACATGCTGCCCTATAAGTCTGACATGGCAACAAAGAATTTTTCATATAGTAGGACTGATGTTTACTGAGGTCCTAGCTGTATTTTTTCACTCCACTCATTTACTGTGAAATCATATCTGCTATATATCCATATTCACCTGTGCAATAACACCTCACCAGTGCACATCAAATTAGGTGAGGCTGTGTGTATAAATACTGTTTCTTTCTTCTCTTAATATTACTATTTATTGTATCTTATTAAGTGGGTAATTCTGTACTTTTAATTTCGGTACTTTAATTATATTATTTTATTTAAATACTTATGCACTTGTAGTATCACCACTTCACAGTGAGTACTGAGTACTTCCAGCTCTGTCGTCATCGGGTACGTGTTTGCGTCCTGTCGTCACGTCGCTCTGCTGCTTTAACGGATGTTTTCCCACCCGGCGCTCTTCCGGGTAGCTCGGCTAGCTGAACAACTTGTGACCATGACAGCACCCGCATAATCGCCCGACAATGAATAGCATTCTTTTAATTGCCTTTCTGGCTCCTTGTTGGGTCAACGGTGCCGTTAAATCGAGAGTTGATACGGAGAAGAATCACGAAGAAAACCCGGAGTTCGGTAAGTAACTTAGCAACCGAACGTTAGCCTCGACCTTAATGCTAACTGAATTATTACTGTAATTACTGGACTTTTTGTTAGCAGCAACGCTGATATTTGTATTGAATGTAGAGTAGCGATTATGTTAAACCATGGCCCCACGTTGTAATTGGCCGTGTTTAAGTTTATTATAGTTTATTTCTAGGTGATTTAATTCTGCCGTTGTCTCCGCGCCTTCTAGATGATCTGAACGCCGTCCTATCAGATTATGAGGTTTTACCATTGTCAAGCCTCCAGCTGCACTCTGTCAGAAAGAGGGACGTCCACACCCGGTCTCACCTGGAGCGGCTCGTCAGCTTCAGAGCCCTGCACAGGTACATTGTGTTTGACCGTAGGCCTGCCCCAAAGTGTTGTTATTTGGGGGTAATTGTCCATGCGAGGTTCACGTCTTTCAGTCACATTTGTCACTCTTTTCTGACCGTGGTACATGAGACAGATAATGTGGAAGAAATCTGCTCCATCTACCGCCTTAAAATCCATTTGACAGGAATTAACTCCATCTGGGTCTGAACAACCCTTTAGAACAGAATATGTGACAGAGCTCCCTGTACAGGCTCCATTTCACTAACGCAGCCAATAACTAACCAATGCGGCATCAGCCCTGATACAGCAGGAGTGTGCCTCTGAGACAGGAGCATCTCTAGTGGTAGTTGGAGAGGCTTGATTAAAGATGGGAACAGGTCAAAATCCATTGTCTTTATTGGGTGCCAAGATGTATTTTCAAGTTCATGTGGCAGTCAAAGCTAATGTGATGATGATGGAAGATACTGCTTGATTTGTCTATGTACAATTATGTTTACAGCAACAAGTAAGACTGTTGTAAGCATTGTATTGAGACAGATTAGAAAAATTCCTTTGTCATTGATCAGAATAAAATGTACATGCAGAATAAAACAGATTACACTCAGAGTACTTTCTCACCTGTTCCTTGTTTGTGTCATGAAGTGGGCCCAACAGTGTTGAGGGCTGCCATGTGCTCTTGTTTGGGTTAATGTCGGGATCACATTTTCATTCTCTCTTTTTACACCTCAGGCATTTCAAGCTTTACTTGACCACCAACACGGACCTTTTCACGGACAACTTTAAAGCTGTGTTCATAGATAAACACGGGAAGGAGGAGAACTACGATGTTCAGCTTCAAAACTATTTTACAGGACATGTTGTTGGTGAGTGAATGAACTAATATGATGTTTTTAGAAATACAATATTTCTAGACTCTAACCTCAAATTTAAGATTGAACAATATAAAAAACCACGAGAGATGACTATAAAAACTGCCTCACCAAGTATTCTAATGCATCAGTGGCCTTACTTAATATATTACTGGATTAAATCTGCATTTGTCAAAGTTTCAAAAAGTAAGCTTGTATGTGTTGTGTTTGTAGGAGAGGAGAATTCACGTGTGCAGGCACACATAGAAGGAGACGAATTTTCTGCTCATATTCTAACTGATGAAGCAGAGTACAACATAGAGGTAAGATTGTTGTCTGTAGAATCCAAGTAGAGAGTGATGATCATCTTTTTGTAAGACACTTAACTTGCAGCCATTTTATACAAGGCAGTTGACCAAAGTTTGACAGTTGAGATGCTGCATTGTTGAAGACTGTCATTGTCAAACCCGCAAAGACAATCATGAAAAACGCAGCTGAACACTGAATGCTCTCAAAAACAGTCATTGAATACAGCACTACAGTGCTTAAGCTTTTCAGTGTGTGGGTGTCCTTTTCTTGATATTGCTTCTCTGCATTTAAAAAAACACCACTCAGACACATTTTCTCAAATATTTCACACAGATCTGTGCACTTGTCATTTTGTTCATATTGGTACAATAACTTTGGCTTTCTGTCTCTGACATTATCTTCAAAAGTGACTCCCATGCTTTTAAATGGTTCTGATTAACCAGTCCGACAGGGACCTGTAGCTTAGAAGAAAAATAGCGTAACTGTTCAAATTTACCACATTTGTAGTGTAGTTATGTAAAGTAAGTGTTCTGACAGTGACTCATTTTGCTCCGCCCTCCAGCAAATTGCTTCTCAAATGAAACTATTCAGTAAAGAACTGACTCTCAGTTCCATTTGGATGTTATTTTACTTTGTTAAAGTGTACGTGTACGAATTGTAGCTTTATGATTTTTGCAGTGTTTTTTTTTTTTTTTAAGTAGCAATGTATGCTGAATTCTTGCATCTTTCTCAGTTTCACATGTTAATGTCCAGTGTCCTAAGTGTATATTAAATGGTGACGTGAAGAATGAGAAGAAATAAAATGCTTGCTTTTTGAGAGCCCTTTTTTCTTGATGATGATGATGTTGATTGATTTTTGCACCCCGCCCCGTTTTTTTTTTTCTCCCCACCTCTCTTCTCCTCCTTGTGACTGCTCTAATGCCACCTCTCATTCTCTCACCACCTAGCCCCTGTGGAGGTTCACAGATTCCCCGACGGATGGCAGATTGTTGGTTTATCGCTCAGAAGACATCAGGAACCTGAGCCGCATTGCTTCCCCAAAAGTGTGTGGCTACATACATGCAGAGGCGAATGACCTGTTACCCCAGGATGCCGGGAGGGACCGGGACAGACAGGACCAGGATCAGGGTGAGCTCTGCTGCCCCCCCCTCCCACTAACGTTGGAGAGTCTTGAAAATGTTTGCATGTTCATAATGTACTTGTGAAGTGGAACTAGTAGGAGGCTGGAGTATGTAAAGGGTTGGAGATCACAAATCGGGTGCAGCCTAGGCTCTGCACTTTTGTTTGTGGATTAAAGAGTAGGAGGATAACAAATGTTTAAGATGGAGAGAAGGGAGGGGGAGGCTGTAGTAGTGAGACAAAGGAGGTGGGTGTTAGATTCTGTAACAGTTGCTTTAATAAAAGCCTTTTTATCTGTAAAATCTAGCCCATGCTACACACACACACACACACACACACACACACACACAGCTGACAAGTGGGTATTATGTAAGAACCAAATGCCTTTATATTCTTTTGTGCTGCGTTGGAAATGTAAAGCATGTAACAGTAATAATGTGCCAGAGGAGGAATCTGAAACACCTCTCAGTGGCTGCCGGTTGAAAGCACTCGTTGGGGATGTGAGCTGAGGTGAAGGTTCTTATGGAGGAGGCATTAAAATTCATGGAGGCTCTGCTGCCCAATGAGATGACTCGGAGTCGTCACCGGTCTCCCACTGCCTGTTGTGGAAGCCAGGGCAGCGCACACCCACACTCCTGCACAGCGCATAGCCAAGTGTATGATGTAATGCTCAAATGGGATGTCTTCCTGTTGTCCTTTTCTGTTGTGCTTCGAACTGCTGACTGTTTGAAGAGCTGTGGATGTTTGAAGTTATGAGGCATCTCTCCAGATTTGCTTTTTGCAGCATTGAGATAATGCAGATGTCTATTTCCAGTTTCTGAAATGTGAAGGCTTGCTGCCTAATGTATTCGTAAACTACATAATGCCCATTTTTCTGACATCCCTGTGGGCGTTTGGAACATTTTGATGTATTTGTGACTATTTTCTAAAATTTTTTAGACCAGTGGTTTTCTCAGAAGGGAGTGTTTAACCATGGCAGGGGGAAAAGGGCATTACCAGTGGGGAAAAATGTGGGTAACTGAACCTGAAATGATCTTGTATTTAGGTATATAGTCATCGTAGCTGTAGAAATATATTCTTTGGTGTATAAAACAGTCACAGTGTTGGCAAAGTTAAACTTCTGAGAAACAATCTTAGTTCTTAGTAGTATCAAGGGCTGCTGTTTGAGACCAAATAATTCATTTGTTATTTAAAACATAATCAGTAGATTCGTTATCTATGAAAATTCTACTTGGCTGCAACCATTGGCCTTTGACTGTCAGCATATGCTGTAGACCAACTTATCGCTTTTATTATTATTAAGATGATGGCGATGATGACAATGATGCAGTCAGGAGTCCACTGCAAAGATACACTGCTGTTTAATTCTGGCTTTAAGAACAGAGGCTGAGCTTAATCAGTTCACAGGCAAACAGAAAAAGAAGACATGCTGCTAAATGTGAAATTGAGGGCAGTTAACAGTGGGATACTGGAGCATGGCCTTATTGTTTAACTTTTTGATGTATGCAGCTATCTTTACGTACACTTATCCTTGACTTTTTAAATATCCTTTTTTCCCCTTTTCTGTTTGTCTCTCTGCCCCGTCCCCTGCACCTGTCTCTTGAACTGCTTCCTTTTTAGGGAACCACCACAGAGAGAAGAGGCAGGCTCATGATCACAAGAAGAACACCTGCCCCTTGTTGCTGGTTGCAGATTACCGTTTCTTTAGACACATGGGCCGTGGACAAGAGAGCGTCACTCTCAACTACCTGGTCAGTCTTTTTGTTGCTGTGTAAAAACCCGAACTGATATTGACTGTTAATACCAGTGTGACTATTTTCTTTCGTATTGTGTGTATATATTTACTTTAATAATTATTTTTTAACATTTTTGTTTGTTTGTTTGTTTGTTTGTTTTTTTCCCCCTCCCTCTAGATTGAGCTGATTGATCGAGTTGATGACATCTATAGAAACACAACTTGGGATGATGAATTCAAAGGCTATGGGGTCCAGATCCATCAGGTGCGTGCGGCTGGTCGCACAGGTTTCTGCATTGTAACACTGTTCAAGTCTGACTCACAGCAGCACGGCAGCTTTGTTTTACATCGAGTCACTCCCGGAAGCAAAACTGAGAACAAGAGTCTCCCTCAGTGGGTTTGAGAACAGCATTTTTTTTGGAAGAACTGAAAGCTTTTGTGTGAGCATCGTGGGGTAATTTAATTTGTTCCACTGGCTTTGGGAATGAATGGAGACAGTGTTTGTCATACTGCGAGTCTTTGGTTTTCTCACTGAAAAGATATGCATTCATGAAGCTGCTCTGAATTATTTTCCAATTTTGCTCACCTCACATATCAAGAAGAACTTACAATATGCCGCTTATAACCACAATTTCTTTTTAAGAAAAAAATGCATGGCTTGAAAAACAAACCCCAAAATGTGATTTTGACTTATCTAGAGTCATGATCTTAACTTACTAGACTTATCTTAAGCATGTATAGGTGTGTATGTATATATTCTTCTATAATTAAAGATGATTTGTTCATAAATTGGTTACCATTCTCAGATCATCATCAACAAGACACCTACACCTGTGCCAGAAGATGCAGGCCGCAACTGGGTCCACTATAACATGGAGAACAGCCCGATGAAAGAAAAGGAGGTCTGGGATGTGAAGAAGCTTCTGGAGGTAGGAAAGAGGGACAAGGAGAAACATTTGTCAACAAATCTGTTTTGGAACATTTTCACTTGTGAGTTCTGTTTTTTGATGTGTAATAGAGAGCTTTCTAAAGTTTTACTGGTCCGAGTAAAAGTCATTTTGACAAAAGCTAGTAGATGATTGTTTCCATTGTGTCCCACAGCAATTCAGCTCAGACATAGCCGACAACGCCTCCACTGTGTGTCTGGCCCACCTTTTCACCTACCAGGATTTCGATGAGGGAACCCTGGGCCTGGCCTATGTGGCCCCCTCCAAACCTCAGGCCCTGGGCGGCCTCTGCCCAAAAGGTAAGGAAACACCTTTTAGTGGCAAAATGACTGAAGCATTAAATGATCTATAAACAGCTACATCATGGAACACCCACATTACCGGTATATATCTAATGTAGTCTGATTTAAATGCATTTTAAATGTATTTGGTGAATAAAGTTTCTGGTAGATTTTAATGGATACTGACCAGGGAATTGACAGAAATGACTTGGCTTTGTGGAAAAACTGTATGTTGGAGTCCTGGGGTTTTATAGAGCAATGCAGTTGCAGATGTCTTTGTTTTGCTTGTGTCATTTTGTAGCATATTACCCATCTACCTCTGCAAAGAAACCCAGTTACCTCAATACCGGCCTGACCAGTACCAAGAACTACGGCAAAACCATCCTAACAAAGGTTTGCTTTATCTTCATCTTTTGACAGAACTAATTACTAGGTGCTCTCAGTTTTAGTCAGGATGTTACGCAATATGTCATACTGCCAAGCTCACAAGTAGGGCGGACACACCTTTTTGTGTGGGTGTTATGAGTAATGATTAGCGCTGTGGCGTTTTGACACTTCTGATGTCAGTGTGCTGCCCGCGCCTCTGCACACTTTACTGTTAAGTTTCAAAACGTGAAAATAAACCGAGAGGAAGCTTTGGAATTTTGTGGGATTTATGCTGAGAGTGTATCCATAGCCTCTGTGATAATATGTGTGTTATTTGCCAGTAAAATCAGTGTCATAAGAAGGAGTTTTAACACTGCCATCTCTCTGTTCAGTAAAGGGATGTCTGTCCTGTATTTGTTGTTTGGAAATTTGTTTTTGTGCAGTCGGCTCTTAATTGATTTATAGAAACAGTGGTAAGTTGTATATTTTTTTTCCTGATAATTCCCAACAGGAGGCAGATTTGGTGACCACTCACGAGCTGGGCCATAACTTTGGAGCTGAGCATGACCCCGACAACATCCGTCACTGCGCTCCCAGTGACGACGACGGAGGGAAATTTGTCATGTACCCCATAGCTGTGAGTGGAGACCACGTCAACAACAAGGTACTGTCAACCAAAGTGGGGAAAAAAGGGTACATACAGAAGCCTAACTGTCTAGTAGCCGCTTGGTATATAGCAAACTGATGCTGACAGTTACACTGAGTTAATGATGCAAAGTGTGATACAAAGTGCAATTTCTAAATGAAGCGCTCAATATAAAGAGCGTTGGATTAATCTGAGTCACAGTTGTTCCTGTGAAATGTAATGACAGACAGTAAATGTACTGTACCTCCTCCGCCATTGGCCTTAACAGCCCATATGTAGAATAAAGTGAAGAGGGCTGCTGATTCTTTTTTTACTTTTTCTGCACTTAGATGGAGCTTCTTGAAATGTATACTGGGATTTAAACACACCAGTATACCTTTTTTCAAGAGAAATGTATTCTCCTGTTAAAACTGTGTTCTAGCTTCACAGCAGTCATTTGTCACGCCACCTTTCACAGCTGAGCATAAAGCGCCCAGTTGTAGTTAATATCTAACTCATGTCTACCTCTTTTTCTCTCCATAAGCGTTTCTCCAACTGCAGCAAGATCTCCGTTGGAAAGACGTTAAGTTTCAAGGCTCCGGTGTGCTTCAAGGAGAGAAACAGTAAGGTGTGTGGAAACTCCAGAGTGGAGGGTGGGGAGGAGTGTGACCCCGGGCTCCTCCACCTCAACGACGACCCCTGCTGCTCAGCCGACTGCAAATTCAAACGAGGTGCACAGTGCAGGTATGAAGTCCAAGAGGCAGATAAATAGTCCAAAACACACTCATTCAATGAATTCATTGATGTCAGAAATGTCTAAGTTTGAGTCGCATATGCCTTCACATGTCTCTGCTCTCTCCACAGTGACAGAAACAGCCCTTGCTGTAGGAATTGCAAGTTTGAGCAGGCAGGAGTAACGTGCCAGGAACCCATCAGCGCTACCTGTAAAGGCATATCCACCTGCACGGGTGAGCACCTCCTGCTGGTGTAACACAAGTACTGCAGCTATCGCAGCAAGGCTGCATGCTGTGGTGTTTGGTACCCTTTTAAAATGGATAAATAAGAAATATTTTGGACTGACAACATCTCTCTACTTTTCTTCTACATGTTAGGCAACAGCAGTCAGTGTCCGCCTCCTGAAAATGCTCGCGACAACACCACATGTGTCGACAACGGCCAGTGTCACAATGGAGAGTGCAACCCTTTCTGTGAGGCCAAGCAGAACCTTCAGTCCTGCGCCTGCAACGGTAAAGAGCAGTATGTTTGTCAAAAGGTCAGGGAGAAGTTAGGTGATAGATTGGATATGGAAAATCCTGCAAGCCCTGAGCTGATGAAACTTTTTAAACTTCTTCAAACTCATATATTGTCACTGCAAACTAGCAATGTATCAGTGTCTTTCCCAGAAGTTTATTAATGTAGAATATGGTTATTAAAATTGAGCAATTCTCTGTTTTCAGAAACTGAGAACTCCTGTAAAGTTTGCTGCAGGAAAAAAGATGGCACCTGCTCTCCTTTCGTCCAAGCCGACGGTAGTTTCCTTTACCTTCGCAAAGGGAAACCCTGCACTGTGGGCTTCTGTGACGAGAGCGTGAGTCACCAGATCTTAAATATATGTCAACTATAATTGTATTTTATATGTATTGTATTTTGGCTCCTAATGCAGGCGGCATTGAAAGCTTCATTTGATTAAGGGAGCGCCAACTTTCTCTCATCAAAACAGGGAAAGTGCATGAAGCAGGTGCAGGACGTGATTGAGAGGTTGTGGGACTTTATTGACAAGCTGGACATCAACACATTTGGTAAGTTGCTGACCAAACAAATCAAACATATGAGGATGTTTGAAAAGCAGACATCCTTATTAAGAAAGTCTGCGTTTTGTTTTATTGTGGATGACTAAAGTATTGTCCTCGCTGCCATTAGGGAAGTTCCTGGCTGATAACATAGTGGGCTCTGTTGTGGTGTTCTCCCTCGTATTCTGGATTCCTCTCAGCATCCTGGTTCACTGTGTGGTAAGACGTTGTTGGACGTTAATTTACACTTTATTCTGGTGTGTTTAGTTTGCCATTGACTGCTCCTTTTTGGATTCTGAAGCTCTGTGGTCGAAGGAAAATCTATTCTTCGCCAGCTGCAGAAATGATCTTAATTCTTTTCCTTCATCAAATGCTGACAGTTCTGTGCTTTTGTGTTTGTGTGCTTTCTACAGGACAAACGACTTGACCAGCAGTACGAGGAGAACACAAAGTCCTTCTACTACCCTCCAAGTGTAAGTTTCTCTTCACTCAAATTCCCAATTATGACCATGTGCATTAGCCTTGCTGCCATACTAACAATATTAATACAGCCCCATGTTTTTAAGCACCCTGACCTCTTTTATAAGCATGAAGGTTTATTGTTCAGGGTGAGGAATTAGCTTTTTTTCCCCTGCATGGTGTGTTAAAAAGATGTCTAGTAAATCCTGTTTAGAGCGAAATAAATACAGTTTAATTAATTACAAAATGATTCACAAAATCAGAATTTACTTTTGCATTATTGGCATCGAACACATCTGTGGTGTGCCTGACAATTGGTTTGAAAATGCGGTCAATTTAAAACACATGAAAAGTCTTTCTGTTTCTGTCTGTACTCTTATCACTTATCACACAGAAAAAAGTGGATACTAATGTGCAGCAGTCAGATTTAACAATAATCAAATTAATATCTGATGACATTGTGGGGTTGTTTGCCGTGTACCATTGTCAACTAAATATGATCAGACCCCATGCAAGCATTTCAGATCAGGCAGATTATTTGAGCTTTTGAGTGTTTCACACTTCATAATACCTGAAGATGTTTCTTTTAAAAATATAATGTCATTGGTGGTTGTCTAGTCATGAGTATTTTATGTCATTGTGGCTTTAAGAGATGCTGTTTAAGGCATCACAGGAGAGTAATTCCTTTGTAATTCGACATACTATTTTTAGTTGTTTTGACGTGCTACTTCAAACTAAAACTTTTTTTGCCACATCATACCCAAAATAATCAGTTGCTAAAGTTGGCTCTTGGCGTCGGAATATTCAGAAATGAGAGCAGGACACGAACATGAATCAATGTGAAATAGCGGTCAGGTTATTCACCAGTAAGGGCGTCACTGTCGCTGCTGGGTTCAAGCTCCGAATGACCTGTCCATCACTCTCTGCCTTGGCCCCTTTCACTCTCATTGGAACTGCAGCAGATGGTGGAAGTTTGTAGTAGAGCTCCCGCCATAGGTGAGTGCGTGCGCCATGGTTTGGTGTTGCGTTGCCATTGAGTCCATGATGATGCATGGTCGGCGGCCCACGTTTGGGATACTCCTGCAGTCACTTACTCCTTGACGTAATCACTGATCTGCTCGCACGTTTCCTCACGTATGCCTCATCTGTGAGACGGAGCGAGAGGCTCAAAGCAGAGCCAATTAGTTTAACGTGAGCCCAGCTACGAGCGCGTTCCTCTGCACAGGCGGCGTCGTCACCTTGCAGAGTCAAGTCTGATCAGAAATTACATCAAGAAAGCAAGATTGTATTATAGGAGTATTCAAACAGAGAGAGGACTGAACAGGATGCACCTTGTCGTCTCTTGTGAAATCTGAATCAGTGTGTGTCAACGTTTTAAGTTTGCATCTGCTGCTGTTCAGAGCCACAGCAAGAAAAGGGTAATGTCTTTTTTAGGTGGTTTGATATTTTTGTTGACCTTTTTTCTTTTTTTTAAATTTAATTTTCTCATTTTAATTGCTGTCTGCTCTGTGTTAAGTTGTATATATTTTTTATTTTTATTTTTTAGGTTTGATTGGGAACACATTGAGACTGAGGGTACATTCCTCTATGGACCTTCCCCATGGTGGATATTTTGACTCTTAAATGCAGGAAAAAGCACAGGAGCAACTAATTACATTAATGATGGCTTAACTCCATTTGGATGGGACAGTAAGCCCTGCAAAAGAGCCAGCATGTACAGTAGTAGAGTCCTTGTGCTCATAAATGGACTGCAGCCATTATTAATATTAGTTACACCTCTCAGACAAGATGTCCACCATGAGAAATGTTTCTTTTACTCCCACTGGGGTTATTGGGGGTGATAATGTCATGGGTATAGCAGATAACTATTACTAAATTCCTCTAGAAGTTTCATTGAAACGTTCCAGGGTTTTGATAAACGGTTCATGATTTTAAACTGAAGATCAAGAGAAATATCTGATGTCTAATTTAAGCAGGATGGAGTAAAAAGGGAATGGGTCCCACCTCAGTCTGACGTGGCCATCTGTGGCATGCTCCTGTTTTACATGTCGGTCTTGCTCCCCTCAGAGTCAAGAAATGCTGAGCAACCTCGAGTCAGCGTCCGTGCGCATCGTCAAGCCTCCTCAGCATCTCTCCTCCTCCGCCGGCCGGACCGCGCCCTCCTCCCTGCACCCGCAGCCTCAGCAGCAGAGCCTGGTCGGGGCCTCTCTCGCGGCCAGCAGCAATACCCCGGCCCCCGGCCCGAGCTGCGGCCTCACCCCGGACAGCGCAGGGGGGCCGCGGATGGCCACAATCCAGGAGGACACCAGCAGCGGCTCTCACCTGGGAGAGGAGGGCCCGTCGGACGATTTCACAACCGCAGGAGCCTGCTCGTCGGCTACGAAATCCTCCTACGAGGATCTGACAGAGCAGAACCCGGCAGCCAGGGACCGGCGGCGTCTCAAGAGGCAGGACTGCATTGACACTAAAGAGACGGAGTGCTGAGAGCAATCAGTCAGTGCAATATGTGTTTTAGGGAACATGCAAATACACACCGCATTACACGCATTCTTCTTATAAATCACAGCAACTCATTTTTAACAGAACTACAACATTCGAGGCGACACTAAATGTGGATGTTATTCATTCAGCTGGTAAGATTGAACCATCCAACAACAGTATAGTTACTGAGTGAAACATCGCCTTCTGTGCCTTCTTCAGTCAGACCCAGTCAGATCTTCTAGGCTTCATTTGACCAATGATCTGAGTCTGCCTGTAGAAATGAAGCTATCATTGGCTGATTGCCAGACCGCATCACAAAGTCAAATGATCTATTTGTTCGTAACCCGGTGGCTAAATGATTTCTGAATATGCAAATGTTTTCAGTGACTAAAAGACGGTGAGCTGTGATTGTGGTTCATGAGTTTTGGTATCATCGTAATAGCGCCATCATGCTAAAGTACTGTTGTTTCCACTAACCGTTTAACAATGTGATGTAATATTATGGATGTTGTGGTTATTTTATCATAAGAGGAAGTATATGTTAAGCAGCAAGGACAGATGTTTGACTTTTTAAAAAGAAATTATACTGGATTTCTGTGTCATAATTGCACTTGAAGTATTTTTCACGTCACTGGAGAATTGAAAGATGTTGTGTTTTTACTGTGCTGTGTCCTTTCTTTGAATTATTGCATGTCTGAATCATATTTTTAACCCCTTTTCACTTGGATGCAACATTTCATACTGTGCAAGGACTGAATAGTAGTCTCATCAGTATTACACTTGATTTTTTTAATCCCTGTATAAAACTACATGGTGCCTTTTCTGATTTGTGCCTAACTGTTCCAAGATGTTTGATCTGCAAAATGACACGAAATGTCCCATGAGATGAACATGACAATCCTGGACAATCCTGAATTTTAATTTGAAAAGGAATTGCCTCAAACGTTATTTCCTGCTTGTCTTTTGTCCTCGTGCCAATGCGAGTTATGCTTACTCTTATTTTTAACGTTACCCCACCACTGTTGCCTGCTGCGTCTCATGTTTAAACTTGTAAAATATGTATTTAACTATAGGTCAAAGAAAGAAAAACTGTAGCTAACGTTGACCCTACCGGACAGATGTGAACTACTATACCGTGAGAAGGTGTCTGTCGTATGTTCTGATGATGTGTATATTCTTAATGTTTCTATAAATGTCCACCCTTGAGTTCATTTATTGTTGTTTTTCTTGCTTGTATTATCTACACACATCTTAAAAATAAAATCTTTATTGTTCATTTTGAAACATCAATACAGAATCTCACTTTAGACAGCACGCACACATTATTTCGTAGCAGGAATGCAGTCCAATGTGAGGCTCACAGTGCAATACGTGAATGCTGGTGAGTGTTTTGTTCTCCAGAGAATATCTCAATGGTTTTCCCGAACATCCCCTCGCTTCACTGGTCACAGAGGAGGCTGCTCTCGGGGCTTTTGGTGTCCACGTCTCCCCAGTAGGGCAGGATGAAGGGCAGGTCGGCCACACGGCTCTCCAGCAGCCCCCACAAGTGCTGAGCTACAAACTGGTTGCCCCTCTCTGAGAGATGCAGCCCGTCTGACAGGTAGACCGTGTAGTCCTGCAGAGGGACAACGGAGGCCACGGGAAAGCTTTCGTTAAATGATGAACTTAGAGACAGACGATGAAGAATCTCATTGATTGATCACATTACGACTGTTGTTTTTAGTTTCTCATTTTGAGACATTGAAATTTTTAAGGGCAATACAACATCTGGTATATTTAAAAAGGATGGTAAATCCCGTCAAATAGGTTTACACTTTTACTGCTGGTTCACTGAACTAGAAATGAACTGAATCTAATAGACTGTTTCTGTACTAAGCCATGTTTGACTTTATGGGTCCATGATCATCTTATATCTTAATTAAAAGAACTACGTAATTTGGCACTAAGATTTTCACGATTCGCTGCATGATGTAGCTGCTGTTGACTTACAGTCTTGAGGTTACACCGTCAGTGTAACAGTACTACCCACCTGTCCGTCTTTCTGCATGAGTGTCCAGAGATCCAGGACGTCAGCACCACACTGCCCAGCAGCCTGGACGCAGGCTTGGGCATACTGCCCCACTACAGAGTTGTGGCGATTGAGGGGACATCCTGAAAAAGGCATGAAGGAGCACGTGTGATCTTTGTAGGCCTGGAGTGTAAAATATGATCCAAGTGATGATACACACAAGAGGGCACAAGAGAAATCATAAATAAGCATTACCTTTCAAAATACACTCCTTCTCCCAGGCCGCCTCGTGAACAGGTGGAGGAGTGATGAAGATCACTCTGTCTGCTGACACTCCGGCTGAGGCCAGAAGCCTGGTGATCTCCTTCAGGTTCTCAGAATACTCCTGCAGAGGGACATGCTGTTGGGGGTTTTTATCTGCATGACGCAACGACAAAGGATAATTAAGTTTATTCATTTTTTGATCACACCACATAGTCCAGGTGGTGAAATGCACAGTATGAAAAGATTAAAAGGGATACTGTAGCATTGCACTTCCATAAATGGACGAAGCAAAAAACATTTCCTGCATCTCGTCTAATTAGACCTCTCTGCCTTCTGATAAATATTCACGTCTTTCGAAGCAGGTAAGTTGTGTGTTCAGACTGGAAACATGACAGAATTTAGTTTTAAAGAGGGAAAGAAAGTTGCTGTTGACATGATGCATCTTCCACAATTCAGTGAATGATGGAAATGGAGGTGGTTAAAACACCTGCGAACATTGTTTTAAAATAAAATGTTCAAGATTTGGAAAAGCATTTTGATTTTATTGGTCAAATTTAAGTGCTAGGAGTGTTTTGCAGTACTATTCAGCACACAATGCCTAAAGTCTAATCTAATTTCAATTCATTATAGCGACAAAATGAAACAACAGTTTGTGTCATATCCCATCACATCCAACAAAAAAATAGAGATCTCCACAGGGATACAGTGTCTTGAATTGTCCTGACAGGTGAGTTGGTACCTTCCAGTGCAGAGTCGTTGGCTCCAAAGAAGACAGTGACAGCAGCGATGTTGTTGTCTGAGGAGCTCTGGCTGTTGATGAGGCGAGGTAGAAGTATCTTTGCCCACCTGGAGTTGTATCCTGACAGGCCTCTGTTCACAACATCACATTTTCTGAGGGGGAAGTACACACGTCACATTCACATGACTCAGGCGCATCAGTCTGATTGCAGCAATACTTTAAAAATATCTGTTCCTAACTCTGGACTCCTAAACTATTCAAATCGAAGCTGCACGAGTAAATAGTCCACACGTGACCAGTCTCACTTACCTCGCTAGTTTGTTGGCAAGTTCTGCGCCCCAACCATTGGCTTGAAATGAAAACTGAAAGGAAACAACAGCACTGTTGAAGCTAAAAGCTAATGTTAGCGGAGTGTCTATCTATTAATCTATGAATATAACGTTAAAGTTCTTCATGCACGAGCTCACCTGTGTGATGGAGTCTCCGAATAAAACCACTTTAGGCCAAATCACTGTTTTGAACTTGGACATTATGCGCCTGCAGGTAGGAACCAGTGTGCGGTAGGAACTGTCGGCAGGGAATGAAAGGAACTTCCGGTGAGGGGGCGGGGCAGAGTGTTAACATACTTCACAGTAAAAGTCTCGACATTCTTTTACTTACTCCTTTCTTTCTTTTTCTTTCCTTCTTTATTCATTGTTCATTTTAGATATTCAGATAAGTTATTATTATTATTATTATTATTATTATTATTATTATTATTATTATTATTATTATTATTATTATTATTGTTGGTAGTAGTAGTAGTAATAGTAGTAGTAGTATTGTGTTGTGCAAGTGACAACAAAATGTTTGGATTTTTGTTTTTTTTCCGAAATGACATTGAAGTTCCCAAACTCATCGGAAATCAACATACTGATCATATTGTATCCTTTATTAGTCATTTTTACTCATGAAATAAATAATCTTGACCTCCACCTCCAGACGGGGGCGCTGCTGAGACTCAACCCTCTCTCCGCCTACCGGAACTCGCTCTTCTTCTCCTCCTCCTTTCCTTGTAAACATGGCGGAGGTCAGTCGGCGTCTCGGCCGGGGAGCGCGCGACTTTGCCCTAAAAATACGTCACCGCTGCTTTCTGGAGGGTCGGAGCAAAGACGGGAGGAGTGCGGTGCGCTGCTCGTCCCTGTCGGCGGGAGTTTTGCTGGGTGACATCAAGAAATGCGACCGGTGTGGAGCCGAAAAGGCGGCGGACAGAGTGACCGGCCGAGCTCCGCAGGACGCTTACACAACTCCTCTGTTAGGTTCACCTAACCACGTGTGGGAAAATGGAAATACGGCGGAATATTACTGTTATAAAGGACTTAACAGCGAGTATTCACTGTCTGGTAAGGCTTTAAGTATTGTCAAAGCCCCCCTTCTGTGCGAGGGTAACAGACTGTTTCAGAGGACTTTGTGCAGCTCCGGGTCCGGGACTTTGTTTTGGGGGCGTTCCCGGTCTGTCCGAGCCTACAGCGGCAACGGAAGCCGGTCCGTGCCCCTGTACAAATCCAAGACCGGCTACTATGATATCCTGGAGGTGACACCGGCAGCCACCCGGGCCCAGATCAAGACCGCCTACTACAAGCAGTCCTTCGCCTACCACCCGGACAGAAACGCCGGAAGCGACGATGCCACGCTCCGCTTCTCCGAGATCAACGAGGCCTACACGGTGCTAGGCAACAAGGCGCTCAGGAAGAAGTACGACCGGGGCCTGCTGAGCCTCGGCGACCTCACCGCCACGGGCCGGCCCTCCTCCAAGGAGTCCGCGGGGGAGTCCGGGGGGGCGCAGAGGGAGGCCCGGCGGCCGTCCATGGGCGGCGCCAGACGGGAGGACATCTCCGACTTCGACGAGTTCTTCAAGAACTACTACAACGAGCAGCTGCTGAGAGAGCGGGACCTCCGAGCCCGCAGAGAGGCGATCCAGAAGAGGAAGGAGAAGGAGTTCCACGAGAAGGATCCGAGCACCGTGCTGTGGTTCGGGGTCTCCATGATGCTGGCGATGGCCATGGTCTCAATGTTGAGCCTGAGAGGGAGTTGAAGCTCGGGAGAGGAGAGGGAAGGATGCTGAGAGGAGGGATGGAGACCACGTTGGGAGTAACGTGGGTCCCTTAAAGCACCGCCTCGTTTCACACTACAGAATATGCTTCAACCCTGAGCTCCAGGAAACAGGACCAGTCAGTGGGACATCTGTGCACCCTGAATGATTACATATCCTTTGAGTCAAAGGACACGGCGTCGTTTTCTGCAGGATTACACTGAAGGTGATGATCAAACACAGCAGCTTAGTGTTGGTGTGTTTGGATTCCTCAGTCTGCAAGTGTTTCAGCAGGTCTTAGTTCTTCAGTTGTTGAGATGCTTCACTGGCTCTTCCCCCATTTTTTTTAAAAGTGTTTCAGTATCCATTAATACTTGAAGCCAAAGACAAGCAGTCAATTAAAAGAACAAAATAATATTTCAATGTCAGAATTCTTGAGTAATTGAATGACGAAAGAAGGTTGGAAGTTTGGTTATAAAGTTGTCTCTTTGGCAGATTTCTTTATTTTAATGACGAAGAAAGTCTTGATTATGTTTTCACGTGTTGCTATTTATTCAAATGTTTGTAGCAATATTCTGCAGGGATGCGTAAGAAATGCCTCTTTCGGTGGGGCCTCATTCGAGTTGTGGGTTTGTGCTCAGATAGTTTTAGAATGTGCCTTGGATGATATTTATTGTAAAAATGAGGTGCTGTATTATGCAGACTATAAACTAATAAATGACAAATGAGCACGGTGAAACAAACATTGCTCTGCTCTTTCGTTGGTCGACAACATCAGTGTCTTCGATTAACTGAGAATTTCAGAAACATTTTAGGCCACCGCCTGATGAAATAGTTGACTGATATAAATCTAATTGCTGAGCGATTCAACACACACATCTTTGTAAAGGTATACTTCAAATATTTAATTAACACAAACATTCAGTGCATTTAGACATTTCAAAGTTCACATCACAGCCAAAGGTAAAGTCTGTTGTATCAGTGCACATTAGTAATAAACAAAACAAACCTACAGTGTAGCTACACGTATACAGTAAACTTATTAAATATATTGGAATTAAAAGTGCTTAGGTAAAAACAAACAAACACTAAAATGTGAGAACAAATCTCATCTACACAGCTTATTTTCCTTTTTTTAACATGGTAGCTCCATGGTCACAGGTCATACACTTTACCTAATGGTCAATAAATTAAAATGGGGGAAAGAAAACATCTATCAAGTCTATCCAGATTCCATTCACAAGATGGGACTCTGATTGGCCACACAAACAGTCAGTCAATCACACAAAACCCAATAGAGGAAGTTCTTGAGGATTCAGGTCTATAGATCAGTCCGCCATCTGCATTGTGCTAACCTCTTTGGTCGAATGTGTTTGAGCTTAAAACCAGCTAAAACACAATTGACCTCGGTAGTGTAGAAGTAAGTCAGACTAATCTATCAAGCAGATGTGATCAAGCACTGTGATTCTTGAACATGAGCTATCCAGCTTTTAGCAGTCAAACACAAACTGTTTGCGAACTTCAAACATATCCTTCGGGTGATTTCTGAACTTCAGAACCTCCGCCCCCTGTTAACTCAAAGGGGAAGCCCGACCGCCTCCGAACACGGCTGCAGATCCGCAGTCCCGTCGCCGCTCTCAGACGACCGGGTTGAGGGCGTCGTAGAGCCGCTGCACCGCCAGCTCCACCATCTCTCTCAGCGAGTCGTCCTCTGTGCATTCATCCTCGTAACACACCGACTGATCGGGAGAGAGGACGCCGGTGAGAAAGGTGGAAAAAACACAACAAACCAGTACATATACAGTACATATATTCTGTTATTTTCTGCTCCTCACCCTCGTTTCCAAGCAAATGTGAACCGTCTTCCCATCTACTGTCACCGAGATGTTTTTACCGTCGCTAAAATCCACACATTCCTCTCCAAACATGTCCCTAAAAACAGAGACAGATGTTCTTACAACTACACATTAACAAACACACAGACTGATGGATACATTAGTAAACAAGGTATGGATTTAACTGGGGGGAGGGTCACTCACTGCAACATGACCCCTAGTCGAGTTTGAAAGACGTCCATGTCAATAATGGCACTCTGGGTCTCCATGACTGTAAGTACAATACAAATTCATAAAACAAAGAAGACCATAACACGTTTCCCGCGGCTCATAAACCATTAAAAAAAACTAAAGATGTGGATAAACAACACTAGTGGCTGATTGCCAAACTGACCTTTCTGGGCCTTCGGGTTTGACTGGACTTCCAGCACTACAGTGGTGACAGCATCAGCGTACATGTCATTAAGGGGGTTCGCTATCCACTGAAACAGGAGAAACAGAGACGGCTGTTGGGAGGGATTCAAGCCATTAAAAAAAAAACACAGATGGAAGTATTTATAGTTTTTACTATAGTAAAAGTAGCAATATCACACATAAATACTCTGTTAACAGCTTTAAAGTCCTTTTACTGTATCAAACTTAACTTTAGTAAAAGTGAAAATATTCTTAAATAGTATCAAAGTAAAAGAACTCATTTGACAACAGAATGACCTCTCTCACTGTGCGGCTCTGTGTTATGTACTATGTTAGCTTATCATCAATTCTGTAACATTACTATTAATATTGTAGAGTAAAAGTAAAAATGGTGCATACATGGTAAGTGCATATGCACTATTTTAGATATGTTACCTTTTAGTTATTTAACAATATATAATTTTAGAAACAAGTATGCATCTGCAATTTCTTGTTTGAAAACCAACAAGTAAGTGCTGCTGTCAACATAGAAGAATGCAATAATTTCCTATGAATGTAGCGGAATAGTTAGAAAAAGTACTCAAGAAAATTACATTGCAATTGTATTGAGAGTTTAGTACGAACAGAGAGGATCCAACCATCACATTAAAATCTGAGACATGCATAAATTAAATGGAATGACATTGTGGCTCATGAAGTTACCACACAAACTGGTGTGATTAGACACAAGAGAGGACACAGGGGAGGCCAAGTCAGTCTCTCTCTCCCGCATCAGGACCACAGCTGCTTAAATGGGTCTGACTGCTCACCTCCAGCAGCACCATGCCGGCTTCGTGGATCAGAGTGATGTTCTTGAATATCTTCAGCGTGTTCTTCTCGGTCCCGTCCATCTCTTCCACGTCACCTGGGACGAGAGGACAGATCGCCACGCATCAGTACGGTGTAAACTCAAAATCGTGAAGTGAACGTGAAAGCTTTCTGTGGCTCTGTCTCACCGGTGAGGTTCCTGAGGTGGCAGACGAGCAGCGAGTAAGGTCCGGTGAAGGGGATGGCCTGGGACTGTTTCACTGTGCTCATGGCCAGCTCCGTGTACGCTGCAAAACACACACACCGGGACACTTCATGATGTCTCGCTTGTCAAATATTAACGAGGGGCAGCAGTGGGCAGAGAGCTGTTTTATTCTGAGAGGACAGTTTGGCAAAAAAAAAAAAAAAACTTACTTGAAAGGTCCGAGGGATTGAGGATGTGGTAATTAAAGTTCTTTTTAACCAGTATGCCTGAAACTCTTTGTCCCTGAACACACTTCTTATCAGCCAAAGAGCCCATCACCTGAGAGTAGGAGTGGATTTATGCGTTAGTGTAACCTCAGCATTGTCATTTATTACAGTCAATAATGATACATTAAATTATATGAAAATGTATTAAAAAAGGCCAGCTCATTGACCTTGGCCAGTTTCTCTCCCCTGAAGTTGAGGGTGACGGCCTCTGTGTTGCGCGGGTTGTGGACCTCGATGTGAACTTGGTCGTTATCCTCATACTCCCTGATCAGCGCGGCCTTCAGACGGGCCATCTCATTTTGCTCTCCGTGGACCAGGATCTGATGAGAAAACACAAAGCCGGGAAAGTCGAGGATTTTCATTTACGGCTGACGTGACTGAGGGGAATGTTAAGTACAAGTCAGCGTTTTGCCTTTTTCCCCCTCTTACCACGTGCGGTGGTTTGAGAGCCCTGATGAACTCGCTGGTCTGCTGGTAGTCCGTGTGGGCGGAGAAGGATATGTAGTCCACGGACATCTTCAGCTGCAGCTTCTGCCCGGACATGGTGGTGATCTCCTCCGGCTCCGACATGATGTGCTGCACAGAGCACAAAGCACACCCCACCAGAGGCAGATTTGAGTTTAGAGACCTCCTGAAAACCGCTGCAGATGACGGCACTTTTATGCGTCGGATGTTTCTGTCTGTTGCTAAGCCAGGACAAATCCAGTCTGCCGCTGTCTGACCTTGGCCAGCGTCCCCTCTACGCAGTATCCGGCGATGATGACTCCGTTCCTCTTATCGGTGCACCAGCTCTCAAAGAGCTCTCTGGAGAGGCCGCTCTGCATCATACCCGGAGACGCCATCACCACGCTGGGGCCGATGTCATCAAAGTGATCCATGCTCTGGAGGGAACCACAAGTTAACAATATTCGGCACAATGTTGTGGAGAGGGGCCTAAAAAACTAGAGTCTGTAGAGCGCTCTACCTTGAGGTTGCTGATGTGCTTGAAGACAAACGGGTTGTTGATGTTGATGGCCTTGCGGATCTTGTCGTTCATCGCGTTGACGTAGGTCTGATACACGGCCATGCACTTCTTAGCCAGGGATGAGGCGTAGTAGATGGGGATGTCGTGGAGCTCCGGGTGGTTCTGCCAGTACTCATCTAGAGGAGAGCGTGAAATACACCAACGTATAAAGCTTACTTTTAAAGAAGCATAATAGAGCGCACATTTTAAGCGCGATAAAGTGTTGGAAGTGAGAACGTAGCGGCAGACAGTGTTGTTGGTGACATGCGACTCACCCAGGATGAGCAGCAGCTCCTGGGCCCGTCCCAAAGCAAACACAGGGATTAAACAACGGCCTTCTCTGTTGACAATATCGTGGACTGTGTTACAGAACCGAGCTTCCCGTTCCTCCCTTTTTTCGTGGATGTGGGTCCCGTAGGTTGACTCCTGCAGGAACATTTAACACTGCATTCAGACAGAGCACCATTAAATGTAGTGTTCAATGTGAAGTTTTATTCAGCGTACTATGATTAAGATGTCAGGTTTGACACTGGGGATCTCAGCTGCCATGAGGTGCCTGTCTTCTTGTCGGGAGAAGTCTCCTGTGTACAGCAGCTTTGGAGGGGAAAAGCAGGCAAACAAAGGACTTGTTAAGTAACCTTCGAGTTTTTATGCATCAATAAGACTCTTTGAAACTGTCATTACCTTGACTCCAGCTATTTCAATCATAAACATGGCAGCTCCCAGCACATGACCGGCGTGGTAGCACCAGAACTTGATTCCAGCCACCTCCTTGACCTCGTGGAAGTTGATGGTCTCGATTTTATCCATGCTCTCCTCCAGGTCTGTCTCTGTGTACAGCATGTCATCTGCTGAAATGTTGCTGCAACAAAGCAATGACCAAATTATGGCAGGTGCAGGCAACTTTGGGGCAGTGTCAGATAACGGTGATGATGGTCCTACCTGACTTTGACATAGTCTGACAGCAACCAGCGGTAGATGGCCTTGGTGGCGTGTGTCATGAAGGTCCTGCCTTTAAAGCTGGTCTTCTGGAGGAACCAGGGCAGAGCTCCACAGTGATCCAAGTGAAAACTGATGAGAGGATACATCAGACTGTATCATTATGCACAGAACATAATCCAATTTTGCACTTCTTTTATCCACAACTACACTTCTTTTATAATGTCGTATTTTAGTTTTTAATTTTATGCATTTTTTGTGTTTTTGCATTGTACTTGTAATTTAAATTGACTCCTTTTTCAAATTTTACTTTATGATTATCATTATGTGGGTTTTATTTTACATTTTGAGAAGGTTTTATTTTATATCTTATTTCACAATAGTTATGGATATTGTTCACTCTCTGTTTTTATGCTTTTTCTATGCATATTTTCATGTGAAGCACTCTATGTGTCATTTCTTCATTATAAAGCACTCTGAGCTGCATTTCTTGAATGAAAGATGCTATAGAAACAAAGTTTATTATGAACATTAGCATAACAAAGAGGAGAGAAGACTCACTGGCTGATGAGCAGCAGGTCTATCTCGGCCGGGTCGATCAAGTCTATGTAGGGGAGTGCATCCATTCCCTCCAAGCCGGGGTGGATACCACAGTCCAGCTGCCAAAACACAAATATTATTTCATTTATGTCTAACAATAAAACAATAATAAAAGAAATAGAAACATAGTTTATATGTTTAAATTCACACAGCAGCACAGTCACAATTAAATACAAATTACATAAATACAACATACAAATAAATTAATTATAGAAAATAAAAATGATTTACCATAATCTTCCTCCCCTTGAATTCCAGGATGATGCATGACCTCCCAACCTCCTGACCTGCACCCCTGTAGTTGCATGAGAAAACAGTGTTCAGGCTGAATACAGTGCATGTTACTGGATTTACTGTCAACCTCTCCAAAGAAATCTAAAGAAATCATACTCACAGCGGGCGGATGAGCAGCTGGTCGCTCTCCTCTGCGGGGACGATCACCTCCACTTTGCGTTTGGCCGCCATGCGAGTCAAGAGTCGCAGGTGAGACACTAATCAGAAAACATAGAACCTGCTCATTTTTGCTGTCTATTGAATGAATGAGTGACCAGGCGGGCGGACGTCACTCTTCCGGTGCCGCGCCAAAACACCGCCGACGGGAATCGACGCAGGAGACAGCAGTGTTCCGGGAAAGACGAATTAACGCGAGTAAAATTAATAAAACCCAAAGCTGCACTCTGATTAATAATATATGTATTTAAAAGTTCTTTTACACGTTTAAACGTATATGTATATCCAACATTTCCTCAGTATTAAACTTTTAAAGTCTTCGTCTGCGCGGCCCCTTTAAGCGGTGCTGGGTGTAGGCTGTGAAACCGAAGAGTCAAACTGGAGGTAAACAGAAAGCTGCTCCGGAGAAAATTAACTTCAAACTGCACAGAGAGACGGTTATAAGACAAACAGGTGAGTTTCAGTTCTTGAATACATAGTTTTTATGTTCGCCAGCCTCCCGCGGAAGAGCTTAAACTTCAGAGTGAAAGTGAAGGAGGGGGGGGGCATTTAAGGTGGAGTGAGGCGAGTTTGGGGGTGTTACAGTAAAGTTGGTTCACCATCGAGCCGAGCTGTCTGTTCGGGGTTAAATGAGAAGTTAAAGTCCGACCTGGTGATTCAGCTGACCGGTTTACCTCCTGACCCCGGTGCGGGTCCACCCTCCGGCTCCATCAGTGAGGTTTTGGCCTGACATGATGGAGGTGGAGGATGTTGTTACAGCAGCAGGTGTGACACATCAAATGGTGTCCGGTTTAACTGGTGTCACTTTGAGGCTTCATCTGCAGAGACTCGTTTTTACACAACTAAATATATATATATAAGTATATATAAGTATATATATATTTTATTGTGTATGTTTTATTATTCATACTTACAGCTGAAACAACCACAGCGAAAAGTCTTTAATATTTACTCAGTCCTATAATCATCAAAAATGGGGGCTTTGTTAAAATGATTAGTGCATCACAAATTGATTTTTTGATAGTTGAAGGATTGAAAAATTATGATCTGCAACTAATTTGATAATCGGTTGGTCTTGCATTGTAACAAAAATAATTTTTTTTGGGATTAGGCTACAAACCAACCACTTGATGAGCTCCTCACATGTTGTCATAGGCATGTTTCTGTATTAGACTTAGACTGTATTAGATTAATCAGTAACATATATTAGAGTTAAATGTAGCATTATAAACTGTGTCAGCATATTATGTTGCAATTAAAGGCAGAGTCGTTAGTGAAACATTTATAAATCAGGCTTCTGTTCACAAAATGAAAGCATGGTAAAAATGAAATATGGCTTGATTTTTTTTAATGGACGTTTATACTTTGTTTGGAAAGCATTGTTTTTGAAATAGTGCCATAAAAATTTAGCAGAATATCTGTCGGACTCAGGCTTTTATTTTGTGAGATTTTGCAAACTAAGATTGTATAAAAACTTTCAAGGTTGCAATTATATTTGACATTATTTTGATCAGGATTTAGTGTGTGATGAGTGCTTTCTGTGACTGAAGTGTCTTGTGCTTCTTCTCGGGTTGGTCTAAGCAGATCTTAATCTTACTGAAACACCTGGAATAAATAAAGATGTATTAACTAATACTTCTGTGGCTGAAGGTCCATTATTTATGATTTAGCTGGAATATGGATTTAGATGTGATCCACTCTCACTTATTCTCGATCTTTGCTGAGACTTGGGGAGGCGGGCCTGTCGTGTGTTCAGCGCTGTGACTCTTGCTGGTTCAGGTCGGCGAGGCTGGAGGGCTGGATGCAGTCGTCATGTTGAAGGATGTTCCGAAAAGTCAAGAAGCGCCACAGCAGCAGCAGCTCACAAAGCAGCGAGATCAGCACCAAAAGCAAAGTGAGTGATCGCGCACACACAACAAACACCCACGTGTGAAGGTCACATCAGAG
Organism: Terapon puta; assembly: GCA_028564955.1. Lineage (NCBI taxonomy): Eukaryota > Metazoa > Chordata > Actinopteri > Centrarchiformes > Terapontidae > Terapon > Terapon puta. The sequence goes on along the minus strand of JAOXYL010000113.1, from coordinate 11,763,178 downwards.
CCACTTTCCCTCCTCCCTCTCTAAACACCCTCTCATGTTTTTGACTCCCTGTAGTCTGTGGACTCCAGTTTGGGGGGGCTCTCCAGATCGAGCACCGTTGCCAGCCTTGACACAGATTCTACCAAGAGCTCAGGTCGGTACCTCTCCCCTCCTCTTCCTCCTCAGCTCCTAACCTCCTCGTCTCTAACCAACCACTCCATGTCTGCCCCCTCCGCAGGTAACAGCGCGTCTGACACCTGCGCTGAGTTCCGGGTGAAGTATGTGGGAGCCATCGAGAAGCTGCAGTTTGACATGAGCAGGACCCTCCAGGAGCCCCTGGACCTCATCAACTATATTGACGCCGCTCAGGTAAGAGGCTGGACAAGTATGGGGGGGAATCACAACCCAGCGCTGCATCGTTTATGTTGGATGTGATCGGAAAAAAAAGGCCGTAAATATTCTGCTCCGTTTCATCAGCAAGACGGAAAGCTGCCCTTTGTGCCCGGAGACGAGGAGATGATCCTGGGAGTGTCAAAGTACGGAGTCAAAGTGGCCTCGCTGGACCAGTGTGTAAGTAAAAAATGAGTCGATCGGGCTGTGCAGTGTTGCTGGGTCGTCAGCCAAGCAGCACGACATCCATTTATATTTCTGACACCGCTCTGCGCGAAGCTTCTGACTCTAACTTCTCATCTTTGTTGCTTGTTGAAAGGATGCAGAGTGAATTTACAGTGTGTCATGCTACACTCAGATTCAACACACAGTTCAATTTAATCAGTGTGTGCCTGTTCTAATGAGGCGGTAATGAAGCCTTTTTAATCACACCTGTGTCCAGGATGTGCTGCACCGCCACCCTCTGTACCTGATAGTGCGCATGCTGTGTTACGATGACGGCCTGGGCGCTGGGAAGAACCTCCTGGCTCTCAAAACCACAGATGCAGAGCAAGAGGAGTGCAGCATCTGGGTGTACCAGTGCAGCAGCTCGGTGAGTGTGGCAAAGCTGGATGTGGGGCAGGAAAGAAAAAAAAAAAAGGACAAACAATCTTCCCTGTTAATAAATGCTTGTTTTTGTCTTTTGTCTAAAACAGGAGCAAGCTCAGTCCATCTGCAAGGTGCTGTCGGCCTCTTTCGACTGTGCTCTGACATCGGACAAGTCCTGAGGCAGGAAAGAGGCGGACAGGAGCTGAGATCCGACTCGAGGAGACACAAAACAACGGCTAAGCCAGTGAATCAGGAGACAACCATGTCTGTATTGCGAGCGACAAAAATGACCATTTCCTTGTTTTTTTTTCCACCTTTTCACTTCCTTTGAGAGAGATTCACCATTAGTTTGCAGGAAAACATGATTCAAGCCTTTGTCCCGATGGCGAAATCACGACCAGTTAGCGCTACGTAGCCGTCGCCTTCCCATCATTCTCCAGCTCAGACGGAGCTGCAGTTGGTCTGAATCATTTCCTCAGACGTTTGTTTCCTTTACCTCACTTCTTCCCTTGGCATGTCACATCAAGCCAAGAGTAAAAAAAAAAGTTTAGAAAAAAGGGGAAATGGTTAAAGCACTGTCACATGAATCAATCATATTTAATATAAATGATGGTACAAAGTGTAGAAGCTCGTCTTTAATCAGCTGTGTCAGCGTGTGGTTTTTCATGGGAGACGATCAGGTCCGACGAAGATGCACGCGGTTCGGTTCTCCTCATGTTGAAACCACTCTGATCCCTTTTTTGAGTTTCAATATCCTTTTTGTTTTTTTTTTTTTGTTTTTTCAGTATTGGTACATTAGCAGTCACATTTTGACTTGAAGGTGCATTATATAAAGATATAAAAATGCTTTAATTGTGGTACAGTTTGGATATTTTATAACCCACGAGCCGATGCGTTTATT
>JAOXYL010000113.1:11732140-11746941 GCA_028564955.1 Terapon puta | reverse complement strand
CTCTCTCTCTCTCTCTCTCTCTGTCACCTCAAAACATCCTGTCATCTTAGCACTAAAAAAAGGGCTTAAATTGTCCCCATAGTACTTCTTAAATGTGTGAGCTACATCTGTCAGTCTGGCAAAAAATAGACTAAAACGTGCAAAGGGCTGTTGATTTCAAATAAGATTTTGAATGTTTGCTTCTGTTTCCGACAGAAATCAACACAATTTAAGAAAGACCAAAATTTACATTTCATTCAATTTTTAGATATTTCTCTCAATTAATGTATTGGAAAATGCCCATCAGAATCTCTCAAAGACTGAAAAATACAAATATTCTGTTAATCGCAAAACGGTTTCAGCCAGTTGACAAATCAATTCTAAGAAAACGATTTGAGTCTTTCTGTTTGCTGTGATTTTATAGCAGATTAAAATTTGCTGGACGTGTTGATATATTCATATTTTAAAAGATTATCTTTGGCTGCTTTGCTAAATAGAAAAATAAAACATTTGAAATCCACACGGTCGCATAACTAACGTTGATCTGCTGCTGCCTGGATGAATGGAGCTAATTAAAACGAAGCATTTGAGTGCAACATAAACAGATTGGGGACAGAGGACAAAAAAAAAAAGGAGAAGAGGTAGCTAACACTGAGCACAGACCAAAAAAGAAGAGAGAGCGAGAGGGCTGAACTTACGGGATATGAGGTCAAAGCTTCTCTTCTCCTCCGGATTGTGTTTCACCTGGCAGGTGAGCAGGTTGAGTTTAGCTGGCGGTCGGTTTGCCTGCCGGAGAGTGAGGTGAGGAGCAAAAGAGCAAGGGAGGGGGAGTGAGTAATAACAAAAACACAAATGGGCGAGTGTGTAGTGTTTCACTGTGTCTGACCGCCGCTGGAGCCAAATGAAACATTTGATAAGCTGCTACGTGTGAGAGGAGCTGACCGGGCCGGGGCTCCGTCTTTATAAGGGAACAAAGGGAGTTTAAAAGAGACCCAGCTGGGGCAGCGATGTGACGTGAATGTTAACTCGGACTGTGCTGTCTGTTAATATATTCATGGTTAATGGGTGCACATAATGACCGGCTGGGGAGGCGGCCTGCAGCCAGGACACAGAAACTGTAATGTTTGTGAGGACTGAAGGCAGCATGGAGGGAGGTCTGTTCACATATGTGTGCATCGACAGTGTGAACTCGCTTTAATTGATCCCCTCTTTTTTTATTTATTTATTTTTTATTGTTATTTACTTACTGTGCCGTGTGAAATGGTGAGGTATCCGTTCTTTGCCGTGCACTTTCTCTTCTGCCACACTTTCCTAAGCCTGTGACGCAAAGAGGACAGCAATGAGTACGTCACTAACACTAACTGTGGTCTGTAGCATGTTTCCTGTATGACAACATGATCACATCTTCTGCTGATCAATATATTTACATGCATGAGAGGAAAAAGCTGCATCATCAGTTCCACAGCTGAATGAATTAGTCCAATAACTTAAAGAGTGGATCAACAAAAAAATCAATCCTGCAACAATTCTCATAACAGATTCATTGTTCAAGTAATTAAAAACACCAAAGGGAGGCTTTTGGTAACATTTTGGTTATTTGGGCAATCGGTTTGTTAATAAAGCAATCTGAGGACATCATTCCAAGCTCTGGGAAATTGTGATACACGTGCAATTTTGTGTACTAAATTAGTGGACTAAATGAGCAGGTTAATGACTGAAATGAAAATAACATTAGATTCAAATTTTGGTTTGGCTTTATACAATGAGAAATCTTTCCATAATGTATTTATCACAAATTTAAAATGCAGTACAAAACAATAACTTACGATGACTATTATGTATATTCATTCTGTCAGCTATAATATCACAAAGGACATTTTCAGATTATTTTAAGGCTCACCCATCACTTTTCTTGTAAAGGTACCCGCTGCGCTCTGTGCCGTGCTCTTTGTTACCCTGTGGCTGGTGCAGGCTGTAGGTGGTGCTCTGCCGCACCTGTGAATCCTGGGAAAACACACACAAACAAACAGAGGGGACAAATCAGAGTCTTCACACATGGAAAAATTAAGTTTGGGGAACAAATGCAGCTGCTGCATGTCAGATTTGCCCGTCCACACTGCAGCCGAGTGGGAGGCACTGAGGCGTTAAAATGGCTCTGATTTACGCTCTGCTTCTGGGTCTCCTGCTCCTCCGAGAATTTCGAAGCAAGTGTGGACAACAATGGGAAGACTGCTGCTGCAAGCCTGAATGATTTTGAACACATGGGGATGAGAAAATCAGAGTGTTTACACCTCTGAATTAGAAGCAGATGGCCAAAAGCTGTCATGATCATCAAAAATCACATCTTGTTTAGAGGCCTGGATGTATATTTAACAGATATAATTTTAAGTAGATTCAATTTTCCTTGATTTATCTGTCAGATATTCAGTTAACAACAACAAGGACCAAACAAAGACCAGATTTTTTCAGCTGTGTCATTTCCTTTCTGGAAAAAACTACGGGAAACAGGGGGGAAGACTTCTGAAGTGCAGGCGTTGAGGGGGATTTAATGATTTTACTGGTGTGTGCTGTTATCAGCAGAGACACACACACATACACACACAGCAAACAGGATAATCTTGGAGAAGCGGGAATGCAGCTCCAGCTCAAGGTTTTCATATTGACAACTTAAATTAACCAAAACATTGAGACAATGTCATGTTTGAGCAAAAAAAAAAAAAAGGAAAAATCTGCTGCTGCCGTAAAAAACAGAACAGAAAACAAACTATTGATCTAGCACCACAACTGAAGCAATGAAAGCACAATGAAAACAAGATGCAAACAACCACAGAGATGGTTTTTATTTGTTCCAAGAAATCCACTTACTCTCCTAGACTTGTTTCACAAAAGACGAAGGCAGCGAAAGAAAGAAGAAAAACAATCTTCAGGTGAGATTGGAGGCTTTGTATTGAATAGTTGACTGAGCACAGCGTTGTCACTTAAAAAGCACACGCATTCTAGTTCTACAACAGTGTCAAATCTAAGGAGGTAAAGCTAAACATAACCTGATTTCAGAGCAGGTTAAATCGTGACATTTGACTGACATGTTACTTGTTGACAGCGAAAGGTCACAGATGACCTGCGTGTGCTTGTGTGTTACCTCCTTCTGCTCCACCTGCAGCGCCGACTTCAGGACGTCTCGTAACTGAGTCAGCTGCTTCCTCTCCTCATCCTGCACCTGCTTTATCTGTTGTAGAAGGAATGACGGAGAGGAAAGGAGAGAGATAGACACGCGTGACATTTATATAATAGAAAATGTCAAGTCGAGAAAAAAGGAGGAAGATACCAGCGCTGCCGCTTCTCTCACCGTGTGAAGATCGGTGGCGAGTTTTTCTATGGAAGGTTTCAGGTTGTCCACAGCTTTCAGACCATCTTGGAAGAAACTGAACAAGAGTCGCATAAATTTAACACATAACTCAACTATAACAGGCTTAAAATACATTACACGATGAAACAACACATACTGGATATGTTTACTTTGAATTAAAATGATGATTCAGGAAGATACAATTTAAAAGCACCAAAATAAACATGTTTTTCAGGTTCAGTCAAAACCAAAGAAGTTCAAATGGGTACAGCATTGGTGCTCCTTACTTGCACTGTGCGTGGAAGTACTTGATGAGGTTCTGCAGCAGGTCCACCCCCTTCTTGATTTTGATCTCATTGACTTTGAGGAGATACTGCAAACACATTGAATACAGATTAAGTCAGACTGGGTTCAGTCAGGGGGGAAAATGAGACTCAAGCCCTGTCTCAAACATATACAGTACATCCCTTTCATCTCATATCAAGACACTTCAAAGTAAAAGTCTTGATCTTTCAAGTAAAGTTCTGTTGAAGTAAAACTTTAAACTGATACAGACTTTCTCAGTGTAATTCAAGATTTGCATTCCAAGGCTGTATACCCATTCTGAAATATCCAACCTTTACCTTATACTGACACAGACGAACACTTGCAGGAGCTGCTCAGTAAGAGGGTTATTCTTCCAAGCATACTTAAACAAACTGTCATCTGATTCCCAATACTAAGCCCTACTAACCTCACACATCTGCAGCTGGAAGAACCTCCTCTCTTTCTCCATCTCCTCCGCGATTTCTGCCCCGCTGATTTCCGTCCTGATCATCCCGTGTTGCCTTGCGTGCTCCTTCTTCTCCTTCTCTATCTTGGTGCTGGCAGGAAGGGACATCGCAGGGGTCAAAGAGCACACAGAACGTCCACGAAAGTGCCATTTACGCACAGAAGGTGTCTGATTGTGCAAAATCAGCCCTACTGCTGTCTGTCAGAGTAGCTTTGTTGGGGGAGCTGGCTGCTCAAGATATCCACAATTTCACTTATTAAACATTTAGGCAATAGAGATAGTTAGTTTTGGCTAGAAGAATGCAACTTACTTAGATTTAGGAGGTTTATAGAGTAAGCATAATGTCAGTGTGTCTGTGTGGTGTCATCTAATCCAACAAGGAAGTGCAAGGTCTTCAAACTTTCACATTTGTAAGTCCTGTTGTCAGCAAAGTAATGCACAATGTCTCCTTATAATGCAAGACAAGCACCATCACCCATCTTCCTCTTACAACGTTGCCATAACAACACCTACATCGCCATCAAAGCTTCTCCGATGAAGAACTAAAACCATCCCTGGAGGTGGTGGTGCTAATGGAGGTGTCCAGAAGGCAAGGCATCCTCCACGGGATTAAACACTGATGTTTCCCTTCCAGACAACACAGCTAAAGAGGCTACACAGATGCATGGCAAACAGTCATCGCCCATTTTATAGTACTGCAGTTCCAAATGCACAAGGGACTGAAGTCAACACACAAAGTTGGTGAAGCAGGAACAGTTGGCTAATTGCACTGACGCTGCACTGATACCACTGAAATAGGTGAGAAAAACCCACAATAATGGTGGTGATACTTCTTACTTCTTTTGAGGGCGTCAATGTTTCCAGCATTAGCATAAAACTTGTGAGAGAATTAAAACATGTGTTGCTGTTGTCTCTCACTAATGACGGCAATTGAAACCAGAATGTAAAGCAGAAGAAATTAGAAAACAGATGTCAGCCAGCAGAAATTACTTTAGTTCAAATCCCACAAGGGATGCTGTTTTTTTACATAGCTGATGTGCATTGGGTGTTTGGTTATGTTATCATATAGAGATGATTGAGGTCAGGTGTGGGTTTAATGTGTTAAAAAGGTTGGAGCATGAGCAAATGACATTAGAGATAAAAGATTAGGATCATGGTTGTCTGACAGTCAGTATTCGGGGCTGATTTTACACACAGATACATGAACTCTGCATACAGTATTTCATACAGGCAATCAGGAAAACACACCACGAACAGGAGGGGAGGCACAAATCCATGCAAGAGGGCATTCTTTTCCATATGCTGTTTTTTTCTGACAGCATATAACTCAACTACAAAAAGGATGCAGCAGTTTGTTCCCTCTCAGAGACGGGACGAGTGTGTTTGTGTGTGTGTATGTGCGCGCGTCAGTGACCGCAAGCAGCTCGGGAGCTGTTCAGCCTGGTTCATGTGCAGAGAGACAGAGGTCACTCCCTCATGTTCACCTCGAACTGTTAGACCAGCAGCTTGACTCAGTAGAAGAAACAGGACAAAATATATTTATATTTATATTTATATAATAGATTTTCTTAACAAGGCCATTCCGAAAATAAAAGAAAAAAGATCAAAGTGGTGAGACTGCATGAGCCATCTTTAAAATAGTCTCAAATGAATTTTGACATGCGTTACATACATTTATTCACTTTCCTTTTGAGAGTTAAATGACAACCACAATTCAGTTTTACATGTCTTTTATGTGGATGAAACAAAGAAAGATACAGCACATTGCTTAGTGAGCTTTAGAATTGACAAAATATGTTAACTATAGACAGCCAGGCTAGCTGTTCCCTGACTTCAGTCTTTACACTACGTAAACTGTCTCTTTAAAAAAACTGGAAAAAAAAAATCATGTCATGTTCCTCCTCAAATACCATGTTACTCCCTTTATGTTGTGATTCATGATGTCGCACCACTTTAAAATGAAGGAAAAAAAATGTCTGTATTTTTGCTGTTGCACAAGAAATATCTAGTGTCTCTCAAGCAAAGTAGTTTTTATTTATAACTTTCATTTTGACTGCACACCCCGACTCTAGTCTGCAACTGCATAGTTGTATTGTTAAAATCTATTGTTAGGCTGGCAGGATACTAGAAATGAAACAACATTTGGCAAATTCACAAAGGCTGTGTAATACTGTGCAACTATAACTTGAGGTTTTCTTGATTAATGACCTCAACTATGAGTCCTTGTGAAAGGCAATTAAAGTCGGTTTCTTTTCTACTTTTGACAAGCCAAAAAATAATGTTTGTTTGGTTTTTTTACCAAGGTGACAATCAGCCTTAAATAAACTAATGGTTCTGACAGCCTCTAGTTTTGGCCGTAAACTCAGCATTTCAGCAGAGTGAACAAGCCAAATTTAATGTCATCGCAAGTACACTGCTGGCCTTTTGTCAGCACATGAATCGTCAGCCCTGACAGCATTACAGCATCATCAGGGCTGTGACTAATAGAGAGACACATGTTAGCCAGGCCGTTTGGCCGCCAGCCAAACTGACAGTTGTTGAACTGATGATTGGGCTGAGAATCCATTCACTTTCAGTCCTGTCAGTTCAGGGAGCGATTCACCGTCTTGGTAATAAAGGCAACAATACTGCAGTTTTCGCAGGTACATTCTGCATCCGAATTGAGGAAAAATCGTCTTAGTAATTACATTTCAGATTAAACACTCGTCCTGAATTAACAGCATTCAAAGTGAGACAGCTCTCTGCCTGGAGACTGAAGACAGACTTCAAACTCAGGAGTCTGATGCAAAGAGCTTGCAAACCAAACTGAGGATTCAGAAATTCATCTCTCTGTGTCTGTGAGTGAAAACAGCCTGCTTTTGAGACAGCAGAGAGATCAGAGACGATCAGAGGATCGCTGAAAAAGAAGAGCGGCGGGACATGTCGGGGAGTTTGGGTCGTTTTCCAATCAGGCAAAACACTGGACTCTATTGATGGCCTCAGTTTGCCATCAATAGAGTCAAATCATAAGAATACGTTGGGACAGTCAGGAACAGTCACATAGCATCCGGCTGAACTCTCGATGTCAGTACAAAGCCCGTACTGTCCGATCAAAACGGTTTGGAGAGAAGATGTATTACCCTTTCAGTAAAGAATGTCCTTTGCAGCTTGTAAAATATATGACAGTGCTATAAAAAGTCATGTGTTTTTTGCATGCACAATCACAACGATGTGTCAGTGAAACTCAATGTGGAGGTGGAAACGGAGGTGGTGAGGACTGGTTATTCACGTTATCAAGGGCGTGTTGACAGACAGTCATGAGGTGGGGGAGGGTTAGAGGGGGAGAGCGGTTAGTCGAGACAAGTCAGACAGAGACAAGACATATACTGCACATTGCATTTTAACACATTAACTGAGATAAGTGGCTTTAAATACGCAAGTTAGGACTAGTCTGAGCTGTTGAAGTGATTAATGCAAAGTAACGATGACTGTCTAATCACAAGGCTAAATCGATTAACTTAACATCAAATCTCCATACTTATATCTCTCTATGAAAAATAAATTAAAAGCTGGTCAGTAAATATGTAAAGTTTCTTACACTTTTGTTTCGTAGTCCTTCCAGGCTTTGTCAAAAGGCTTTTTCAGATCCTGTGAAAAACAGCACAAAGCACAGTGTGAAATTAATGAATAATCACTTGAACAAAATCAAATTTCAACTATTTTTAATGTGGCAGAAGAATCCAGTAGTATAAAAACTACAACTGTTGGATTCGGGTTATTGGATTTTTCTCGCCAGGCTCAGTGAATTTGTGAGATGCAGGTGGGTGGACTCACAAAGTCACAAAGACGTCCCCATCTTGATAATTTTCAGTGCTTATTGTCAATCACATGTTCAGAAAAATACTTTATTTCTTACTCACTAATGAACAAAGTTACTGTATGTGTGTCCATGTATGCGTATGTGAGTGTGTTCGCAGGTGTGCGTTTCATCACAATGTGAATCATGAAGCTGAATCATCCTCCTCACAGATGCGGTGCAGCTCACAGCTGCCTCAGCAGGGAACTGGGCGAGGTGACAGCGGAGACTTTTTTTGGGAAAGCAGGAGCACGGTGCAATTGTTTTTGGCATCCGTAACGCGATTCTTCCGGCCGCACCGAGAACAAGCAACGCTGATTTCTCATCGTCATGGGTGTGCTTTCAACAGCTGCTTGAGCAAAGCGCTTGATTAAACAACATAACGAACGCTGCGGTGCTGATTAAACAGCGATTAGGACAAACAAAGGCAGACAGCAATGGGTGCAATTGGCCATGTCATTCCCTAAAAAATATAATTCAACAATACGAAATGTTGGCTGATACCAGAACAGGGATGCCAGGAAAGTCTGCTCAACGGCATGTGACAATAACAAATAACAAATAATAAAGACAATTATGACAAATTTCGCTCCATTGTCTCATTCATAGTTGAATACCAAAAACTGCAGTAAGCACCTGCTGAATAATTGCATTGAAAGAGCTCAAACCCATACTAACATTTAACACCTTAAGCAGCACTTATATGTGGCTTTCTGTGCATTGCTGTGAAAAGCATGCATATTTCTGTTCGGCTCGACGGGCAGCTTATGGCTTTAGTGCATTGTTAGAGCTCCACAGAGGAGCGTGATCCCACTGTTGACCTCCACTTCAACAGCAGAGGAGTGGCGGACTAAAACCTGTCGGCCCTCTGGATCACGATCTGGTTCAATAGGCCAAGCCAAGGAGCACTCAGCCATTCAGTCGACCAGCTCGAGGGCAGAAACCACCAGAGGAAAGGGAGCATAAAAGACTATAAAAACACAAAAGAGGCCGGAGAGCAAAGTGAGAAGAGCGAGCCTGCAAAGCGAAAAGCCAAAGCAGAAGAGGAAGCCGCTAAAATGTGCGAACTGCAGGTCAAGAGAGTCAGAAAGAAAAGCGAGGGTGAACGGAAGGAAATGTCAGAGCCAGAGAGAGGAGAAAAATGGTAACAATGGCTAAAAATACCAGATACAGGCACCGCTGGGCACAGAATGGCAGAGCTGAATAGGCCAAGGCACGGGGCGAAACGCTCCCCGAGAGAGCAGCGAGCTCAGCGCCCTGATTCCCCGTCTGGCTGAATCCAAAGGACAGAGGAGGAATGTCATGCCCTTGTCGAGGGCCTCCTTTCACAAACTTATCACCTCTTCCTAGCTACTACCACACACGTCCAGGAATAGCACTTCCTGTTACACATTCCTCCCACCTTTTCCCACCTCAGTAATGAATGTACAACCTGGTCAGCTGCAATGATGCCAAAGTTTTGCTTGCATCTGTACTACTGGTGCCTTAAAAAGACTCAGCCACCCAAACAATGTTACTAAACTACAAGTCATACTATATTTGGTTTTCAGATCTGTGTGCTTCTACCAAATACAAAGGAAATCAAAGGTTTGCAAGGCTTGCAGCACTGAATAACTTCATTTAAAAGAATCACTAACAACATCTGTTTCCAGAAACAGAGTCCCTTGTATGCTGGGATCAGATTACACAATATTTACATCAATTTAATACTTATAACCACTTGGCCAGGAGACATGACAGAATACTTGTTGGACCTGCCAGTTCACATGAGGAGCTGTTTTCATTCAAAGAGCTTGTTTTTCCCAACAAACAATCCAAAAACCAAAGAAGCTTAATCTGCTATCCAAGAAAACAAAAAGTCTGCTAATCTTACTCAGTTATTTGATCATTGTAAAATGATCAAACAGTTGATCAAATTAATTCTTGGTCAGTTATCTAAACAACAAACTGACTAAATGTTTCATGGCTATTACTCTGGATAATCTTCTGGCCACAGTGGAGTATTTCTGTGTAAACAGATATGAGAAACATGCATAATTGAAGTTTATTGCACAAGTGACGTTAACATTCATTCTTTAATCTATGTAAACATCCTCTTTCTCTCAAAATCATACCATTTATAATAATGTTCATCATACGACCAAAGGGAGCAGAAAAAAATCTTTAGGTTGAAATGAACCTACTGCTTCTGCTTCTTTGCTCCAGTAACTAAAGAAAAAACTGCTGCTGCTGATGTCGTATGCAGCCAAATGAGGATCAGCTTTGATCGATTATTTGCTCTTATCTAAAATCTTAAAAATGAGTATGCGTGGGTGGTTCGGGATGTTCATGAGTCACTGAACCACAGTGAGACAGATTGCAGCTGGACTCGCATAGCCGCACAGTCTGAAAGCATTGGACCCCGGACCCCCCCCTCCTCACACTCCTTACTTACACAAACACACAGCGGATCCTGCAGCAACTATCCAGACACTGTAACTGAATAGTGATAAGCCTGATATGACTCATGGTGGGTTGCAAACACAGACGGGTCAATAAGCAGAGGATGAGAGGGTCTGCTGCAGGCATGACATCATGCCGGCGTCCACTCTGAAAGTCCGCTGTTAGCAGAACGGTCTCGTGGACTCAGCACTTTCCATTTTCCACTCACTGGAGTGTGTTCTTGTGTGTGTGCGTGCATGCGTCTATCTTCAGTAATAACACTACTGGGTCTTCCAGGGACCCCACCCCTGCCTCTTTCGCCATTGCTGCACTGACTGAGCTGTATCCTGGGTAAAATTTCTATTTCAGCTAAATTTGACTATACTAAAAACGTCGAGGTCACTTTTTTCCCCTCTTACAAATGAAATGCAAATTGCCCTCTGTGGTGAAACGGCCATGGAGGTAGATGAGGTGGAAAATGGTGGGTTTTTTGCAGCTGAGTAATAGCGCCGACAGGTTGCTAGGTGGTAGCCCTCTAATCACAGAGCCATTAGCGGCTGCCCCCCTCGGGGTTCGTCCATTGCACTCATTGCCAAAGACGGCACAAGCAGAATATTAACAAGCTCTGGAACAACGGGCACCAGAAAATCATCAAGTCCCCAGTTAATTCAGATGAAAGGACTGGTGGCCTTAACAGCTGAAACGTAGCCGCAATCATTTGCGGTGCTTTTTAAAGGTGCCTGATTGCAATATTCAAAGATCTTCGATGAGATGTTTCCGTTTTCCTGGTTTTGGTCTTCATAACACCACTAAAAATATTTCCTGTCTGTTACCTGCTCTCTGTATGTAAAGCATGTTGTGGCCTTGTATGGACAGAAAGAAATAAGGAAAGAGAAAGTAGGTTACATTTGTGCGTGGAGCCTCTTTTCCCAGACTCTGATCCACAAATGAATGCTGTGTTTAAGTGATGGTGAAAACTTAGATGCCCCACTTTCCTGCACATTTGTGTGGAATTTCAAAGCAGACAAGCTCAATAGCTCCTCACCTTTTCATCGGACAATATTGAAATATTAAGTATGAACTTCACACTGGTGTTAATATTGGCAATTTACTGACTTTATCAGTTTAATCAAACATGGCTGTTGTGAGACTGTTCCCCTCACATGGCCCTTATAGATGTTTAATGCTTTTATGTGCACAGGAAGCCTTTGAGAGGAAATGCTATTAGATTAAGGGAAATGTCATTATACAGATACATATATAAGTAAAGAATACCAGCATTTATACAGTGTTAGTTGTACTGATTTGAAAAAATGTTTGCCAGATTAGTTGGTATTTATTCGCAGGCTCTTATCAGTCTGGGATCAAACATGTGTGTCACCATTGTTCAGAGTAATTTCTCTCCATGTGCTTTCTATGATTTTTTTCAGTACAACCCCTCTTTCTCTTTTATGACATCCATATCGACCCATACTTCATTGCACTCTCCCTCCTTTCTCTCCTCACAGCCTAAACAGGCCACCATGCAGGTCTGGACGTCCCACTGAAGGCTTCATTTATGAGCTTCACCGGCATTACAACAGTGATGACATTTATGTGAGTGTGTGTAAATGTGTGTGTGTGTGTGTCTTGAGGTATGAAATAACCAGCAGCTCATTAGCCTCGTGTCACTGGGGCAATGAGAATCATCCGAGGGCTAATGAGCAATAAGTGGGTAAGCCTTACAGATGTGACTGGCTGCCATGGCCAGACTGAACAGTGAGGGGGTGGGTGACAGGGGCGTGAAGTGAAGGAGACGGAGGGGAGGGGGGGATATCATGGAAGAGAAGAGCAAAAAACTCAGCCCTCAAAAGACATGTGACACGAGAAAAGGACAAAAAGGACGAACAGTTCAGAGACCTTGACCCAGCCAAGTGGCCGAGGGTCATGGGGGCAACCAGGGTTACTATGGAAACCGGCCTCATTACCACGCTGGCTTAATCACATCATACCTCGGTGGAAACGGCAGCCTATCATGTGCCTGGAGAGTGAAAGGTCACAGACCGCAGCAGACAGTAACGAGGGCTGATTGCATTACGAAGCTGCAGAGCCTGTTAACGAGTGTCTGTCTGGGTTTGGTCCGGTCGGTGGACGCACATGACCGACTGGCTGACTAACTAATGGGTCGTACCAGTATATAAAAGGTGGTAGAGCTGCACACTAAATGTCAAAACTTCTGGTACAGACCCAAATACATTATTTGCTGGGTCAAATTTGTTCATGTATCGTTTCTATTTTCCAAATTCTACTGTTATATTATTTTATGTATCTCTCAATATTTGTTTTTGTTATTTTCTGTATTCAAGTGTATTATTTCTGTCCTGTATTGGTGGAACAACTGAGCTGGCGATAAATAAAGCGACACCTTATCTCATCTCAATGTAATGTGTAAATATAAATTCCATCAATTTTAAGGGCACTCTGGTGAACCACAAACCCCCAGTTTGAGTCTGGGTGAGGACAACTGTTGCATGTCAATCCCCGTCTCTTTCCCCCCTCATATTTTCTTGTCATTTCCCCACAGTCCGCTCTATAAAGTTTTGACACTGAGCATTTGAGAGCTCTGGATTCTTTTGTAAGATTTTAAGATTTCTTTTGGGGAGGCAGGCATTTTGATAAACTTACAGATTCACTGATGGCATCATAAGCTCAGAAACATCCATGTGTCACCAGGAAAACGTTCATCAAAAGACCATACACACTCGTGCGACGAGTGATCGCAGGTTCTGTGCCAACACCTGAGCGTACATTATGTTGACTGATTTCAGACTCTACTAAAATTTAACACACATTTTGAGTGAGTGATGAGTCTTCACGCCGACAGCTCTGCACGACTTCCATCATGTTGAGCGAGTGGAGACACCATGCTAATACTTCAAGACTCATCAATAAGTGGTGGATGTATTTTTTATTTTGAAGGATTATAAAGAAAGAAATATTCTGCAAACTATTTCTTCAACTATCTGAGTTGTACTCGGCACGACTTTTAGTTGGAAAGAGGGAAAAGTGGCCCGAGGCAGATCAAAGGAGCTTGTAATCAGCTGTGTTAGTGCGACATCGGGACTTCAAGGACGGTCATGATCGCCAAGGTGGCTTCTAACCACTTTGAACAGCAGCACAGCCTCTGGGTACAGCTAGCGAGGCTTTTAAACTCTTACTGCCACTTTCTCTTAAGACAAATGTCCCAGATGATATTTACATTCAATTTTGTTTTCTCTGGGAAAAAAAAGGTCACTTCAGCACAGGGCTAAGCTCCTGCTTGTTGTATAACACCTCCTGTTCAGATGCAGAGTAACACAAGTCGTGTTGCCTTACCCCTTTGACTCCCTTCAGGTCTCCTTTCAGCAGGCTGTCCAGGGGGAAGGTGATGATGTTGTTCATGTTTTGGAACTGGAGGAGGGTGAGGAGAGAGACAGATAAGAGTTGAAAGGTTACATCAGAGGATTTAGACCTGCAGGAGAGTTAAACTCAGGGGCGCCCGACACCACTGAGATGTAATCCTTTTCGTATCCTGTGTGCCGTGTGAGTGTGTGGGTGTGTGCAGCGTGTGAGGAAGGCACTCGGGTAAAACATGCATGTCGGTCTTCTGTTCTTATATTGTCAGTAAATTATTGTGAAAAGAGGCTGGGTAAGTTAACTTAAGTACAAATAATTAAATAACATTACATTTGCATCCTCTGTGCCCTGTCTTTCGGTTGCTAAGAAATCAGATTTTTATCCGCTCTGAGACCTTAACTCCCCCGTTTGCTGTTACGGGGAAGGCCAGCTTCTGTGTGTAATGCTGCACATGTAATCTAGGAAGCTTGCTAAAGCTTTGAGAGATTACATCTTCACATCCAGGTCAGCCGGCAGCTCATATTCCTTTAATATAAGGTGTTGAGATAAGACTAATGCTCAATCTGATCTCCTGGGTTCAGAGTCCACAGAGCGTCCATGGGCAGCGACAGGCCATGCATGATGGTGTCAGATTTTTTTAATAAAGCTTTGGCTTCGATACAAAACGGGGCTTTACTAGAACGGGATCGTGATGAATCGGTTCCAGCAGATATTTGGTGTTGCTGAACCTCTTTGGCCGTCTCAATGGAAAAACTAGAGCTACCTCCTGAGGGCTCTTGATTCCAGCTGGAGTCGGTATGTGCTCGATATGTGTGTGTTAACAGAACACACACAGAGACTCGAGGGGATAGAGACAATTAGGGACAGGATGGAAATCTTTCTCTGTCCCAGAGGATTTTACCCCTCCTAACGCCATTCACTGTTCTGACCCACAAAAACATACACACACGCACACACAGTGTAGACTCACCAGGTTTTTGAAGAGTGCAGTGAGCTCCTTGGTGAAGACAGAGAACTTGAGGAAAGCTGAGCCCAGATCCGGATCGTCTCTGTACACGCAGTTTTCCCCGAAC
>JAOXYL010000113.1:11673950-11685423 GCA_028564955.1 Terapon puta | reverse complement strand
CTTAAGTTCATCACTTATGAAATGCACAGCTACAGACAGTGAGAGAGGTGTGAATGATGTTTGTGGGACTGATCGGCCATGCATGTCAGCATGACCTCTCATGGAACCTCTGGCTTTACATATGTTCAGGGCTGCGTAACTACAGCTGCGGCCCTGTGTTCAGACAAACATGAAGGTGGTGATTAAATTTTGGTTAGAGGCTTTCTCACATGTTGCAGGAAAAGTTTTGGCAGGCAGTAATTTCAGCCATGGTCAAGAATTTAGGGGCGTCCAACAAAAAAATTAATATTAGTATTTTGCATTTCTCTGTCCATTTTTTGGTTGTTTTTTTTGGGCCAAATGTAGATGTTTAGAATAGATGTTTAGATAAAAACCATTCATGTGTCATTTTTTTAAAGTCTCTCATGTCTCTTAGCCTTGCCTAGCCTGTCAGTGCCAACGTTCAACAATCACAAGTGGAGAAATTCCTAATGAAAAGATGCCATGATCACCCTTTGTAAGACCCTCAGTAGATCACAAGGCAAGTCCACTTGAAGTTGCGCAAACGGGGCACAGCTTTCACCTTTCAAATAGAAAAAACTAGACTAAATGTCACTCTCCAGCTACAGTCAGCAACATGATGCAGCTTGTTCAGTTCTGTCCTTTGTGGCTTATTCATTTTTTTTTTCTTAAAGAGACATGTCATCTGCATGTTTGTCACGGGCTGAACTTAAGCAGACAGCTAACAACAATATACTGAGCTAGGTGGGCACAATCCAGGATACATGAAATCTGGATGAATCAGTATCTTCTAGCTTGCTATCATGGCACGTCTTTTTTTGCATTACACATTTATGGAGTATGTCATCATTCGTTTTCACTGAAGCCTGAAACCCAGATAGAAAGAGTAGTAATTCACTAGAGCACGGGTTCTCAAACTTTCAAAGGGGAGAAAATTTCCATTACGGTAACATTGAACAGATTGTTGGGGGAATCACTTTTTTTTTTCCTATTCATCAAACCGCAGTTTTAGCAAATTCACACATAAAATTGCATAAATATCCTGCATATTCCATCGCATTTTTTAAAGAAAATGTGCTGCATAACCAAGTATTTTTGCCCGCAACAATCACAAAAAAACTCCACATTTTTCAAGGACTGTATTTACAACTATTTTCATTAAAATGCAGACAAAGCTTCAGCCGTTTATACAAGGTGGGTATGTATAGTGTATGTTCAGTATATACAGCATAGGTTGTGTTTAATAGGGGAGATATTTATATGATAAAAACTGTGTAATAAAAATCATTGAAAAAAAATTACAGAACATAATCACTGAACACAACTTGAGATAGAGTTGCTGTTATAAATTGGACGCGCCGGCGTTCGTTAAAGGTTGGTCGCGGAGTGGCTCAAAAATGTATCCATAGCCCTCTGTGGGAAGCTAGCTACATTAGTTTGAGATTGAAGTGGGATAAAATAATGCTGATGTAGTTCATGTATGCACCATGTTTGTTTCATTGATGGAATTACCATTATCTGTGGACATGAACTCTGGCAACTAATTTTGCGGACCCCACTTTGAGAAACTCTGAACTAGAGAGTCCTGGCTTGGCTCCCAAAGTCTCCACATTTTGTGTTAAGAAGTTAAGAAATATCTCTGCCCCGTTGCGTCTCTGTGTGCAAGTAAGTCGTATTATAAATCAAAAGGCTGCTCGGCTGGCAGTTGTTTGCTAAGAAGTTATGTGCATATCAAAAGAGGCTTGTCAAACAATGCTCCCTGCTTATACTTTTATGCATTAGCATTACTCAGCGTGGTGGAAGAGGCATGCAACGAGAGGCAGCATGAATATATCTTCACCGGTGACATAATCATCCAGCAGTAATTTCACCAGTCTATCCAGTCATCTCCTTCAAAACACTTTGTCGTTGCGGGACATCATTCAGATTGTTCCTTAAAAATATTTCCGCTGTCCTCTCTCTGCTTTTTCGTCAGTCTTTGTCTGGCTGTTATGATGCCAGTAGATCTCTTGTATAAATTACACGGCTGGCAGTTATTTGCTTAGAGCTGCATGTAACGGGGGGGCTAAGTGGTGTCAAACAAAGCGCTTTTATTTAAGGGACAACACAAGAAGATAAGAAAGTCAGGAGGAACCGTGAGAAGGGTTTGTCTGCATTTAAGGGTACACAGACAGCGTCTGGCTCCCCAAGTCTGCTAAGCCCCGGAGAGGAATTTCCTCCACTGAAGATGGTCAATTATGTATGCGTTTACTCTGCGTTGTGGTTTTTTTTTCACTGATATGATGACATACTGTCTGCACATAAGTCTGAGTGCATCAAGCCAAGGTCAGTCATCACAATGTAAATGCACAGTAGCTTTCAGTGCTGCGCTTTCTCGTTAGTCACCGGGGACGACTGCTCAGAGCACAGATGACGTTTCTGGCCAAAACCGGCCCTGTATTTGTTGGTTGGAGCTGATTCATGTTTCAAGAAAGGTTCTTCACACGCACATGATATTTTGTGTGTGTGTGTGTGGTTCTGGCCCAGTGCTGCTGGCTGCCTTGTGAGGGAATGGTTGATTGTTTGGCTATTAATAGCCAGCCTGACCATAGAGCCTGACAGGGCTCTGTGGATCAGCTCATAGAGGAGAGCGCCACACTGCAGGCTTCAACACACAGCAAACGCTTTATTTGTATGTTCGCGTGGCTCTTTTCTCATGTTTTCAAGTATCAACACAGGCATCATATCTGTTAGCCTTTGTGATTAATTAGATAGTACATTTAAAGCCTTTGTTCGTGCCTCCACCGATTTATTCAGCAGGCAGGCTTGTGACTCAGCTTGAGGTGAAAATCTTGTGTCCAAAGTGTCCAAATATCTTTCTTTGATTTTTGTTTGTGTGTGTGTGTGTTTTGTGAGTGGTCAGACGGGGGCACTGCCAGTGGCTCAAAACAAGTCAAAGCTTTGTTGTATTGCTGCTAAGAACAGGTTTGCTGTTGTTCCCATACTGTCAGCATGATCTAGTTGCACTGGGCACACACACACACACAGAAAAGTCAGTCTATCACTAGGAGCCATGACCAACTACGCCCCATTTATTGGCCAAAGAAGACTAAAGTCGTCATGACAGTGCCTGTGCCTGTGTCTGTGTCTGGCTGCAGATAGGGAGTGTACGTGCCCGTGTGTTTGTTGTGCGAGTGTGCATGTGGGAGAATTCTGGCAGACACTCCACTGCTCTCATTTCTCCTCAGCCAAGGATGGGGTTGAACAGCATGGAGAATAGAACGCCATTATGCACAATCTCCGCTTGGCCTTTATGACCGCATTCCTCTATCTTTGTTCCTGCTTGATGGCTAAATGTATTTCCTCACAAGTGCAAGTAATACGTTGTCCCTGCACTTTTTTTTTTTTTGCAGCCCCTGTCTGATACTTTGTCACTCTCCGCTCCATCCACACCCTTCACAACATTTGCCAACACTCTTATATTTTTAATCCTCTCTGGGAATTAGGCATGAATGCTCTCTCTAGCACTCACCTAACACGAAAACTGCTGACAACAAGGTGTTTCTGCATGCACCCAAGTACTTCCTAAGAAAGGAGGATCAGGACAGTATACGTGCAGCATGCCATACATTCTACCACAGTCACTTTCTGCGTCGAATACAGAGTGTGACACAAGTTTTAACTTCAAGGCCTCGCGTCCCTCCACCCTAGCAGCAGCACTGTGAATCTGCATGAGTCATCGTGGACTACAGCTGATGGAAATGGAATGAGACTGTGCAGAACAGGACATCAGCGTCACACAGGCTGCACGGGAGGAGGGGAGAGGAGGAGGAGGAGGAGTTGGGGGGGGTGGTACTGACTTAATGACATGGAAAAAAGGTTTTATGCTAATGACGGTCTAAATTTATCCCCCACTTTGTGTAGACACACACAAACAGATGCAGGCACACATGCAGAGACAGGAGCCCACCGGTCCCTGTGAGTAAGGCTCGGATTAGGATGCATACACTGCTCTTTGCGAGGGGAGCTATTTTCGTCTCCGAGTGCTAAACGTGGAGCACGCACAGGGAGGGGAGAGAGAGGAGTACTATTTATGAAAAGTGATATTACCCGGGTAGTGTGCGTTTTCTGTGCTACCTGGACTCATTGATGGAGTGAAAGTCATTACCCAAGCAAAGAGCTCTCCCACGGGAAAGGTGTCCTGCACCCACGGGGAGCAGGGCAGACTGAACAAGCCTGTTTCATTAAGATGTATATCTGTCTCAGTGCCCCGTGGCAAACTCTAAGTGGTATTTCCTCCACAGTCAACTAAAGGTTAAGACTAAAAACTGACTTCAAAATTTTTCCTTTTTATTGAAATGCAAACAGTTACAAAATGTGCAATAGTCGCAACGTAATATAGTTAGAATTTCTCATATGTAGGTGTATATTTCATATCCTATTTGATATTTTTGGTGTGATGCATACAGCATATAATATCAAATCAACAGGTCATTTGTATACTGATGTGGATGCAGATTATCATGGCAACAATAGAAGCTTGTGTGGGAGTGTTTGGGTTAACCTACAGGTATTCCAAGTCTACAGATGAACAAATTTTAGCATGCTAACACCCTAAACTAAGATGCTGACCATGATAATCATCATACCTGCTAAACATCAGCATTTTAACATTGTCACTGTAAGCGTGTTCTCACGCTGACGTTAGCGTTGACACAGCTGTGCCCAGGTGCACCCTCATGGAGTTGCTAGTGGGGCTGTAGAGGTAAGTGGAAAAGTGATTCCCAGAGGACAAACGACTTGCCATCCATCTGTTCGCACCCTCGCCATCACTCCTTCCCTCCTTCACAGCCGCCCTGCTTGGCTGCAGCTCCCCTCCAACGTGACATCTCCAGCTGATGACTTAGATTAAAACACAAGCAGGGACAGAAGGAGAAGAATGAATGTATATGTTTGTATCAAGCGACCTAAAAACTCTGTAGTAAAATCACGATAGTGGGTGAAGCGCTCGGTGCTATTTCAGGACAAATGGAGATGGAAATTTAATGGAGGGAGGCAGTAAGATTAAAATAGGGGAAACGAGAACGACATAAACAGGAATAGTGTTCTAGCCATGAGGGCCTTTATGTTGCTCCCCCTCACACAGATAGGGGGACGTGCGCACTGTATTTCGCTCAACAATGAGCTTCAGGAAGCTGGCTTATCTCTGTATTCCACTGCATGACTTCCTCCCTCCCCTCCAGCCTCTCTCCCTCTGCCTGTCTGTGTGTCAGTCCATAATGTAGCTTCTTAAAGCTGAGCTGAGCCCTGCACCGCGGCTGCCAGGAGGAACTGCCTGATAGCTTATTGCCCTGAGGCACTAATCGCTCACTGGCGCCCGCCACCCATCAAAACATCTGCATGTTGACGGTCTCCCTGAGCCGTGCACGCTGTGGCAGTACGCGGCTGATCTGCTAAGACACCAATCGTCTGGTGCTGGGTTAAAGTGAGAGCGAGCTGAAGATGAAAGTGTGGAAAGAGCTTGTGTTGTAGCTTAGTTTCATGTTCTCACCAAGCCTGTTTTTTGGGCCGTCCTTTTTTATGCTGTTGGAGTCCAAGGCGTTTGTTGACACAGGTGAGGAGAAAGAAAAGAAATGAATAATGGTCCTCTGCCAAGAGTACTTTGACAGAGTTTGTGTCAAGTTACCAAAAACTCAACTGTTCAACTTCAGTATACAAGCCCTAAAATGATTTTTATTTTAATAGTTTGAACCACAGTCACACCTAAAATTCATTCTGTGTTTTTGGTCTTCCCACTTTTTCCAAATTGAGTCTTGTCCCCACTATTTTTAGGATTTTTTCCCCCCATGAACAG
The DNA here is from genome assembly GCA_028564955.1 of Terapon puta. NCBI lineage: Eukaryota > Metazoa > Chordata > Actinopteri > Centrarchiformes > Terapontidae > Terapon > Terapon puta. The sequence goes on along the minus strand of JAOXYL010000113.1, from coordinate 11,679,590 downwards.
ATCTAAGAGGGTTTGCTGCAGTGCATTTATCCAAAATAGTAGCTTTTTTTGTCCTGTGGCTCTTTTGAATCTCTTGCAAACTGCTATGCTGCGCAGATATTCTGCTGTACATTTCTGAAACAATAAAAGCGCTGCACCCCAGGGTAAGGTTGACTTCAGAGTGAATCAATAATGGAAGAGGAGATCCATGTATTATGAATGAAGAAACAACGCGCCCTGGCACACGAGCTTGTCTACTGCAAAATGTTTATTCAGTAAACTACTATCTCAACACTGGCGGCCGACCGAGGGAGAGACACATTTAGCCTCATCTGTTAACAAATCCTGTGTCTATCAAGAGCGTTATTGCCTCTTTAGACGTTGACTTTATTGTTTTTGTCATGCGGTGCATAACTTCGCTGTGAGGTGCAGTTTGCGCCCGCGAGGCAACAGCGGTCGCTACCTATCCTACAAAGTCTTTTGCATTTATGTGGAGAGGCATCTTTAATGTGAGAGCAGAATCACAGCAACGAGACCCAGCTCAGCGTCAGCTCACGGTGTAAAATCACATCCGTGAGAGAAATGTAGCAAGTTGACTAGCATGTGGTCCCGTTTATGTAACTTCTCCTCGGGCGGGAGGAGGCGCTCTGAAAACAGTTGTGCTTACTTTGACAATTGATTTCTCCACTGCTGGCGTTCATCTCCAATGTCAGTCTTCTACATCACAGCGGCTCAGTGGATCTTGTGAATTTAGCTCCATTCAAAAACAGGGTTGAAGTGTTATTTTGGCACTTGCTGCTGTGAATCTCGGCAGCTCGGAGCCTTGAATTGCTGTCTTCTGATTTAAAAGCAATTATCTCCCCCAACTTTTCGCTGAGCCAAAGTGTCTCTGACACACAGCCAAGGGTGGCGAGAGATTCTGCAAAGTGTTAATTTAGTTTTAAAAGAGATTCTGACATGTGTTCATCACCTCAGTGGGATTATAGACAGTAAAGAAGATTGGATTTGAATATTAACATACATGGATTGTAATTATAATTGCCAGGTCCTCATGATATCTTTGCATACACATTGAGTATGCTCATGCATGTGTGCTTAGCCATAGTGAAAAGTTTGCTCACACTGTGCACTTTTTTTTTTGGAGGGTTAGACCCTTTTTTGTACAGATAGGACAGATTCAAACCGGGGTCCGCTGCACTGATGTTCAGGCCTGTGTGCTTGCTCGCTTTACCACTTACCCATCCACACCATGAAGCTCGCATATTTAGATCAAGTTTTTTTTATGGTAGTCGGAAACAAAGTAAGACTTTCAGGTGTTTTTTTTTCAAAGATGTTTTTCCACTTCATTCATTATGTGCGTTTTCTTTCTGAATGTGTGTCCGGTGAGTGCAGTTTCAGGGCGCCTTAGATCTCTGATAAACCGGACAGCAATCAACAGGTCCAATTACAAGCTTGCACGAGGAGACAACAGGCGGGGGCTTTTTTACAGTCTGCCAAAACGATTTTCCATGCGTCTCATAGCCGCCAACGATGGCTCTTTGAAAAGCAGTCTTAGCTGATCTTATCATGAAACAAACTGGCTGCTTGAATATTGGATTTTAGAGTATTGTTGGATGTACAGATAGGTGACAAATGAAAGGAACCTCTGTGAAAACGTGCTTGTGGTACATGGTGGCCCAACACCTTACTGAGACACTCTGTGTTTTCTCTATAATTTATCACCTGTCTCCATATTTCAGTGAAGTGTTGGGCAAACTGAAGTCTTCTTTCTTAACCTTAAAGTCTGCCCAGTGGAGGGTTGCTCTACAGGTTTTTCATGCAGCCACCAACCGTTACCATGCCATTGCAGCCTCTAAGTAACTCTGTTCTGTCGTGTTTATTCATGCTTTGTTATCCAAATATTTGCTATACTGCGACTACTGCAGCCTTATTCTTCATATTGCACAGAAATCATAAGAACACACGAATTCATCACTGATAAACTGCTCAGTCAGATTTCGCCACGCGGCCACCTCCCAAGCAGCTCTGAGTGCTCGGCTCATGCCTTGAACAATACAGTTCGTCTGTCACGCCCTTCCACTCTCCCACATGAAATTCCTTCCTCACAAAGCAATGCATTGACATCCAGGGAGGGGCTGATTTCACACGCACTTGCTAACAGGCCATTGCAAAGGCAGAGGTTGCAGTTCCTCGACTCCAAGTTTATTCGTCATTCTGCATTTGTAAGGAAGAAAATAACAGTAGTTTTAATAATCCATACATCTACCGTATAACACACCTCTCTGTGGGATTATTTTCATAAAACAGTGTGCAAGGTATGTTTTGCCTTTGGTCCGTTGGAGGCACGGATATGCAGAGAGAAAGCCAGCTCGACTCATGCTGTAACCGTCTTAGTATTTGACATTGCCGGCTATTTTTGCCTCTGCGGGTCGCATTGATGAATCGGCGCTCATAATAAGTGTGGGACGTTTGCTGGTTTGCAAATGAGCCAGGCGGTCGCTCTGCGTGCAGGCGCGGAGGGCTGGAGAGTCGGCTCTTCCTTTTAACCGGCTTGCAGCGTCTTCCTCTCTCTTGAAGTAATCAAAGCGTGAAATGACATCCAAAGCTGTGGATTGGGTAAATACTGTTTGGGGGAAAAAAAAAGGCTTGCATGAGAAAAGGGGAAGCCGGAGGAGGTCTATTTGATGTGACTCCTTGTCATCACCAGGGCGTCATGTTTTATTTTTAGCGCTTCAGACTTAAAGGAGGAGGAAGGGGGGGGCGTCATGATTCGCAGTTGAGCCTTGGTTTAATTTGGCCTGCTTTGTTAAACCAGAAGTTGCCCAAAATGGAGTGGAACAACACTCGGCTATACACGCGAGGAGGAAATCAATTTAGACTAAAACTAGGCCTGCTTACTGTATTATTCATGGTTGAGTGATTGGAATAGCTGCCTGTCTGAACAAACACTGACATTTGCTGGCTCATAGGTGGGATGGGTTGTTTTCTCTATAACAGCCAGAGAGGGGACTGGAAGTTTGCCTTGAGATGCCATAAACTGACACACCTTGATAGAAAACAAATGGCCAGTGTTATGACACTGATCACTCAGATTCAGTGTGCTTGTAGATGGCTGTTTGGTGCAGCCCGGAGAGTAACAGCAGGACCTTTCTTTTGTTTTAGGCCTCTCCTGTCGGATTATTTGTTAATTACACTCATCTTAGTCCCAATTGGATTCTTCCTTTGAACAATGCCAGCCTTGACAAAAGAGGCCAGCTCCTGTTATCGAGGCGCCTGTGCTCTGTGTGTGCGTGTGCGTGTGAGAACAACAACATAAAAAACCTCAATATTTGCCGACAAATGCCATCTGATGTGATACGCTAATGCTGCAGACGATTTGGCAGCTGCATCTGTCGGGTCGTGCAGACTAATAGGACCTACATACTGGATCTGTATCTGCCCCCCCTCCCCTCCACTCTCTCCCTCATTAATCATGCAGGGATCCATAGATAATGGATGGTGCCCACGGTGTCTCTAGCCTTTCACTGCTTACCGGCCAGACGGATCTGTTAACATGACCTATATACGCGGACGCAGCATTGTGCCTTCAGACACGCATCAGTGGACGTGACATCAAACAAACATGAGGGGTTCTTAGTGGATAAGTGTTCATTTCACCTTCTACAGTATTTAGTGTAATGTGATTTTTTTTTTTCCGCTTCTCTCCCCAAATCAGCCTTTGAATATTAAAAATACTACTTGAATTTTGCAACGGTTTTAAAGAACTGCACAAAATCACTGACTTTTTGTGGTCACAAATATGAGGCGATGTCACTGTCCTGTAGTTAGCATCACTAATATGGTCCTGGTACGTTATGTCTCTATGTGTATTTCCTAATCAAAGAAGGCTGTCTTAAGTGAATCAGCAGAGAAAATGAATAAATATGCTCTGTGTGCAGGTGTGTAATTTGGTGATGAGTGATGAATAACTCAGCCACACAGGTCGCACACATCCTTAATAGCATGACCCATCAAACGTCGCCCGTGAGTCATCGCTGTCTATGAGCTGAAAGAACATACGGTGGCATGCACACAAACACTGTGTATTACCTACAGTAATGATGTCAGTGAGGAGTAACTGAAGAGCTGTCTGGTTGAGAAAAGTCTTTGAAATAATCAAATTTATAGCATAACGCGATCCGATCAGATCAATAGGTCACGATGTATGAGCCCCTCTCCTCTCTGCTGCGGTGTATGGTTCAGGATGAGCAGAGATAAAGGGCTGGTAATCAAACAGAGAGGTTTCCATTGTCCTCCTCTCGATGGATCCAGTCAATCTGACTATTGTCTGGAGCAAAGCCTCTTTGCTGTGCCATTTGGAGACATTAGGAGATGAGATAAGGTCTCAGACACGCTATAACCCAGCTTTACTGTGACCCGGTGGACAGAATACATTTGTATACCAGTACAACCCAGCAACGCACAAATTATTGAAGGGTTAATAGCGCGTGTCCAATTGTTCACTAGGACCAGGGACGCAGACCACTATTACATTTGTTTTTTACCATTCATTACAGACGTGAGCGAAAATCATAAAAATCATACAAATGACTGTCTTATTACTCAGATGAATGTAACTGAACAATTATCGATTATTTAGTTACATTTCACATTAATTGACCAGAGAATTCACTGGTAGCTAAACCGGCAAATACATAAAAGTCTCTGAGAGTTTCCGAAAGTCTAGTTTTGACAAAATATCTCATGAAACTTGACAAAAATGTGTTTTTTCTTGAAGTTAAAACTACTACTAAATTCCTGTTTTAAACTGATGTATAGTTGTAAGCTGTATCTCTCTAGATGGCCGCTGTGTGCCTTACTTTCTCTTTGGATTGAGTTTCAAACCTCAAACCTGACACCCTTTTAAATGGCAGTCATTTGTATTTTAATTAGCAGTGTAATTCTCCGTGATCACCGTTGGGGGTGACCATTAAGGGAACATGTAGGGATAAAGACATTTTATGCTGCTTTCACGCAGCCCACATCTGGGATTTACCTCATTGTTGTACCCGCCACAGTCGGTGCTCTAATGTCCCCTGTTTTTCTACAGCACATCATACAGTATATACTTGTCCTTAACTTTGTGGCTCCCTCTCCAACTCTGTCTCACAATCTCTTTAACAGACGATCCTGGCAGAGGTCCCACTGCGGGCTATCTGGAGTCATTCGTCTCTGACAACGTTTTTGTGCGTCTCTCCCTGCAGGTAAATTTCGTGGCATGTCAGCTGTTCGCCCTGCTGATGGCTGTGTGGTTTCGGATCTACCTCCACCCCAGTAAGACCAGTCCTTTCATCAGACATGTGGTGGCCACTCTGCTGGGCTTCTACTTGGCTCTCTTCTGCTTTGGCTGGTGAGTCACTGCTTTTTATTTCTTTTTATTTATTTATTTTTATTGTCATCGCTGTCATTTTATTCTCTGCTTCGTCGTTCCTGTCTTCCCTACGCAGAATTTCTTCCTATAATATTCTGTCATTGTGGCTGTGTCCCAATTTCAGGCTGTTGTAAATAAACGACCCCGTTCTGCTGGATTGTTTGAAAGGATGTTGTTGATGTTATGGTTCGGGTATTGGTATATGAGATGTTACATAATGTTATGCTGTAAAAGGAAATGTACTGCAATGA
>JAOXYL010000113.1:11627773-11663901 GCA_028564955.1 Terapon puta | reverse complement strand
GTTCTTTGATAGAGAATGTTTTTTTAAGTTGGAAGGAAGAGGACCGGGTGTCAGAGAGCCTAAAGAATAGAGGAGGAAAATGGAAAGAGCAGCTACAGGAAGTTAAAAAAATACTCCAGAGGAAACTGTTGAGACACTACTGCAGCTGATACTGTTACAACTTTTTACTGGAAGCTAAGGCCGTTAGTTATCTGTATCAAATGCAACAATACTGTTTGAATAAGCAGTTTCACATGATAACGTCCTCTAAACTAAAAAATAAGCATCCAATATAAAATTTAACTGTGAGAGGAAAAAAAAAAGACAAAACGCTGTAACGAGCTACTTGCATGTGTGTTGTGGTTTTAAAATTCACCACAGTGTCTTTGACGTTCTTTCTCAGGCCCATGATGGTCATCACACAGAAGATTACCAGCTTGGCGTTTGAAATACACGACGGTAAGGCGAGCATCTAAAAGCGCCTCTGAAGCATGTCTGTGTGTTTTCTGTGAGTGTGCATCTATTGTGGAAATTAAAAAAAAAGAAGAAAAGAAAACAGAAAAAAAAGTGGCAGGCGTGACAGAAGTGAAAATGGTTCAGTTCTCCTCGGAGTTTAAAAACAGATCACATGGCCACGTTTCCGAGCCAGTAGTCAGTTCTGACAGTGGACTAGTGAACCAGAAAGAGCAGAAACGCAGTTATGTAATGGGGCAATGACCAAGTATGCACTCTCTCCCTCTCGTTTTCATTTAAACACAGGCTGAACACTGTTAAAACCTGGATACTGACGCTTTAGCCATTTATTATCGAAACATAACCCAAAGCACAGCGTGTGTCGTTGGCCGGTCCCTTTGCGGCGCTAATCTCGGGGCCAAACGCCGCATGTGCTAACGAGCAATAAAAAAAGATGGAGACTTGACACCAGGGTTAAAATAAACAAGTGTGATCAAGTGTCAGAGAGGCTTAGAGACCGAGGAGATGATGAGAGTCACTTACAGCTTTTTAGTTCCCACTTGGAGTCTTAAGTCCCCTCAGGACACTCTACACTGAACACAATCGGCAGTCTAATAACAGATTGTGGTTTGACACGTATGTGTGTGTATGCCGCATTGAAAAGTGTGTCGAGTTGTAAATTCTGCTCGGGTCACTGATTCTCCTCACGACTGTGAGTCTAATGAGAAAACTAAGACTGTAATCCCCGTCCTCAGAGAACTGTCATACCCTGATACCTGCCCGCTGTTTACACTCACACATAAGCTGGGCAGTATTTTTTTTCTATGTTTCATACACAGTTAAATAAATGAGAGACTTATATTACAGCTCTCAAGACTAAAAAGTTGTTAGAGACTAAAAGGAGGCTGCTTCAAAACTCATTGTTTCATTCATATAATGGAATCAGAGGTTTAATAGCAGCCGGAGGAGCAGAGAATTTTTTACTTTACTCTGCCTTGCGCGATGGGCCGCACACTCAGCCTCAACATGTGCCCCGTGATGCCAAAAGCCAGCCGTGAGTGTGCAGTCTAATGAGTCGCTTAGCCGCAGGTCTTTGTAAAAATAGAGCAGTCAGGTTAAAACAAATACACGCAGACATTTAGCCCAAAGAGCGGAGCAGGCCTCCACTAACCTTCTCAATAACAACAATAATCACCATCAGGATGTCTGGCCAAGGTGCAGTTGTATGGCCAATGTGTGAGGATGGAGCCAACATAAAAGAGCGGCCAGAGTGACCCGTGTGAGATTATGAATTCTTTTTGAGGTTGTGTATACAACAGCCTACTCCCTCGGTTGCATCACCCTGTCTGTCCTCTGTTTACCCTCGCTCCGTCTCTCGCTCTCTGTCACACTGTCCTTAGCTGAAGGAAGTCGATGTTATTTACATCCACATACCCACGTGGCCTTCCTGTCCTCGGGGCCATGTGTTGCAATAGTGGGCACCTCTTGACACCTGATAGATTTGTCTGCAATATCTGCAAACCACAAGAGTGATATTATATAATACTTAGATGGAGATAGGTAGATGACCTTATTGATCGCCTGAAGCAAAGTAAGTAATGTGTGTGTGTGTGTGTGTGTGTGTGTGTCTTTGCACTGTACATTTATGCTGTTATCCATACCCTGTGTTGAAAACTGAATGAAATAAGACCATGGTTTCCTGGTACAATGTGTATTTAATTGAATTTGAATGTGACTTGTGTCTGTGTGTCTGTCTGTAGGTTTAGCCAAGCGAGAAGGACAGCTGACTTCCACTCAGAAATACCTAGCTATCAGGTATGTGACTCAGGTATGTTTTTACTGCTTTGGATGATGGGTACATTCTGTAACTTCGGATTAAAAACATGACACTTTAAATTAGAGTCAAAACTCTCTGCTTTGTACTTTAATAAAGGGCTCATCGCTTTTTGCATTGCCCACCCTTCAGACTCTCCCTGGTGTTGTCAAGCAGTTGTTAGGCACTCGGTATCCAGGAAACCATTCACTGCTCTCATGTGACTCGTATTGCAGGAATGCCCTACCCTTCATCTATCCTGTATTGCAACTGCAGATTCCTTTCCCTGGTAGATATTATTTGTGAAGGTAGTGACGCTGGAAGGCAGAAACAACATAGACAAGCAGGATTTTTCTTTTTTGGTTCCAAAATGACTTGGTGCTGTAAGTAAACAGGGAGTTAATGTTGGACAATACAGCACTCACCAGTGTACCTAAAGGTCCCAAATATGACGCAGACTAACAAATCTTTCTTTCATAAACCTTTGCTGGTTTACCGTTAAGTTTACCGTTGGGTGAGGAATTAGCAGTCGGAACAAGAGCTCCTGTTCAGGGAGTTAGATTGCAACCTCACCCAGTGCATTAAATTTAGCAAGGAAGGATGAAAAACCACAAAATCTTCAGCCAGAGCACTCAGGCCCTCCCTCTTTTCATGGTCAGCTCAATAGAAAATATAAAACCGTACTGAACATGACGCCATCACTACACATGGTAATTTGTATTTGAAAGTTTCCCTGCTCTTGTCTCCTCCCTGTGGTCCTAAGGCGGATGCCCAGTTTGCTGGAGTACCTGAGCTACAACTGTAACTTCATGGGCATCCTGGCAGGCCCTACCTGCTCCTACAACGACTACATGGCCTTCATTGAAGGCACAGGCTACCAGCCACGCCACCACGAGAATGCCAATGGCAAAGAGAATGGGAAGTACAAACAGAGTGAGCCCTCACCCAAGGTACAGCAGTTTTTCTAATGCTTGAACAATAGTGTATACATCACGTGAATTCTGCAACCACTGTGTATTACAGGAAAGCTATATTTTGTACTATGATGGGTGAAAACCTGCCTAAAATGCTTTAAACCCTCAAAAAGAATACGTGAGTTGGTGGTTATGTTACAAAGTAGGGCTTTAAACTATGCAATTCTCATTTAAATGCACATTTGGGTCATGTTTGAAAAAGGCCTGTACTATAGTAGAGTTGTTTTAAGGGGTGCAGGGTAATTATGATTCATTTTGTTCCTTTCAGAGGAACAGAAGCTGTTATGGCATTGAGAATTTAATGACGCAGATTTCTAAACCTCAAGGTCATTTGTGTTTTCTTAGTGCATAATGTATTAATAATTTAATCACACTCCAAAATTTGAGTATGTTTTGTCTCAGAAGAGAGGAGAACAGAAAGAAACGCAGGCATCTCTAAATATAAAACAGGAGAGAATGCTCAAGGACTTGAGTTAACCTCAAGTCAACTTAGCAGTTTTTGAAGTATCACATTGTGATTGGTAGTTTTCTAGAATATAATATGGTGTCATGGGTTTTAACTGCCTGCTTCCTTGTATCCCTCCCTCCCTCTCTCTCTTCCTCTCTCTTCCTCTCTCTCCCTCTCTTTCTCTCCTTCTCTCTCTCACCACATCCACCCAGAATGACGTCATCTCCAAGCTGTGCACGTGTGCCATCTCGCTGGGTATCTATCTGTCGTTATGTAAAGTGCTTCCGGTGGAGCACTCCATAGACGATGACTTTATCAAGTCCACACCCTTCTACCTTCAAGTCATTTACCTTTACCTAGCCATGCTGGCTCTGCGGCCAAAGTACTACTTTGTCTGGACACTTGGTGAGTATGATGTGGTTTTATTACAGCAGCACACATTTCCTCCCACCTATCTGATATTCAGTCCCAAGATTTTTTTTTTATTGTTGGCAAACCAAATGTCATGCAAAAAATTATTGAAATACAACAAATATCAAATGGGCTTCCAGCTGATGGTCACAGACTTCAAATGTGTAACATGCAGAGACAAAACCATTGATGTTATTGGCCTTCAGAATCACATATTTGATCAAATAATGGGTATCAAAGGAGACTGGCAGCGAGAGTTGCCCTGGATGGTGTTCATGTTCATATCTCTGTCTTCTTCTGTCAATAATGGACTCAGACTGGAGACTTTCCTCCATCCTCTGGAGCGACTATTGACTCTCAATTCGGAGTGAGTGACTTTGGAGTGAACAAAGCAGCACTAAGACTGATGTGAATTTTATACACAGTCAGAGTCTCTGCTTTGCTTTCGCTCAATGCTGCTACTCACTTGAGTGGTATGAACTCACTGAGCTGCTATGGGCTCAGAGAGTCTGGTTATTTTTAAAGGAGCTGTACAGCACGTTGAGATACAGCCCAAAATAAAGTCTCAACCCTTACACAACAGTGCCATCTAGTGCTGCATTGAAAACTGCAGCTCTTCCTTCTCGCCAATGACAAACACACGTGATGCTGCATCTCCATCTGTTTCTGTCACTGTTGCACGAACTAATGGATTCTAAGGAAGCGTCATCCTTTACTCTTGCTGCTCTAGCACTCAGAAACATTTGTGCCCTTCTCCTGCAGCTGATGCTATCAACAACGCTGCCGGGTTCGGCTTCAATGGATACAACAAAGATGGCTCCCCACGGTGGGACCTGATATCAAATCTCAGAATACTGGACATTGAGGTCAGGTTCTTTTTATGAAACCTAACACATCTAGATAATGATCTTTTTCCAACTAAAGCCTTAAAGTGTGTTGTTTTATCACAATTTTTCAGTTTGCCACCAGTTTCAAAAGTTTCCTAGACAACTGGAATATCCAGACAGCTCTCTGGCTCAAAAGGTAAGAGCATTCAAACAGACTTTGCTCAGCTGTGTGAGTGAAAACACTGGCTCCAGAGGGTTACTGAAAGATCTGCATCAATTTATGAGCCATATCTTCACATCTCAAGTCAAGCATTTTTATTAGAATCATATTTAAATGAAACCAAATATGAGTTGTTGCAAAACTGTCATGTAATAATTTAGATAATTATAAACAATCAAACATTTTGACCTGTACATACTTTATTTTTCAGCTGTACTGACCATACACTGGATGTGTTTCATGTCTGTCTTCTCCTCAGGGTGTGCTATGAGCGCTGTCCCATCAACCCCACTGCTGCCACCTTCCTGCTGTCAGCCATGTGGCACGGGGTGTACCCCGGCTACTACCTGACCTTCCTTACTGGCATTGCCATGACCATGGCTGCACGTGCAGTGAGTACTCACATGGCTTCTGTCTATACTGCACCTATTGTTTGAGCTTTTCCTTGCCAGATTTAGCCAAATAAATTAAAAAGACAATTTTTCAGTGCAGTATATTATGCTATTGCAGATAAGGAATCATAAAATATATCCGCCAGCTATTATAGACATTTTTACAGAAAATTATATTTATTTCCTTTTCAATTATTCACATTTACCACTGCTGCTTAGTGGACCCACAAACACAAAATAAAATCTTTATATCAAGAATAAGATGATGAAGGAGTAGTGCACCACTCATGTTTTTAAAGTGTGAAGCTATTACCACTAATCTCTGCTAATGTAGACCTCTTCACTCTCTTCTTGTGGAAGATATTTATGTAGAGACAGTGGGGTGATGGTACAGAGGGAAAATTGCACTGTAAATCTTGATAATCTACAAGAGACGGTCGATTAACTGAAACTGCAGCATAATGATTTGTTGTGCAGGTGAGTTCCTGCAGGGACTTTGTTCTTTTTTATCCAAAGGAGGACAAAGACACCACTGACCCAGATACACTATTAAACTAGTGGCCACTGCTGCATGGAGATAGAGAGAGAGGCAGATGTCTCTGAAGAGTTGTGATACGTAAAAAGATGGCAAGAGAATGACATAGAAGAGAAGAACGAGCAGATTAGAAGCAGAACTGGGCAGTAATGCATGCTTCATCCCAGGAACTAGGCCAGCTGCTTCAGTTCAAGCCGAGTTTACTGCGCAGTCAAATTTAATTTAAAGTTTAAACACTGATTTGCTAAAAAATGATGTCAAGAACTCACAGGATGTTTTTCTTCTTCCAGATAAGGCACAACATCAGACCATACTTCCTGGTCTCTGACACGTACCACCGCATCTATGATGTCATCACGTGGGCGTGGACTCAGATCGCCATTAGCTACACAGTGGCGCCATTTGTCCTACTTGCCGTGGGACCCTCACTCAAATTCTATTGGTACGTGGACTCGTGTCTCTTACTGTGGACTAATTAGTGGAGTGACTGCTGTTGTGTAAAATAATTGTTACAATAAGCCTGTAAATGAAGTCACTGGCCACAGTGTAGAAATGAACGCTTTTTTGTTATTAGCCTGGTTCCCTCTTGTCCGGCTGTAACACTTAACAAGACAGGTTAATGAGAAAAGGACGTGGAGGATTTACGAGGAGGAAATAAAGTGAGCGGAACACTTCTCAGCCCAACAGCGGTCAGCGTCCATATTTAGCTCAGTCTGAGAGCTGTCTCGTTTCATCCCTGGCACAGAAAGAAGTGACATTTTTCCCTCAGCTGTTTTTGCACTCAACCCGAAAATAAATAAATGATACGACACAGAATTAGCCGCTCCTCCCTAACCATTACTGATTATGATGCATATCAGAAGGTGGTCAATATCCCCCGCCTTTCTCAAAGGTATTTACTAAGAGTCTCCAGCCAATCAAGAGAGGCTGTTATGCTGTGTTTAGGCACAGCACTAATGCTAACATCAGCATGATAAAGCTCTCATGTTTACCGTGATCGTTATCGTAGTCTGGCGTGTCAGCATGCAGGCGATTGCTCATCTGCACCAAACACAGAGTAAAACAGAGAATGTCATGTGTCTTGCATGTGTCCTGTATATGTTGGATGAATTTTGACCCAATGATGGCACACTAAAAGTTGAAAGTTATTACAACTCATCCCATGAGGATTGATTTAATGTCATGAGACATTTCACTAAAGAATAAAGAGTTTCATCTCATGGTGGTGCTAGAGAAAAACTCAGGGGGTCACCAAAGCCCTCTTGGGGCCAGAAATATCTGTGAAAAATTTAATTGGCAGTCCGTCCAGTAATACTCATAATAAAGATTCATTCTCACTGTTGGCTGTGTTTGCAGGTCATGGTACTGCTGCCTACATCTCCTCTGTCTGCTGGTGGTCCTGGCCCTGCCCGTCAAATCGAAACGCCGGCAGGCCAAAGAGCAGCAGGACAGCCTCCAGGACAGCCAGGTGGACCACAACAGCACAGACAACAACTGCAACCAGAAGGACAAAGCCACATGAGGCTCGGGATGGCGGTGCACAGTCCTTTCAGCAGCAGACACACTGACTAGGAAAACCACTGAGAGCTGGAGTGTGGCGAGTCTGTTTACCTGACAAAGAACCAAATATCGGACGCTCTGAAAAAACCCTAACAGACAGAAAACACAAGTTCAAAGTTCTGTCAAAACTTCCAGTAGCAAGGATGACAGCAATCACACTTGGTTGAGAGACCAGGATGAAACAATGGCCACGGTGTAAACTAATGAGTGGTAGTGGTTACTTTACATTGCATTAGTGGAAACGAAGACTTCCAAGCTGCCTTAAACCCTCTATGTACTCGTGCGGTGAAACGACAGTCGGGCGGCTCGCTGCAAGAACCGCCGTGGTGTCGGGTTGTACAAACAGAATAGAAGTGCAGTATGTGGAGGGTTTTTGTCATTGTCTGGATCACAAGTGGACCGAAAGTGTTCATGTAAAAGAAACATAACCTTTATCATCAGCTGCCAATTTCAAACAGGCCTTAGGATCCTTCGAAACATTGTTTGATTTCTATGTCTTTTTTAAAGATCTTTATTGGAGAAGAACTCACATTATACGTGTTTTGTATTTAGATGTTTGTGACAACACTATTCGAAATCCATTCTCAATGCTTTTTTTTTTGGTTGTTGTTGTTGTTTGTTTTGTTTGTTCTTTTTCTGGGATGATTGACTTCAGAGAGAGTCTCGCAGTGGAATTCAGATCTCGTCCGCCTCCAGCAGTGGAAAGTCTAAAAGAGGCACTCAAGAGTTACTAAATGGATTTTTCTTATTCTTTTTATATTTTTCATATCTGCTGCTTTTATTTTTCTTTTGGACAAACATCAGATAACTCATCAGATAAACGTGTGTTTTCAAAGGGAGTTTATTTACCTTGTTGTGATTTAGTTTTTTTTTGTTTGTTTTTTCCTTCAGGATTTCTGACTCGGGGTTCAGGGGTGTGATCTTATTTTGTTTTTCCTCATGGTTCATGTTTTTCACACGACAGGTTTCCTCTGGGCTCAAATGCCTTGCCTCTGTGAGATAAATATCTTAAACCATTAAATGAAAAAGGTCCTAATTATGAAAAAAGTGTAATTGCAGAAACACACTATCGAACGCTCATGCAGTTAATTGATCATTTTAATGCCTAAATCAGATTGCCACTGAATATTTATTGAATTGTCATAAAGGTTTTGTAGCCATAATTATTATAAGCCAATTGAATGTAAAAGAAAAGTTTCCCATTTTTTTCCACAGTGCATAAAAGCACATATTGCGCTCGGGCTGCAAAGTGTGCAATTTGCATTTGATGTGAGGAAATCTGCAGCAGTTATGTACATGACACCATATTGTACAAATCTCAAAGACATAGACCAGCTGTTGTGGTAAATGGTCTTACTTCATATTGTGCGCACTTATGTTAGTGTAGGGGATGTTTCAGGGTGCATTTACTGTAGGTTGTGTGAGACACTGGGTCCCTATGTCGTTTTTTGGTCCATGGCTCACCTTAAGCCTTTCAAATCATCCAGTTTACCCTCTGCAACACACGGCAGTACGAACGGCCGCATGTGTGATTCTTCATTTGTTTTTCATTAGGAAATTTTATCGATTTAGTCAAGGAAATGTGGACATTTATGACAAAGGAGGCAAACAGTTGCTTAAAGAATAAAAAGACACAATTTTGCTACCTGTTAGAGCAGAACATAGCCTGGGGATTTCAGACCCACAATATCAGACACTTTGAAGTTGTGCTATTCTTTTTTTCTTATCTCAGAAATTGTCAGTAATTTGAGTTGATTTTGGTGCATTTGTGTCATGTAAGATAACAAAGCAGCAGAGGTGAGCTTTGAAGTATGGACCTCTTTCATTTCTTTTTAAGGTTTTCTAACATTTGCATATTCCTGCCATAACTCTGTGTGTGTTTGTGTGTGTGTGTATGTGTGTGAATGACCAGTATTCATGTGATCCGTACATGTCGATGTGGTCTCATGTAAACTATATTTGTAGCCTGGGCCCTGTGTAGGCGAGTGCGGCCCACTTAAGGGAAAGGGATGTCATTCTACAAACATAGCGATTATTGCACTGCATGGCCACCCAAACCAGCAGATCAATGCAAACTGCTCCATATGTCCAAAGTGCCAAATCAAGAATGGCGCATTTTGTTTTTGTGTGTATGTGAGCATGCGTGCCTGTGCGTGTGTGTGTTTGTGTGCGTGCATGTGTCCATGTAGTATGTGTGCGCGTGTGCCTGTGTAACATAATGGTTATTTTTGTGTCAGAAGGAGATTTATTGAAAGATTTGTATAACAGTACATTAAAATTCTGATTTATGTGGCAAAATAAAGAGAAATTATTTTTAAACACTAAAACTGATGTTTCAAATTGTATGTCTTATTTTATCTGTCCAATAATGGAAATAGATATCGGTAAAAATATAGTTTGACAAGCTTGGTTTAATGACTGGAAAACAGTCATATTGTCATTGTATGTTTTTAAAACGGTTGCTGTCAAATAAATGTAACAGAATAAAAAGTACAATATTTATTACTATCCAAGTGAAGTGCAAATACCTATAATTTATATTTGAGTGAATTATTTCAGTAAATGTACTCAACTTGCCTCCACTACTTAGTGAATACAAATAGCTAGTTGTTATAAAAAGTCCAGTCGATTCTTACCAGTGATGGCAGGTAACTAAGTACATTTACCAAATTAATGTAGAGTAAATAGGTACTAGGTAATATTTAAGGTACTTGTACTTGATTTGATTTTTCATTACTTCCACTTAATAGAATTTAGAGGGGAAACTGTATTTCTTACTCCTCCCCATTTATTTGACAGCATTAGTTACTTAGTTAGAGAGCTGTTAGTTAGTTACAAAATAAGATTTTTGCGCACTAGACATTTTAAGAGTTTCAAAGACTTTTTTTTTGTTTTGAATTACAGTAAAATTTAAGATAACATTTGAATTAAACTACCCAACAGTTTAAACAAGTACAGCTAAAACAATTAGTTCATTTAATTTAATAATTAGAGGTTTGGACTGTTGGCAGGACAGTGTGGGCTTTGGGTCATTTTATCTGCAATTCTCACTATTTTCTAAATTTTTAAAACCAACCAACAAATCAGTTGATGCAGAAAACATTCAGCAGACTTCCATAATAAAAATAATTATCAATTACAGACCTGTATGAAATAACTCCACCATAACAGAATAACAAAGAGCTTTGAAGTATGGACCTCTTTCATGTCGTTTTTCAGATTTTCTAACATTTTCTTATCTCTGCCATGACCATGTGTGTGTTTGTGTGTTGCCAGTATTAATATGACCTGTTGTTGTTGATGTGATTTCATGCAAACTGTAGTTGGAGCCTGGGCCTGCGCAGGCACGTGAGGCCTACTTACAACAGTAAAACCATCCTTTTAAATTTGTGCATAAATAATAATATAATGTATAATAGTAGAGCAGTCACAAGGGGAATTTTTCTGTTCTGCTTTTGAGTATTTTAGTATTTGAAGTAAAATTCCCTAATGACACTTTGAGCAACATTTTCATTGCAGGACCTTTATTTTACAAGAAACCTTATGCCAAGTTCACAAGCTCTTCCTCTACTGGTGATGGACAATAAGACCATTTAAAATGTCCAGGATGACATCCAACAGTCAGATCTGTCAGATAGTGTCTGTCCTACTAGTCAAACTATGATAAAGTGTGTATGTGTGTGTGTGTGTGTATACCTCTCCACAGTAAGTCGACTGTATATAATTATTGTATATATATATGTCTACACACTGGCTCTGTACTCCTCCATGGAGTGTTCATGCCCCGCCCCCGCCACATGTTCCGCCTCTGTCACCTCTCTGTCAGTCGGTGGGCGGAGCTTCACTGTAGCAGCCCAGAAGCAGGTTAACGCTCCTCCGACCCCAAAAAAAGCCTAAAATGACGTGAAAAAGCGGCATTTTTAACCGCATTTTCCTGACAGGAAACAAGACACAGTCGTTTACACAGGGGCCCGGCACAGGTAAGGCGACTTCCGGTCGTGTAGTGTACTTTTTCTTGCCCTTTTTGAGGGGTGATAAAAGTAACCTGTTGGGTAGCCAGGCGGTGCGAGCTAACGTTAGCATGTTAGCCGCTGGGAGTGTTTGTGCTGCTGCTTCCTAGTGACAGTGCGGGTTAAACACGGGAAGTCAGCCTGCAACATCAACATCTCTCTTTAAAACTTCTCCATTGGAGACCGGAAACTGAATATAAGTTTATTTAAGGGCCTCATGAGGTAGGAGTGTCATCCAGGTGTTTACTTTTCTTCATAAGGCAGTTAGAAAAGTGCCTTACCTGCTGTTATTGTTATTGTTGTTGTTGTTTTTGTTATTG
Source organism: Terapon puta (assembly GCA_028564955.1). Classification (NCBI taxonomy): domain Eukaryota; kingdom Metazoa; phylum Chordata; class Actinopteri; order Centrarchiformes; family Terapontidae; genus Terapon; species Terapon puta. The sequence continues at coordinate 11,651,959 of JAOXYL010000113.1, read as the reverse complement.
TTGTTGTTGTTTTTGTAGTAGTTGTTGTTTTTTTGTTTTTGTTTCAAGCTGCAGTCAGTAAAAGCACACAACCCAGTGCATATTATATTCAGCACCACCTGGCCAACATGGCAGGGTTTCTCCAGCAGCTGCAGGGATCAGGGGTTTGCTCCAAGCAGGAGTGGTGTGGATAAGATTTCAGGGCGAAACCACAGACTTGATATAAACAGATCACTTCCAGGTACTGCTGTGCTGCTAAACTTTCCCAGATCGCTTCAGTAAACCTGTTTCTTGGGTACGTGCTGGGGGAGCTGAGTCCTCAGCAGTTTCAGACCCACATGACCGGGGCCGTAAAGAGCTGACTGGTTAAATTTAGAGATCCTATCCCATGTTGCCTCCCGAGTTCATGTTTGTGTGTGTTCAGATAACAGCGCAGCTCACATTTTCACCGCGATATCGAGTGTTTTTTACATAAGTACTGGACTCTGCCTGACCTGAAAGCAGACCCGGCTGTTTGTGTCTTGACATAAATCCTACTGATGTGTGGAGAAGCCTGACTAGACTTTTTAAATGTTTTGTTTCAGTTGCCTTTAAATTTCAGTTTTCTTGCTTTGGATATATCAGTGTTTTAGAATGAAGCCCGTAAACAACAATGACGATGAAAGACTTTATCTGTTTGGTCATCATATCTACTTCACTACAAATGTCCTTAATCCTTAATCAAAATTAGTCTTATTCCTATTTGTGAATGTATGCAGATGCACATATACCTTTCTCCATAGTGTTGAAAGGATTAGTTAGTTAAGTCACAAGTTATTTAAGCTTTTTTTAAACACAAATAATCTAAAACCTTTCTTATCTTTAGTCTGAATATTTTTGAATATCCTTGGGATCGTCATTAAGACCAAATGATTAACGGGTTGATTAAATAAAAATGGTCAGATTAAACTCATGAAAATGATGTTAACTGGTGCCATATTCTTGATATAACTGTATATGGGCTCAGGATCCGCTGTATGTGGGCTTTTTAATAAAACAATTGTGATAATTTGTGGATCAAGATTTACTAGCCCAACTTGACATATAAGTTTCTTCTGGCCAGAAGTAAATATTCAAATAAAACCCCAGTGTCTCAGGAATAGTTCAATATTTTGGCTTTAATTAGTGAGCAGTATTGTCTTTTAAATTGTAAAAAGTGTGATAATCCTCCTGTGACAGCTCTGGTTAATATCCATCAAATGTTTCTTTAGCGCATTATTCACAGAATGAAATTGCCCAAACCAGGCCGATATCTTAATTGTTTTTCCTCTTTTATCTGTACCATTCGGTACCTAGCCAGTGCATGTAATGAATGAAAATCAGGTCGCGTGTGTCCATTGTGTTGGGAAGGGATGGGCGTAGGCCTGCCTCCTCATCTAATATTCAGCTTTGAGTGAAGGGGGGATGCTGAGCGTGAGCCGGGCAGAGCTTGTTGATACTGTGTGTGAGTGAGTGAGGGATAAAGATTGGTGCTGAATAGATAAATAAAAGCGTCACCATACACCAAGGTAAGGGTCTCTTCAGCTCATCTTTTTGTGTGTCTTTTCTAAAGAACACGTGTTACTTTTTTAGCTGCTTTAATCATTTGTTTGAATGGATTTCCACTATTTTTTCTGTGTTTTTTCTGTTTTTTTTTTACTGGTATAAAAAGATGTGTGTGAGCTCCCGTGATCATTCAGAGAGAGCTGAATGTTTACTGATTGGTTCTTGTCGAGTCTTATCATCCACCCATTGTGTTGAGAGACAAGGGGCTGGGGAGGGTGTGTCAACAGGCTCCCATTGCCTCCACTGTAAACAAAGGATCTCTTTTTTGCCTTTATGTTTGACACTTTCTAACGTGGGGGAACAGTTGTCCATTAATCCCTGACTGAAGAAACGGTCAGACTTTAGAAAGGACAAAAGAATATGTAGTTATTCATTGACCGCCTGCTCTGAATTTCACTGTTTTGGGCCTTTGCACTGACAGACTGACAGGCATGTGATGTTTAAGCGTTTATTGACCTGAGCCTGAGCAGCTTGTCCCACGGATTATGTTGAAATATCGAGCGTAGTGTTTGCCAGCTTTTACGGGAAACCCATTGCCAAGGTAACATAGCAGGAAACGAATGCCTCTGATTAATTCTGCGTTACTATGGCAGGAAGTCAGACTGACCATGATGGAAGAGCCCAACTTGATGAATCATTAATGAGTTTTTTATCGATCGGCTGAATCCCTGCTACAGCTAAAATAGCCATATTTGAGAGGGCTTTGTTTTGCCAGGTGAAATAATGTGTTATGTCTAGGAAGCTTTGACATTTTACAGTTTATTATGTTTCTTTTCAGTGCCTAATATTTATATAAATGTTATTCATGAACAGAGCTGTGAAGTTGTGGGATAAAAAAAGGTTAAAATGAGTCAGTAAATTGAGGAACATGCTTGTCTATGTCTGGGTTTAAAATCATTCATTTGGATGCTGCAGCCTAATTATAGATAATTTCCCCAAAGTGGACTGTCTACATTGATTTGTCAGATGCAATTGCCTAACTGCGTCTCACAGCTATTTCCCATCAATGCAATCCAGGTTCAGCTAAATAGTGAGCAACTGTGCACCTATTGTACTCTCAGATACTTCAAAGAAGTAGCATTTTTCTTGTTTAGCGTACACAAGTTCCACAAAGTCCAATTTTAAGGTGGTGGGGGGAGGGTCGAACTGAGGTTGGTCTTGATATAATTGGAGCGCGTGGTCGAGTGCACCGATTATCCAAGTTGCCAAGACATCAAAGGATCAAAGTTTAAAGACCATTGTTTGTCTTCTGTGGTATTTGATGACTTAGTGGACTTCTGCAAGCGGAGCATTTTGATCGCTGTGCCTTCATTAGACGGAGCAGACAGATTTCAGTTCATGTTTTCAGCATGAGCAGGCAGACTGAACTAAACTGAAGTGAACCAAGTGGCCCCTGTTAGCTCTTGAGTAATGAGCACATTCAGTGCATCGTCCTATTGTAACCATAACTTTACATTCTGATCGGAAAGGACACGTAAAACTTTATCTTAAAGGTCCTGAAGGCAGACACACGAACTGATTATACTGATTATACTGTCTTGATGATTCTTTTTACTTTTACACTACAAAATGTATGGAAACAATCTATATGCAAATACAAGTGTGCACACACAGGCAAACAATACTGGTGAACATTTGTTAAATAAATTTACATTTACGCAGAAGAATTTCCATGTTTTTCTATTGTGATCATATGTTGTGTTGTAAATAGCCGGGGGAAAACATGCAGCCTGTGTTTTTTTGTCTGTATGGTTGAGGTTATGCGTGTGAGCTGGGTTTGGACGGCATCACTTCAAAGATACACCACACCCTCTTCCCGGATTCGATTTAACGACTCTGCCTCTCTTTTAGCAGTGGTATACATTTAGCTGTGCGGGCCGGATAGATGCCATTAGTATCTTTGTCCCTCAGTGAACGCTAATCCGCTCTCCTCTCGCTCCACACTGGTGTTACAGGTGGTGTAGCAGCCAGCCATGGACACCACTACCTCCCTGAAGATGACCTCTCTGGCCGTCCAGAGTCTGTTCAGCTACGTGGAGGAGGAGAATCTGGCTGCCATCAAAGCGCATTTGGACAAGTTCAGAGATGTGGACAGCAGGAGTGATGTAAGTCGGCCACTTCCAAGTCAGAGTATGAAGTAATGAGAGGATCATGTAACACGTGTTTCGTGGGAAAAGGGATTATAGAATCTGTTGTGATGTCGTATTTGTCTTTGAATTGGACATATATGAGATGTAGTGCCTATAAAAAGTATTTACTCCCCTTGGAAGTTTTCATTCTCAATGTATTTTTTACTTTTAACCCAAACATTTGACCTAGGGGTGTAAAGAAATAATCTCCTGCATGTACACACAGTGTGGGATATTGCTGATGGGATATTGCAGATCATGTAAAGAGACCAAAACCTGCTGTGAAGAATCCTGAGAATTATCTGTGTAGCCAAAGCTTGATATCGCTCATTCCTCTGTGTCATAGACCTCCATTGTTGTCCCAAAACACATCAGTGAGCCATGCCGTTGCCCTGGGTGACTTACGTCTTCATTTCTATAAACATGGACACTCTAATTTATTTTCATGTCAATCCCACATAAAGCGTCCTGCTGCTGTAAACACTTCATGGCAAACCAAATCCATGTCTGAAAATAGATCCTTGCAAATTCATCACTTGGTCCTGTCTGAATAACATCTGCTAAAAAATAGTTTTTAGATTTTCTTTTTTTTAAATTACTCAACCTTTTTTAAGTATTTGTATCCCGTTTTTACTGAATAGACTGAATAAATGGACAAAAGCTTGCTGGTTTTGATCTTTACGTGACATTTGTTGTCAGTAAGAAAAATATAGAATAATCTCTTGTTTATACTTTAACCTAAATTATAGAAAAGCTCTTTACGTGCAGGTCATATGGGATAATGGTTTTCTTCCTGTATAGGATTAGAGCTAAATAACCAAATAGTATCACTGCCTGCCATTTGTTTCCCAGTGAGTTCTCACAGAGAACGGTTTAATTAATTGGCTTGTAGGTGTGTTAAAATCTGCATCACAGTTTCAGTTCCTTCCTTTTCTCCTTGTTCCAGAATGGACAGACTCCCCTCATGGTGTCGGCGGAGCAGGGCAATCTGGAGATCGTACAAGAGCTAATTAGGAGAGGAGCCAACGTTAACTTGGACGATGTTGTAAGCATGTGCACGCACAAGCACAGATAACGTTGCAGACTCCCTTAAACGAACATACAGGTACACGTGGCGTTACAGTTTCCAGGCACAGGTGAAAAACACTGCGGTCATTTCAACCACACCATCGCCACTTGACCAAGGAGACGCAGCTGAACCAGCGGCTTTGATGTTTCCATCCTGCTGAACTCACCACACTCGGGCTTAGTCCCATAGCTATTATGAGCCGTTGTCAGCCATAATGACGACTCATTACACACTTTTACCTTCGCTCTTTTGACTAAATGACAGGCAACACCCTGTTCCTTCAGAAGCTGGCCCCTGCACACGCACACACTCACGCATTGCGAACGCCCTCCCACTTGAGCACACGCATGCATGCTCGCACACTACACCTCTCATTAACATCTCACGTACGCATAACCTGCTATTACACGTAGCACACTTGAACCTGTGCTCACTCTCGCACTATCGTAGAAGACGAGAGGTCAAACATTACATTGCAACATTACTCTCTTTTGCACTCGAATCTCTGACACTCCTGCATGTCCATGCGACACCGTGTTCCCATGAGCACCTGGTACGACCAGCTGGTAGGTACAGTGCTTTAGGCTGTTTCCCGAGGCGTCCCGCGCTGCTCTCGAGCGGACGTTTTTGTCCAGCTGGATTTGGAGTCTGATGGGAGCTCCCAGAGTAACAGGTTGTCTGTGTGTGCAGGACTGCTGGACAGCGCTGATCTCGGCAGCAAAGGAGGGCCACATTGAGGTGGTGAGGGAGCTCCTGGAGAACAATGCTAACCTGGAACATCGTGACATGGTGAGAATAGAAAGTCACTGTAAAGGCAGATTTTAATGCTGATTTCCTCTACTTGAACTTGATTGTAACTAATGAACCTTAAGAAGATGGTAAACTGTATATTTTATGATAATGATGGTATCTTTTTCTCCGGAAAGGTTTTAACAGCGCTATTTTACTATTTTCTTGACTTTAATATTATAAGAAGCCATCCTCGCAGTATAGTGAATGAGATATGTTTCGTGTAGTTGCAGTGTCCTCCATTTGACTTGAGGGACCTTTGTTGTCTCTTCTTGTTTCCTTTACCGAATTAAAATAGCTATAGCGTCAAGAATATTATGTTAGGAAAATGACTAAGGAATAGTAACAGTGGCAAATGAACTCTTATTTCTGCTTACAGAGTAAACATGTGATAGCTAAACAACATGGAACAATAAGATGCTGTGTAATTCAAAATTACTGTTTTCTACTATACTCGAAACATTAAACTTAATCTTCAGAGGTTGATTAACAAACTGCCCAAGCTTGTACTGTAAGTTGACTCATGATATGTACCCTTTGTACAATTCAAAATATAACAAAGTTATATGGTCTTGATTTCATATACATTAATGATTTCTGTAAAATGTGATCAACCCACTGCTGGTTGGACAAGATGATCCATTAGCCTTGAAATGGACATAAAATGAAATTACTTTCTGTATGATGGCTGTTCTCTAGTAGTAATCCCATTTACTGAGCTCTGGTTGTCTCTGTGTGGGGCAGTGATATGATTTAGTCTCAGGGTCCTGGACCTGTCAAAGGCAGACGGTTGTCTGCAGGCCCTGCTCTCGTGACTATTCTTCATGTTCATGAGTAGACAATTGCAGATAAGATTCACATATTTAAGATATTTAAGAGCCAGAATACCAAATGTCATCCTAATGAGTTGTATCTATCAGCAGGTATTGTAAATGATGTATTAAATTTCTGCATTGGCTCTCCTCCACTATTTTGGAGAGTTGAGAATTTCTTGACTTTATGGGAGGGACATCGTCGGGACATCGACTGACTCATTGCCGTGCGAAGCACGTCTAAGCCACACAGGACAGATCACAGCCAGTCATCACAGCAGGATTATAATAAACCACACTGTGTGATACTGTTCACTCGCTGGAAAGTGTGTCACCAGCTGTAAATAGCACATTTTCCTACCACAAAATCTGCTAGATTTGACCTATTCTGTAAAGCTCGAATATAATCCTGCTGTTTCCCTTTCACCTTATTATAATAAAATAATACATGTAATATTTCCAGAGTATTACATACAAGATATTTATTACTTATGTAGACCTGTCATACTCATATTTTTTAAATGTGTTCTGTCTGTATCGTACACAGGGAGGTTGGACTGCTCTCATGTGGGCAGCCTATAAAGGTCGTACTGATGTGGCCCAGCTGCTGTTGGAAAAAGGAGCTAACCCCAACATCACCGGTCAGGTACTGACACACTATGATTCTTATTTACCCCATTAAAACTGCGTTATAGCAATCTGTTGTACTTTTATGTTAGCATTTATAGTTACACAGATAAAAAAGAAATCTCTGGATGTTAGAGTTTATTTTAAAGAAACATATGATGTGTTTTTATCTTCTTGCCATCTATTACCATCATCTGCTGTTTCAGTCATGTGAAGCGGCCTCAAGTGTTTGTATGACCGCAGGCCCTACACTGATCATTAGTTACTGTCAGCATGACTTCATCCCTGTCCTCTGCCCCAACAGTACAGTGTCTACCCCATTATCTGGGCAGCAGGTCGAGGCCATGCAGAGATTGTCCATCTCCTGCTGCAGCACGGAGCCAAGGTCAACTGCTCAGACAAGGTAACTACACACTGACAGATGTTCATCATTTACTTGTTTTTAATTACACAGATATAGCTATGAGTTTATCTATCATCCCTGCTTCACAAGCTCCTGGGTTGTGTCAAAATCATCCCTTGCGTCTCATCTATATCATATCATCATTTTATTTTCTGCTTTTATTTGCAGTATGGCACCACTCCATTAATCTGGGCGGCCAGGAAGGGCCACTATGACAGTGTGATGCACCTTCTGGCCAACGGGGCTGATGTGGACCAGGAAGGAGCGGTACGTAGATTGTAGTCTTTCTGGTGGAAGTGGTCATTCACTGTCGTGCTTTTATCTAGAAAGACTTCTCAAAGTCTTTACACATTATTCATTTTCTGTTGCTTTGTGTATGATTAGTAAATTATTTTTGGTTAATAGTCAAGCTCCAACTCATAACTGCAGTTTGCATACGTTTACAGTTAAAAATGTGTAAATAAATTAGTGATATTATGATAATAATTATTAATAATACTTAATAAGTTCATTATTAGGTTTCTTCACAATATCTATGCAATAATCTAGATTATAATGACAGCGTTTGTCGTGAGGGTTCTTAGATAACTCTAGAAAGTTTTAAAAGCTTTTGGGGAAAAAAAGACTAAACAAAAAATTATAAAACCTTTTTAGTTTTGTCTGCTAATACCCATATTATGATACTTTCTAAATGGCTTTTCACCCACAGTTATTTGACATGGTGTAACATTTGGTTGTTTCCTAAACACTGTTAATATTTGATTTGCCACCCCAAACAGGTATCTTAGCAGCTGAGCAAGTCAGTTTTTGTTTTGGGTTCATCGTGGGTGCCATGACACACTAAGCTGTCTGTTCTTGCAAGTGTAGTTTTCACACAATCAAGATTTAATGCTCCCAAGCGCCACAAATGCACTAGAGAGCTGCAATATTAAATAATTGATTGCATCTATGACGCAGCGCATCTGTGCCCCTTCAAGTCATGTTGCATCTGTGCTGACACAAACTGAATGATGTGATCGTTTGATATATGGCATCAATAATCAGATGGAACCATACTAACTATTGTTGCAGAGCAATTAATTTATATGTAATTAAGACACTCAAGTGTGTGGAAAAATATGTGAGTTATTTGGCTTGCCAAACAGCATGTCAATAATAAATAGTCATCGAGCCTGTTGTTTCCCAGAGCTGATGAAATAAACTGATAACATTTGGGAAATACATTTTTTAATTAAATGTATAACATATTGAACACCAATGAAGCCTTAACCTCCTGCTGGAAGCAGAGAGAACCATCTGTAATCTCAAAATGCTCACATTTAAATTCTGTATGTTTATGTCTTCGCAGAACTCGATGACGGCTCTGATTGTGGCGGTGAAAGGTGGCTATACAGAGGTTGTTAAGGAGCTGCTGAAGAGGAACCCAAATGTCAACATGACAGACAAGGATGGCAACACAGCCCTGTCCATAGCTGCCAAGGATGGACACACTGAGATTGTGCAGGACCTGCTGGATGCTGGCACCTATGTCAATATTCTCGACAGGGTGAGGCCGCCTAACAGTAGCAGTAGAAGCTTGCCCCGTGGAGATGTAGAAGAGCGACGTGAATGAAATCCAAATAATCAATTCTGTCTGTTTCTTTTCCCCCTTCTGTCTCTCTTTCACCATCTCTTTCAGAGTGGGGAGACAATGCTGATTGGAGCAGTGAGAGGAGGTCATGTGGAGATAGTACGAGCTCTGCTGAACAAATACGCAGATATTGACATCAGGGGCCAGGTAGCAAGCCTTTCTTATATTCTTAATGTGAAGTGTCACACTGCTACTTGGTACTGTTAACAATTACCCAAATTATTAATTCTTAATAAGCAGTCACATCTTAATGCTCTGTGGATAATGCTACATAATATACATATTCCGTGCATAGGACAAAATAATAAACTGTATTCACATCAATGTACTCTAATTCATGTGCCTTTTTATATTACGATACTTATTGCGTTTTCCAAGACAAACAAGGTGTCATTTGCTTTGTCCTTTTCACAACAGGATGGAAAGACTGCCCTCTACTGGGCGGTGGAAAAAGGCAACGCTACCATGGTGAGAGACATCCTGCAGTGTAATCCTGACACAGAGAGCTGCACTAAGGTATGACACACTCAGCTGGAAAGGAATAAAATGCACAGCTTCTGTCCTTTCATTTTCTTGATAGTTTCTTTTATATGATCCTGCCTGTCTTTTTTTTTTATTTCTCCCAATCTGTCAAAATGTTATTATTCAATTTGTTAACAGAAATCTTCTGTTTCTGAAAACTATTGTTGACCAGAAATGCAGACACACCACTAAAGATATTAACAGCCTATCCTAAACTTTGTTTTTTATCTTCTTTTATTTCTGAAAAACTTAAATGTATAGGCAGCAGAATCTTTTTTCACTTGTTTAGTGTGGATTATTTGTACATTTAAAGGTCCTGCATTGGTGGAGACATAAATTGATTTCAGAATGGTATTGAATGATGAATGATTTGTGTGTTTGCATTTTAGGAGGGAGAGACCCCACTTATCAAAGCCACAAAAATGAGGAACATAGAGATTGTGGAACTGCTGCTGGATAAAGGAGCCAAAGTGTCTGCAGTGGACAAGGTACTTTTAAAACATAATCTTGTACATTAAACACATCTTTACAGAAGTGCTTTTATTGCATTGTTAACTTTAGTGATCTGCAATTTTTCAGTTTATTTTAAATTATACAATCAGTCAACTCATCGTTTTTTTTCTCCACTCAGAAAGGAGACACGCCCCTCCACATTGCCATCCGAGGGCGAAGCCGAAAGTTAGCTGAGCTTCTGCTGAGGAACCCCAAAGATGGGCGCCTGCTTTACCGTCCCAACAAAGCTGGGGAGACACCGTACAACATTGACTGCACCCACCAGAAAAGCATCCTCACACAGATATTTGGAGCCAGTATGACCCTTTTTCCACCAGTTTATACAGAAGGACCAGTGTGACGAAAAAAGATGGCTTTGTTGTCAAGATATAAGATTAAAAGTCTTCTCTCATCTTCTTATCTTTCTGTCTGTGTCTTTCTCTCGCTGCCTCTTTCAGAACACCTCTCTCCCTCTGAGTCAGATGGAGACATGTTGGGTTATGACTTGTATAGCAGTGCTCTAGCAGACATCCTTAGCGAGCCCACCATGCAGCCACCCATCTGTGTTGGACTGTACGCTCAGTGGGGTAGCGGCAAGTCCTTCCTTCTAAAGAAATTGGAGGGTAAGTAAACCCACAGCATTAAAACATGTCTCATAGAAAGATGCAAAGTATTGTGGAAATTTTACACTCATATCTTTTTTTTTAGCATTCTACATTTTAATCTCGCCTTATACTTAATTTACATTTTTGAGATTGTTGTTTGTCTTGCCTGTTGTCCACCAGATGAGATGAAGACCTTTGCAGGCCAGCAGATAGAGCCATTGTTCCAGTTCTCTTGGCTAGTGGTCTTCCTCACCCTGCTACTCTGCGGCTCAGTTGCTGCAATTCTTGGCTTTACCGTTGATCCGAAGCTGGCAATTGCCGTCTCCCTCAGCCTCCTCGCCGTGCTTTACATCTTTTTTGGTGAGGAGACAGATCTGGAGCTAGAAAACACTGATGCAAAAACTGACAACAGAATTTGTGTTTCATTTGACCTCCTCCACAGGGAGAGCAGCCTCCTTGGAAGTAGTTGAATTACATAATGGCTTATTTTTGTACTCTGTTTTCAAGAGAACAAAAACAATTCCAAATGGATTGAGCAAAAAGGCTTATACATATGTTGATACAAAGCTGTTAACAAACAAATCCCACCTAAATTAATTTTCAGATTATTAAGAAATGAATACTTTATTATACAAAAATGAACATTTTCTATGTGATTCTTTTGAAGCTGCTTTGCTCACTGTACAATCAGTGTCAAACATGATGATGGCTTCTTCACTTCTTCTTACTGATGGTTATGAAACCAGCTTTACCATAGTGATCGTGAAATTAAATTGTTTTGGCCTGACTAAGAAGCAAAAACAATTCCTCAGCTGACCATCTCTTCTTCTGTCTCTAGTTCTTGTGTACTTTGGAAGTCGGAGAGAGAGGGAGAGCTGGAACTGGGCATGGGTCATCAGCACCCGCCTGGCTCGCCAGGTCGGTTACCTGGAGCTCCTGCTCAAACTGATGTTTGTCAACGCTCCTGAACTTCCTGAGCAGACCACCCGCGCACTGCCTGTCAGGTGACAGTAATACACAATCATGACATACAAAAACACTTCACAATTGTGGCTCAGTCTTTGTGATGAGTTGTAAAAGTCGATAGGCATGTAAGTGTCTGTAAGTATCATTAACTATTACAGATATTATTTTGATGCTAACCACATTGTTAAAACAAATACTGCAGCCCCTGTCTCTCTCACAGTTTTCAGTGTATCTGAACAAATCAAAGGCTCATTTTTCTTCCCTGTATTTTGCACAGGTTCTTGTTCACGGATTATAATCGTCTGTCCAGTGTTGGAGGGGAGACCTCCATGGCTGAGATGGTTGCTACGCTCTCAGATGCCTGTGAGAGGGAGTTTGGGTTCATGGCCACCAGGCTCTTCAGGGTTTTCAAGAATGATGAGGTTCAAGGTGACGTCTGTTTTTGTAGACTGTAAAAAACCTTTAAAAACTTGAAATGTAAAGAAAGATGATAAATCCCTGTTTGTTTAATAGCACAGTAAAGCAGCTCATCTTAATGTTCTTATTCTGTTAAAAAATACTTGTGTTGCAAGTCGAATTGAGCCTTTAAAATGAATCATTTTCTCTATTTTCTACATTCCTCCTCAGATGATCTTAATGCTAAGTGAATGTGGTAGTTGCATTGTGTATGCAAATACATCTTTTCCCAGTGTATTTCTCTCACATTATCCTCTTCTCATTCTCCAGGTAAGAAGTGGAAGAAAACATGCTGTGTTCCCTCCTTTGTCCTGTTTGTCTTGACATTGGGATGCCTGATCACCGGTATGGCCCTGTTGGCCATCTTTAAGGTATGTTAGGACAATTTAACAGTGACTGTGTTTAAACAATGTTATCTCAAATCTCTAGGTCACTGTATGACTCTTGTATTTGTTTCAATGCTTTTATTTCCCAGGTGGACCCTGAGAACTTAACAGTAAATGCAGTGCTCATAGCCATGGCCAGTGTGGTGGGTCTAGCCTTACTGCTTAACTGCAGGACCTGGTGGCAGGTGGCTGACTCCGTCCTAAACTCTCAGAGGAAACGTCTGCACAGTGCAGCCAACAACTTGCATAAACTCAAGAGTGAAGGATTTATGAAGGTAGACTAACACAATTTAGTTATTGCAGCAGATAATGGGCTAATGGAAATCCTTTGACGTCTTGTTGTCATGGCTAAAGGGGCATTCCTTCTGCTTATGAAATTATGAGACTATATTTCCTAATCCAATCAATTTACCACCTCATATAAATATTGAAAATTAAATTGATTCGAGACATTATTTTCTCCCTTTCTCACATCAGGTTCTGAAGCATGAAGTGGAGCTAATGTCAAAAATGGCCAAAACCATCGATGGCTTTACCCAGAACCAGACCCGCATGGCCGTCATCATCGATGGGCTGGATGCCTGTGAGCAAGACAAAGTGCTGCAGATGCTGGACACGGTGTGTGTTTGTATTGAGCGTGAGCCCATAAATAATGAGCGCAGCTTCCTGTATGCTGATAACAAGCTAATATGAAGGAATTACATTTCTCAACATCTGTCACTCAAGTAAATTTATAATCGTGAGACATACCGAAGTCGAGCAGCTGCCATGTGGTCTTAACTTTCAATGGGTCTTTCACCTGTGCACACACATCCCCAGTACTGTGCAGCCACCCTAATGCTCCCAGCTGCCTCAGCTCACCCCCAACTTTAGATTCTTCCTACCAGCTGCTGTAATAGAATTTCCTTTAGCCAAATGTTATTATTTGGTGAAGTAATCCCAGAGAAGATGGCAACCTCCTGTGTGCTAATGTAATCTTCTCATCTCTGCAAGCACCTCCCAGTCTCTCTGAAACATCTTCTGTTTACAGAGATTCAGACACAGCCCTCTGAAATCAATTCTTTGTAGGTTACACTAATGACTAAACTCTATCCTTTTCTTTCTTTGCTTTTCTTACTGGATAATGTGCATTTAAGATGCAGACATCATATGATGGCCCCTTAGTCTGTGTTGCTGACAGCTGCAGGCACAGGGGTTAATCATCCTGCGAGGCGAGGCTGAGGGCGCTGGACATGGGTCAACAAACATTCTATGCATGTAGCACAAATCGATGTCCTGTGACACTTGGACAATGTCCCATAGTTAGAAGAGTGGAAATCCCCAACACCATGTGCTGCGGACAGTCAGCTCTCACAGGGGTTGTTAATTTGAAGTACTACAGCTGACTGCAGCCTCGAGCTGTCATGTCCTTGATTTATTAGATTGTAAACTACCTATTTTAATGTTAATGTGGTAGACACTCCACAGAGGATTATGCCATGCATAAGACTCCAGTTTTCACATGATTGAACTAAATCAGATTCACTACAAACAGAAGCGCAGCAGGCTGATTTCTTTGTTTGGAAAAGATATTTTTTATCGAAAAACATGAAAAAGTGGTGAATGGTGTGGTTCACACACTAAAGTATGGTTCTTTTCTCATTCCAGGTGAGGGTACTCTTCTCCAAAGGCCCTTTTATCTCCATCTTTGCCAGCGACCCCCATATTATCATCAAAGCTATTAACCAAAACCTCAACAGTGTACTGAGAGACTCCAACATCAACGGACATGACTACATGAGGAACATCGTCCATCTGCCAGTTTTCCTCAACAGCAGAGGCCTCAGCACGGCAAAAAAGCTCTGCACAGTAGCACCAACCAATGGAGAGGCATTACCTACTGAGGGTAAAGACAAAGACTGAAATATACGGCATATTGTATTGTTATGTATGCTCATATATGGATAACACATGCACACGCTTTTGGGCAGTTTCACTCAGCTTTGTCCCCTCCCTCCTTTCCCCCTCCCTCTCACTAGGATGGCATGAAGACATGGACAGGAAGATGTCCCAGACCAGCCTGGGCCAAGACCAGGCCAAATTTGGCAGCAAGAACGCTCTGAACCGCAGGGTAACAGCTTCTCAAGTTTAATTGTATAGGCCAACATCACATATAATGTTTTTTAGGGTGTACATCCCCACATCAATGGTTTCCAACCCCACCCAGGCTCTTTAACTGGAGAGGACCATGACACATAAACAAAAGACCTTCTGACCTTCAAAAGATCCTTCTGAATTGGCAAGGGATGCAATATGAGTTGTAGGTGGAATGATAATAATAAAAATATAAGAAGCCAGTATATTGCACTTGTCACCCTGAATAGACACAATTTACACTCCACCCTAAACCATAATGACCAGATCAAAAAAGCTTGTCATAATAACAAATTGCAGAAAAGCTTTTGATACCAAATTAAAATAGAGATAGATGTATTATTGATAAAACAAGGTCAAATACATTTGTTTTTCCCACCACACTTATTCCCACAACACTCATATTATCTGGAAATGTCATAAAGTCCTGCCATTAATCAACAACATTAGAATGCACTTAATTCACCACAACTTATAGAACACATTGGATTAGGGTTAGAGATGTTAGAGATGCAGAAACCATCACTGCTCTCTCTCTTCTTGGGTCTCCTCACAGAAGGGTTAGGGTTAGGGTTAGAGGGGGTGTACGATACAGGCGTGGTGTTGGCAGGCGGTGCAGAGGCCAGAGGACAGAGGGAAACACATCGAGACGAAAAGAGCGAGGTGCTCGGTGTGTGGCCAAGGTTCCCGGTGTAATTGATGTAATGACTGTTTATCCTTCCTGCTGCGTTGCCACAGCCTAATGACAAGGCCTAGCAGCAGTGGGTCCCTGTGACAAAACACTGGCACCAGGTCTGCTGGCAGGAGGCTAAGTGACTCTGCTGCTGTCGCTGATGCCCACCTCCCCCCCTTGCGAGACCATCCCACTACTCCTCCTTCCTTCCCGCCTCCCTCTCTTGTTTGTTTGTTTGACATTTGTTTGTACCCCGGGTTTATCTAGTACCCTCAATTATTGGTGTTGGCCTTTTTATTACGAGGCGGCATGCTCTTTTTATTTGCGCTCCGCCACTAGCTAGCTCTTGGCAGGAGGGCCCTCTTCCTACAAGTGGAGATTAAAATGAGGGCAGGAGAGGGAAAATGAATTAGTGGCTCTCCATTTTCATGTGGCTTCTCAAGTTGTGGATGGCATTATGAGTATCTCTACCATCTTATTTCTATTTATTGGAATTAAATTATTCCTTTTCATGAGGAAAACATTTAGAACTTGGATGCTTGCATTCAGTTTTAAAAAATACACAGGAGCCACCTACAAAAACAATCATCAAAGTGAATCAATAAAACTTTAAAAGTACAGTAAAAAATCAGTATATATTGGAAAGTCACACAGCTACTCAGTGCTGTTTGTATGACAGACCTTTTCAGTTCCGACTGAGTGGTGGCCATATGTTTCATCTCTCTGAGAAAAAGGTCATGAGACTGGCGTTACAACTTCAAAGTCAACCAAAAGCCTCGCCTTGGCTCATGACCACGGCAGCTGTCTGATATCATCACAGATGTTCTCCGGTAGATCTGTGTCAATAGCTTGCCTGTGTGTCATGACTGTTCAGCTTTGGACAGTGGCTCTTTGATTTTTTTTTTTTTTAATTTGCTGTCACAGTCGTGTTTTGCTCCCGAAAAGCTGGGTAATTTTGAAGGGAAGAGATAAGAAGCTGATCATTAGAGTTAAAAAAGAGAAATAAAGGAAGGGAAAAAATTGCTTTTAATTGCTTTCACTCATGCCCGATTCATAAGAGTTAAGTTGCAAACCTTTGCTGGGTCGTATTTACAGGCAATAACTGCTTATATGCCTCTGGAAAAGTTGTAGTGCCTTTGATATGCTAAAATAAAATGATTTAATTTTGAATGACAACAAAAAGCCTACACATGTATAATTGGGTTGCAAGGCAACATGGATAGTGTGCATAGGAAATGAAGAACATGAGCCCCTAACCACCCAACATCTCTCAATCCTCAACGTATTCGAGCACGAGATTTTACAGTAACATGGCCTGAGATCACATGGTGACCCTGAAATGCCTGCTCTCCTGTCTCATGATACACAACTTGCTGCAGCGTTGATGTGCAAGTAATCAAAACCTCTGCAAGGGTCAAGAGTAATTCCACGCTTGCCTTGTTTCACTTATGCTTTCAATTTGTGTTTGGAAAGATCAAGTTTTCAAGACTAATCTGTAGTATGTGGCTGTTAAATGTCCTTTTATGCTGCTCTACAAATACTGATCTGCAGCGGGGTCGAATTTATTTCATAGAAACAAAATAAAAATGCTATTCTGATGACTGGTCAGCATCACATCCGGTCGCTTTACATTTGGTGCCATGATTGGATGATACAGTTTTTCTTACAAATGTAAAATAAAACTGTAGCCTTGGAAACGTACTAATCTTGCCAAGCCAGCTGGAAACATGATGATTCCAAAAAATTCCAGTGTTTTGCTCACTTGAGTTTCTGTTTTTCCTCGTGTGCTCTGTGAAGGACACGTACCGGCGCCGGCAGATGCAGAGGACCATCACGCGACAGATGTCCTTCGACCTGACCAAGCTGCTGGTGACCGAAGACTGGTTCAGCGACATCAGCCCACAGACCATGAGGAGGCTGCTTAACATTGTTTCTATCACAGGTGAAGAGAAAAAACTGATTCTGCTTCAGTACCACCATCATCTCTTAGTGCTAACAAATTATATTTTGTCTTTACAACAACATAACAGTTATATAGCACTTATTTAAGTCATTTTGAAGACTGGATTGTTTACTTCAGCCATTGCTGATGGGGCGAGAATGTGGTTGCAGGAGAAAAGAGTTTGCTTGAAGTTTAGACAGCCAATTATATAAAAATGAATATTATTTGCAGTTTCAGTAATGAGATGGCAGCAGGAAGCTTTATATATAGATGGACACAAATTCATTCATATCTTGTTAAAATACCACATCTCTATTCTTAATGCCACAACATTAGGAGAGATTAGCTGGGAAAAACGCAGGAGGTTGCACAGTCTTGAGACGCCTTGTCTGGCACACTGTGAGAACACATAGAAGGTCACTTATATCGTCTGCGTTGTCACCATTGACAGGTCGTCTGTTGCGAGCCAATCAGATACTCTTCAACTGGGACCGACTGGCATCATGGATCAACCTGACAGAAGAGTGGCCCTACAGGACATCGTGGATCATCCTGTTTTTGGAAGAGACTGATGGAGTGTCTGATCAGGTGGCTCTCAAGACCATCTATGAGAGGTACAAACACACACACAACCAATTGGATGGACATAATCACCCCTGCTTAAGGGTCCACAGGGTGTACAGGCTTCTTCAGTACACCGTCATTGTTTGTGTCCTTTCCTTTATTCTTGTTTTCTTGTGTTTCTGGCACTCTCTTTCTAAGCAGACTAACTTTAACACAAGATAGAAGTTAGGTGTGTTGACCTTCCTGAGGAGATTGAAAAGCTAACTCTAACAAAATTGTTGTTGAGAAATGTTGATTTGGAGGCAGTAAATAATAACTTTTCTTGATGTTGGCTGTTGTTGCAAGACTGACATAAGTAACTTTGTCCAGCAGGTGGCAGTAGAGGATTTTTGTTATCTGTGTAGGCTACATTAGTCCAGTTACTGCCAATGGCTGTGAGTGCGACATTAATTGGCAACTAACAGACAGATATTGTAATTGATCATAATGCACAAGGCAAATTATTAATGTATTATAGGCTGGATTTATGAAGGGACATAATTCATTAAAAGTTGACAATAGATGTTCAGGTATCTTTGATCGTGCAGTGGAGGGAAAGTCATGTATCTGTCTATGTGTGTTTACAGTATGACTGCTCATACCTCTTGTATGTGTGTGGTCACAGATGCTTTTAGGCGTGCTCACCGCAGACAAGAGGAGGAGGCCGACACAGGCCGAGTCGCTGGGTTTGGGCACTGTTGTGCATCAGTCGCTGGCCTTTAAAGGTTGCACTCTGTCACAATACACTAGTGCCTACGACTCCTGCGGCAGTGAAGTGTCACAGACTGTTACTGTCAGCCAGTCAGCCAGCTAGATTCGGCAGACAGCTCTCCCTCCCCCCATCTCCAAGGCAAACCACTGCCTCATTAGACTGGGTTTTGCTGTTTGGATTTTAAAGCGTAATAGGCATTTTTTTATATAGTGTTACATGGTATGTGTACATAGAGGTACTGGATGAGCAGCATCTAAGGAAAATAAAGTCTGCTTTTTATAATTGTTAATTAAGTTTCAAAGATATGTCACCACACTCCTTTCTTGTGTATATGTATCATGTTTAAGTATAGTGGACACCCTAAAGGAAATGTCCATACTCTTGCCACAATTACACACATACACACACACACACATTATTTTACACAATTGTGTCAAATAAAACCATGAAGTATAATTATATGGTGAGACAGCCATGGAATTCTGCAATTTTTCTGCAATGAAAGGCCTGAATTCAAGTGCCTTCCCCACAGCAAGAGATTGTGCTTACACTGTTCATTAGACTTCAGTATTGCCATCATCTTGTTTTTGACCAACGGTCCTGTCTCTCTCTATCTTCCTCCTCACTGGCTGTCTTTCCAAATGGCTGCTCTGTTCCGTAGTGGCCATCGGAGAAGCGGCCTTAATGATGATGACAGGAAGCCTCAAACAGGCTAAACACAACGCCTTGCCTAGAGGCCTTATCTCTTGCAGTAATCTTTCTCTGATAAGACTCGGGCCCCTGTCTGCGTGTCCTTTTCTGTCTCTCTGCTCTTTTCTTCCTATTTCTTGTGATCTGAGGCTCTTTAGGTCCCTTTCTTGTTCTGGATGAGACATTCTGTCTTTTTCTCTCAGCGATGGATAGGCACTTGACTGGCTTCTCAGAACCTCGGGCCCTTTCTCCGTGAGAAATTGATAGCCGCATTCATTTTCTGCAGTCTATACAAACACACGTTTGCACGCATCACATCTTGTTTTGTAGCTCAAATTTGACCAGTGAACTACTTCCTGTGTCTTGTGGTTAGTATCCTCCTGTGTGAATTTTAGCATGCGTACATTTGTGCAGCCATTTTTACTCAGTGGAACTGCACATCCCCTGAGCGTTACTAAGTGAATATATTAGTGGTGAAGTGAACGTGGGGGTGAGTCAGCCCCTTATAGGTCAACTGTCGCCCTGCATCTCAGTCACAAGGCAGCATGCGCTTCGTCTCCTCTTTGTAAGGCTTGCTGCAGCTCAATAGGCCACAGTACACAGATCAACAGAAATATTGTTTTTTTTTATCCTAGATGAACCATACAACTAAGGTAAAAATAAAATGCCGACTTTATCCTTGCCTGAAGTACTTTAAATTTGGCTCTGCGTCAAGAGATGGTCTCAGTTTAGACTGTATGCCCTACCTAGCCATGTAAATTAAAACTGAATTAACCCATATACTACTAAACCACAGAGGAAAATTTTGCATGAGTAACACGATGTGCCTCTCAGTGATGAAGGTGACAGCTACTGTCTGTGGCATTTACCTGAACTCTTGGAAAAGAGAGAAAAAATAGAAGCAGTCGCCCACCTTCCCTCCATATCTCGCACAAACACATGCGCTTTCAAAACGGCTAAAAGCTGTTTTTAGCAACTTGCCTGGCAATAACAGGCGTCCATGAAGGGTGCTGTGAAGTGTCATTGTAGGACACGGCATGAGGAGAAATGTGTAGCGCTAATTCCCGTAGCGGGCTGGGCCAGCACAGCCTCCCTAATCTGATGGAGAATGTGTAATCGGTTAATAACCTCAGCGATTTCTATCATTAACGGTAGAGAGAGGGGGCTGCCCAGACTGATGCAAGGTAGCAGGGGGGGAAAGAGCTGCGTAACAAAGATGGCACTGTCTGTCGGAGTTATTGGCTCAAAGCAATCAAGCTTACACACGCAAAGCGTAACTAAAATGTTTGTCTCACTAGTTCTGCGGGGAAAACTACACATTACACCTCGAGCAGGGAGCTAGTGTTGTGGCCTCTGCAGCATGCTGACAGAAAGGGAACTGAAACAAAACAAGAAGTGTTTTGGACCGACCCTTGTATTTGTAGCCGTCAAATTAACAACCCTCAATCCGTGTTTCGAGCGCCATTTTTTTTATCACGGCTAAATTGAATTTGGAGCCTGCAGCCTTGTGACTATCATTTTCAGCTTTATCATTTCTTCCTCCTCGGTATCGCCTCTTCTCAGGAGTCAGTTGTTCCTTGTTTTAGCTGCCATTACAGACTTAATGACTCCAGCTAACCTAGCTCTCTCCTGCTTCATGGTTATTGCTTCAAAGCAGCCCTGCCATTTCCAAAGACTGTTAATGGGTTTTTGTATTTTTTATTTCCTTGATGTTGTTTGGAGTCATTACATTACATTTAGCCATTTAGTGGGAGCTCTTCAGTAGAGTGATTTCAAGTGACTGAACAAGTACAGGTTCTGGATGTTTCTCAAGGACACTTTTGTTGGACACAAGGCTGTTGTTAAGATCTTTGCTATGTTTTCTACTCAACCTACTTTTAATTCTGTATTTGAATCCAGATCAGCTTTTATAGTAGGTCTAATGTGCATGACTGAATATTAAACAATCCACTTCTTTTTTTTTCTTCCAGATACGAAGATTCATTGTCTGTATTTGGGTTTTGTACAGTTGATCAAACAACTAAAGCAATTTGAAGATGTCAGCATTCTCAGAAGCATTGTCTTCTGCATTATGTAATACTTCTTAGAACAATTGATTGACTAAGACATACTGAGGGCATAGTAGGTTTGC
Source organism: Terapon puta (assembly GCA_028564955.1). Classification (NCBI taxonomy): domain Eukaryota; kingdom Metazoa; phylum Chordata; class Actinopteri; order Centrarchiformes; family Terapontidae; genus Terapon; species Terapon puta. The sequence continues at coordinate 11,630,626 of JAOXYL010000113.1, read as the reverse complement.
TTCTCCAAGAACCTTTTTAAACGACTCTTCATGTAGGCAATAGTGTCCGCCAATGTCTCGAATGATTCATATTTTATTTTTTGACAGTGCTCGTTTATTTTAAAGTGAAATAATTCTGTGTTTCAGTTGAGGGGTTAACATAGTTGGACCTAATGATGTATAGGGCCCCTCAGAGAATTTATTCCTGGGCGCCTAGATCCTGTTTTCAGCTCTAGTTTAAAAAAAAAATTTAAAAAAAGAAAGTGTCACTGGTCCACTGAGCAGGTTCCTGCACTGCTCTGACATCTGGTGCCCTGTCTGTGCCAGGATGCCCCCGCCGCACTCAGGAGTGTCTTTCTGGCCCTGCACCTGAATCCTCTGTTCATTATACACACACACACACACACACACACACTATTGTACACCACACACTTAAAAATACACTTAACACATGTATTTGCAAATTGTGGTAAAATGCATGCATACTGTAGCTGAAACGAACACACATACAAACACAATTTGCCACGACAAGCATTTTGCAATTGAGCATATTCACACACCTCAGATCACACGTAAAACTGGTGTGTGAGCGTGTGTGTGTGTGCGCGTGGCACAAATGCAACACACAAACGCAGAGACACGCACACACACACCTTGCTCTCACACCAGTGCAAGAACATATGTCACCCCCAACTCCTCTGAGAATCGGTGTAATTAATCAGGCCCCGAGATGCAGGCTGCGTTCAACAAACACGGGTATGCACACACACACACACACACACACACACACACACAGTGCAGGAAGCAGAACACAGCAGAGAAATTGCTGTCAGGTAAAATTGAAGAGTTTAGAGGTGCTGTTTATTCACTGTGTTTGCCAGTATTTGCAGTTTCTTTAAAAAAAAAAAAGATTCCCAATCATTATGCACTTTCAATTCTCACATCACAGCTTGTGAAGAATCAACTGTTCTTCTCGTCCCCTCGTCTTCTCTGTTTTGTTGGACGGACCCCGCTTTCATCCTCTGAACAATCCTCCTCTCAGTGACGTGACTGGAGCCAGGCACTTCTCGGACACTTCAAAACTTTTTTTTTTTTTTTCTCACTAATCGTGCTCAGAATGAATATGTAGCCAGGCAATTCAGTCTTAATTAGAGAGACTCTTATCCCAAGTACTGAAACATTAAGATGACTCTCTCTTCATTCGGGATTACTTTAATTGGCACAATTATTGTAATTTGGTTGCAATTATGTGCCGGGATAAAAGTGCTGTTCCAAAGCTCATGCGGGTGATTCCCTTTATGTGGAATCCTTTAATAAGCTCTTAAATATCTTACTGCAGAAAAAAAAGAAAAATCCTATTCTTATGATGAATACTTCTGAACTTTTCCTGCCCTCAAATGAAAAGTCTTTATTCTTCACCACGCGGCCTGTTGTTCATGTGAATTTCCGTCGCATTCATGACACTTTCTGTCATCGAGATGCACGGCAAACGTCGCGTCCTCCACTGTGGGAGCCCATTGTCCCAGCGCTAAATCCCTCCAGGAGATATTTCAGTGCAAGACAGAGTAAAACTGGTAATGCCATCGCTCACTGCGCTACCATTTGCCAAGAGGCCTGAAGACGTGTGTGAATTTGAAAAGGCTGGTGTGAAGCCACCTATGTCTCAATAGAGTTCTGGCTCCATCTTTGATAGGACAGCGCCATTGATTCTTCACACCTGTGTGCCGACAGACCACCTGACTGACGAAGAGATAAAGACAGACGGAGGCAAAATAAGAAAGTATGGAAGGCGTGAGATAAAGGCGGAAACGGGAGAGGGTTGGTATTAGATAAGAAAGGGCACAAAGAAGAAAAGGGAGTCCAGTCTCGGGAGGTGAAACGAGGTGAAGGAATCGAAGTGTATGAATACTGTAGGGGATCAGACAAGATACCGGCAGAATTACTGCAAGATGGAAGAGTTTGCCATTGGTGTGTCTCAGGTGTATTCGAGGCCTCGGGTGATGCTGCTGCTCCAAGTGAGATAGTCCAGGTGGTGGACGCTCGCACAGACTCATGCACATGTCTCCTGGGTCCCACATGGCTGATTATACAGCGAAACTGGTCCTTTGCTGATTACATTTGTGTGTGTATGTGTGTGTGTCAGCGCGGTCTGCATTGTCGTCTCCCCGTCCCTCAGGTGTTTGGCGGCAGTGACTCAGGCATGAATCAGTCGCAGCCAACTCCACCACCACTCAACCCCCGCTGAGCTGCTCAAAATGTAATGGCAGCCGCGGCTGGCGTGTACAGGTGACACTCAGGAGGAGGTGTGTGAGTGTGCCTGCGTGCAAGGTGAGTTGTTGTGCACTCGTGTCCGCGTGTTTGTGGAGGCTCCCAACGTGAGGAACGGAAAGAACGTCATGCAGCATTCTTTGTTAGAAAATCCTTAAAGCCCTTTTCATTTCTGCCTGTAAGCTGAGGTTGAGGGATTAGTCTAATTGGTCTGAAACAAGAGAACTGCTCTGTTCCCTTTTTGTACAAAGCATAAAGAATCATTTCAAATGCAATAAAAGCCCCTGCTACACCTCTGACTGGCCCCTGCTCTTTAGTCATGGAGTCATCTATCAGTGACGACAGGGTTGGATTAACATTTAAATGCGTCAGTGAGATGGAAGGAAAGCGGCGGAAGGCTGAGAAGCAGACATCTGCCTGATTGTCAGGGATTTCTATGGTGTTGAGCATTATAGCTGATCTCTCTCTCTCTCCCCCCTACTCTCTTTGCTGAACTGCTGGAAGGTGCTGGTCTGATTATAAATAGCAGCACAGGATAGCAAGAGGGGTCAAAGCTGACCTTTAAGTGGACAACGAGATTTGCCATTCAGCTGCTGTGGGAGCCAG
>JAOXYL010000113.1:11607466-11627673 GCA_028564955.1 Terapon puta | reverse complement strand
CACAGGATAGCAAGAGGGGTCAAAGCTGACCTTTAAGTGGACAACGAGATTTGCCATTCAGCTGCTGTGGGAGCCAGTGACACTTGATAGTTACATGCACACATATGTATACACACACACACACACACACACACCTACCTGGCCCTTAACTGACCTTAGCACCCAATGGAGGTTAGGCCCTTTTAAAGGGACGTGTGTGTGTGTGTGTGTGTGTGTGTGTGTGTGTGTGTGTGTGTGTGTGTGTGTGAAAAACACTGAAATGGCAACAACTAGGTAAAGAAGCCGAATTTGGATTGAGCCTATCCACCGTATATTTGCAGCAATCATGAGCGTCCTTTTCATCCCCATCTTAAAGCAGCTTTTGATTTGGCACGTGATCTCGGTACCAGCCACTGTAATTGCTTGAGGATTTAGTTATAAGATTTGTCTGCTGGGGTCTCTTGAGCAATGTGCTTGTGTGGTTCTAAAGGAAGTTTTTAATAATCTAAGGAGCTTGTCCAGGGAATAGTTCCCCAAAACTAAACAAAAAGCCTTTTTTCCAAACTAAATTGTAGTTGTAGTATAAGTTAGTTGAGAGTGAAGTTATTTAATATTTTGGTAGTATCTCTCTTAAGTGTTGCTTTTTAGATGGGTTAAGGTTAGGCTTACAAGACAGCCTGTTTCATGAAAATTAGACTGGAACTTGTTGTCTACCTTTAATGACATCTTGCAGTGACTTATTAGTCTGAAAACTTTGCATCTGTTAATAAATTTACAACTTTACCAAACTCGTTAACGACGCCAAAACGTAGCAGCATCATTTTTTCTCTTCACTCGGCTGAGGTGAAAAAACTGTTGTAATGGTGGGAAAACCCAGATTTTCACAAATTGAATCCACATTTTGACAAATTCCTTGTCTGTTTGAAATTGGAGTGGAGAAAAAATAAACAAACAAACAAAGGAAAAAAAACTGTTTTATTAAATAATGCGCTCTCTTTGTCGAGGTCTTTGTCTCTCCCGTACTCACGCACTCATTGACATTCTCCTATGCCCCTCTCATCTTATTCCTGATGCGCACATCCCACTCTGTGAAGTTAACCGAAGGATTACGGGATCAGCCCGAGAATCCCCAAGCTTTATTCGTCACATTCATCACTCACTGTATGGATTTTAGCTCCATAACAGACGTATTCCAGATGTATTATATGCTGCAGAGGAGCACATTTGTCTTCACTTTAGCAGTCCACCCTACTTAATTCGGCATCATACGACCTATCAACTGGCCATTACAGCTATCAAACAACCACACGAGCTGATATGAACTCCGCGGTTCAATTAGTGTCACAATGAACGAACTCTGCCATGGCCCAAGGATGCTCCAAACTCTCCTCTGGACCGTAAATCACAATGCTGAGGTTTAGTGTTTTACTATTTTGTCAAGAATGAGGCCGTAGTTACGCTGAGTGGAGGGTTCAGTTAAGGTTTTTGGGGTCTGGAACAAGGAGGCTCCATTTCGGCGCTACACATGAGTTTAATCAACATTTCAGGGAACCACTGAAAGTCCTGAGCCTGTCTCAAAGAGGGGCCGCTCGCTCCGAAGCAGCTCAGTTTTTATCAGCCTAGTGTGTTTCCCATTAGCCTGCTTGTCTCTGTGGTTTGCTTTGGGATGCACAGGTCCAGCTTAGTACAAGAGAGTTTCAATTATTGGACTAAACTTTGCCACAAATGTATATGGAAAGCAGACTCTGCCACAAGTTGACAGCTGGCACTGCCAAGACAAGGAGGCAAGAAGAGGAGAAAACTAGAGACGGAGAGGAAAGCAGAGACTGAGGGTGTCCACAGTACTTGAAGCATTTGATTCAAATCAAGGAAATACGTCTGGATTTTAGGGAGACAAAGAACATGGCGTCATCTAAAGTGAAAACATATTTTTGCTTCCCCCTTCTGCCTCTAGGGTGGTGGAGGCTTTGGCAGCTTTCACTGCAACAATAACCTCTCTCAGCATTGATGCTAAGAGTCCACGCGCCAGCTTGCTGGTCTGTCCGCCTGTCCACTGTTTTCCCAGAGAGAGCCTCGCTGGGTTCATCCACACACTTGGCAGACGCTGTGCCAGCGGCTCTGATGACCAGGAGAGGAATGTGCCGGACCCGGGCCTGGTTAACTTCTTCACCCACACACTGTTGTACTGGTCACAGTGTCTGACATTGAACCTCTTGAGCTTCTCAAACACAATGTACACAGGCGTTTGTCTGTTCTGCCCGCATCTTTTCTCTGTCTTTGGGCCCCTTTATGGAAATGTTTGGCAGCAAGACCACCTCTTTGTGGCGTGCGCGCGCATGTCATCTGTAAGCACAGAAGGCGGCTGTAAAGCAAAGTCAAGTGGCACATTCATACTTTCAGCGCCCAAATAGTGGACGGAAGGCATAGAGAAATGAATTCTGCTCACTCCCGTCAGCTGCAGCGTGTGGGAGGTTGAGAGGAGAAGAAAGGCTATGCTCCAGTCAGCTTTGGGACCTATTAGCATTTGGATAAGCTCAGAAAGCTCCCAGCGGCCACGCCACACAGAGAGTGGTTGGGCCTAAGCGCCTGTACTGCTGTGGCTATAAGCTGGGTCCTGTCAATGGACCCATTGTGCAGGAACGGCTGCCGGGATGCCTGACGGCCTTTATCTTGCCCGTCCTCGGCCTGCTTGAAAGTAGCACGCCGGTTTCTTTGGCACTCCAACTCGAGCATCCATCTTGTCATTTGGCAACTGATTGCTGATAAGAATGGCTTTGTTCATTTTGTCTGTCTCGTCTGTTCACTGTGAGGATGACTAAGTCTGAAGTGATTTGTGTCAATTGCTTAATGTCAAGGCCAACAGCTCATCATTAGTTAACTGCAAAGGATGTCATTTTGAAGTGGTTAAATCTCCCTCACAAACTGCTGTTTTTTATTCTGTAAAACCATGCAGTTCAGCATGTTGGCCAGAATAACACTGATGGATTATCAGCGGTCAGTTTTCCAGTAATTCTGTTACTTCCTTATTTTTTTGCTTTTCTACAATTATCCATGTAAACCTTCCATTGTTTGGTGCCCTTCAATATTTACCAATGATCTCACAAGGCCAGTGTGGAAGCGTGAGCTCTGCTGCGTGTCTGGCCAGCCGCTCCTGCAGCCACGTCAGAGCAATCAGCTGGGAACGTCAGGAATGGACCTCTGACTCTCTCACTCTCTTCCTTTTTTCTTTCCATCTGTCTGGGTGTAACTGTGTGATGGATGTCCTTGGATTTGCTCTTCTCACCAGCTCCTGGTTGTCTTTGGAAGATGCAGCTGTTTGCACTACCGCATGTTTGAAATGTACGACAGAAAGCCAGAGCAAACATGCAGTCGGTCAGCAAAATATGCGCGATTGCAGCTAGCTTCATGGATGCCATTGTTGCTGGTGGAATGTACATGAAGGATTTATTTGTATGCAGCATTTGTCTGTGTTATCCAAAGGCAACTGACTGTGATAATTAAGCAAGATGGATGGCTTTCTTTAGTTGTAAATACTAGCAGTTACTTTTACTATTAAATATTTTAATAATCAACTATGAAAATGTTTATGTTACACGAATTGTTTGAAATAAATCTGATATAGCCAAAAATGCCTCTACAACTTGATAAGTCTTACTTTTGGTTTTGTTATTATTATCTGTATTGTGTGTATACGCCATTGATTTATGTTTGATAGTCCTATAAAAAGACTTCCTTAGAAAGTCTTTGTAGGTTGTTCTCTGTATAGCAAAAGGAAGTGCCCTGTGTGTGCGTTTTTGTATATGTGTGTGTGTGTGTGTGTGAGTCACTGGCTCCTGTTGGTCTGTGTCTGCAGACCCACAAATAAACAGCAGTAAGCCAGCTGGAAATGGGGAAAAGCACAGGCTTCTCTCAGTCCGCATACGGGTTAATACAGTTCATGGGAAAAGGAACCAAACACCCACACACGCTGTACATGCACTTGCACATGCGCCGACAACACACACCCCACCCTTCATCTGAGTCTTTGAATTTTTCCTCCCTCCTCAGTGCCCAGGTGTATTCTGCGAACATTACACAGTTGTTTTTCGCTGATGCCGTTTGAATCGACACCGGCGCCGCTCATTGGTGCCGTTTCATGTGCGTGTGTGCGTGCAGGTAACATCTGTGCCTTCAGAGTCCCACTCATCCTCTCCAGCAGAGGTCACATGAGCGAGGCTGCATCTGTGTGCCAACATGGAGCTTCCTTGACCTTTTGGGTCTTGTTAAAGGTTCTAATGGAAGACACACTGAGAGGGCTTTGTCCACTGGAGCCCAGCTGTGCCTCTGTGTCCTCCCTGCTCACAGCCTATTCTCTCTTCTTTCAGTCTGTGTGTGTCTGTACTGGCAGTTGGGTGGGGACAGTGGGGTTGGGGTGACCCACCTGGGCCCGTCTGCGGAGAAGGGAATCTCGGCAGGAGGATCAAACAGGATTGGGTTAGCGGTGTATGAATGGAGCACAGATGCAAAAAATAGACATTTAGTCTCAATCATTTGGATTGCATATCCTTGCCACCTAAACATTTACAGTAAAATGATAACGTCTACATTTTTGAGTCTTTCACTACTTCGCATTTCAAAATGCCTCTCTAGGACATCCCCAACTCTCTATTTCCCGTCAGATACATAGATTTTGTTGAAGATCCTGTAACCACAAGGTCACTGTTTTAAGTCCTGCAACAGCAGATGTGTCCATCACCAGCCATCTGTCCTGTCAAAATGCCCTTGAACAGACGACTGGACCCCTACCTGTTCACTCACTGTATGCAGTCAGGAGTATCGGCTAAAGGCCTGAAATGGAAATGATGTAACAGAGTGAGGTGGACTTCCAAGATCTTGTTTTTGCACTCTACCCCACCCGTTTGTCCAAGGTCTGAGAACCCTCACTGGACTGAATTGATGGGGGTCATTCGGTCACTTTGTTAACTGGATTAAGTTATCTGAGAGTTTGGATTACTAGCAAACAGTGAGCTGTGTTGAACCCTGGCCAGATGTTGACCTCACTCTGACTTAGGTAGCATTCTGCAGCGATGGTACTAATCATCCAATCAAGTCACAGAAAGGCCAGCCTATGCTCACTCTCAAAAACAGGTCGGGCCCGGGGAAAAACCCAACCCGTCAGCTCTCACAGTCAGCAGAGCAACACCGGTGCACAGATTGTGTGATGTACCGGGAGGAGGGAAGGTCGAGCAGGATGTAGGGAGAGAAAAGTATCCACTGAGAAAATGATGAAGGGTTCGGGTGAGAAATGGAGGCAGAGATGAGAAAAATGTCTGCTCCCCGCTGGAGTCTCTTCATTCATCTGATAAGAGCGGCACATTCTGGTGATGAATGGCCGGTGTCACAAGTCACTCCGAGTTTCATATTTTCATGTCTGAATGATGAGATTAACGAGATGTGCTGATTGCTCTGGGTTGTTGGTGTTTGCTTTTCTTGTAGCCTTGGCCACATGTTACACTGTCCTTGATTAAACTGATATCTTTTTTAACCTTGTGCAGCTGAAATTGGATTTCCCATTTCATAACACTTCAACATGCGTGCTCAGTATTCATCATTTCAAAGATGCTGTTGCCACTTCTAAACTACTAGTTAAAAGCTTTAGTTTATATTGTGTGGTGCCAGAGTGCTGCTTTTTAGTGATTTGTGAATGCTATTAATCTGACTTCTCCTTAATATATTACAACGTCGGTTTTTCTGCAGTATAGACAGGAAAAACTATATCACAGAGTAATGGAATAATCTCCAAACATAATGTTTACTTAAAGTCTGAGATAACAAACATCATGTTAACTGTAGCGACTTGTCGTGACGCGCTTCCGTCTGGTGCTTGCTAAATTACCCTGATTGTCATCTTCTCAGGTTTCCTCCTCTGCTGAGAAAAGATAACATCCCTCACTCTATCTGTCCTCAAACATCCCCCCTTTCGCTATCTTGCCTTCTCTAAATCCAGTTATCTCTCTGCTCTCATGATGATGATGACCGTTGCATATCTCTTCGATCTTCAACAGTCCTGCTTGCTATTTCCTCTTTTCTTTTTTCATCAGAATGCAATGCTTTCTGTTTTCTGGTACGGATCTAGCAGTCAGAATCAGGTGTGAAGTGACATCTTCGTGTCATGTGCTAATGAGACTGCACAGGTTCTTGTGTTGTCTTTTGTATGTATTTGGTTTTCGACTGAGAAAAGGTCATACAATTCTCTTTTTCTTTTATTATTAAAAATTCATGCAGTTTATTTAAGATCCTAAGTTCCAACAACCAAATACTCTTTAAATAGCTATGGTGTTGAGGAGATCTAGAAAAACGATCACTACACTGACCGCTGCTTCTCCTTTTCTTTGTCCTCTGAAGAATCTCCAAGAACATCCCCACAACAAAGGATGTTGAACCGCTGCTCGAGATCGATGGAGACATCCGAAGCTTTGAGGTCTTCCTCTCCTCCAGGACACCCGTCCTCACTGCCAGAGATGTGGAGATGTTCCTACCCTGTACCGTCAACCTGGACCCCAAACTCAGGGAGATCATAGCAGGTTCATACACACTCCGTATTTGTACAGATGGGAGAAATTAAAGGAAAAAGCAGCATAAAATGTCTTAGTAAGGTGTCAGGCCTTCGTGTGTTGCCAGAACACCCTGAATGCACCTTGGCGTGGATTCTACAAGACTCTTGGGCTCTGCTGTAGGGATTAACATTCTTCCAAAAGATATTCCCTCATTTGGTGCTTTGATGATGGTGTTGGAGAGCGCGGTCTAGCACATCAGAATTCCCCATAGGTGTTTTATTGGGTTGAGATCTAGTGACTGCAAAGACCACAGAAAGTTGAGCGTGATTTGTTCTTGACCTTGGGGGGGGGTTGCATCACAAGGTCTATCTCTATTGTTCTCTCAGGGGCTTTGGACCACATATAATGGCCTTCCTGAGTGAATGAACACTGTCATGAATATGGCGTAATATCACATGGCAAGAACACAACAACTAAACCACCTTCATAACAACAAGAAGACATGGTCAGAGGTTAAAGCAGAAGTAGGCAACTTATTTTAAAATGACTTTTAGTTTTACTTGCTAAAACTCACTATGTCATGACATTAGTACACGAGACAGATAATCTGTGAAAAACTCTGCCTCTAAGGCCATTTGACTTCAATCATTCAATTCTGGACAGGTTTTACTCGACCGCTCATGTGCCAATTTGGAGCATATATAATGGATAAACAACAACCAAACAAAACTTTACACGAAAGATAAGCAAACAGAAAAAACAATGAGGAAAAGGAAGTTAAAAAGAAAGACTTAGACCAAGTGATGCTGTAGAGACACGCTTTGGAGTTGAGCTTCTGAACAATGTATAGGTAGGAACTGACCTGGAAGATATACTAATTTCAAAATACTTGAGTAAAGACCTTGTATCGGAACTGATGAATCATATCATTCATGTCATGTTGATACTCATGGATGACCTATTTTCACTATAGAAACACCCACAGTATTTCCACTGACATCATGTAGTCATAGCCATTTTATTTAAGTTTAGCTTTACTGCTGATTTATTCTTACATAATAATCATTGGCATGCTTAACCACATTGACTTTTACAGGTTCTGAAACTACTTCCTGATATCTCCATTTTCTTATTTTAAGAAAACAAACAGCTCAAGATTGTTGTCATGTTTTTTTTTTTGTTCTTTTGCTGCCACAATATAGATATCTGCATACACAGTGCATGTGCTTGTTTGTTTATGTGTGCGAGACAGTTCCGGCTAAAGTACATGAAACGATTGGGTATACAATAGCGTGGAAAACAGAGAACTGTCCTCTATGTGATGTGTTGAATTCAGTGCCAGCTCATTTGGCAGTGACATTACTCATAACATTGCAGCAGGGTCTGCTCTAAAATCACCCACTGCAGGGGCTCTCAGAAAGCCACAGCTTGCTTCTCATTTCCAAACAATCAAATGTCGAGCAGGTTTCCACTACAGCGCTGTGGGATCAGGACAATATTTTCGCTCGCTGTCACCAATCTGCCTCCAGTGCCGCACCAAATTTCACAGTTTGTAGTTACGGTGACGTAATAGAGCGACCGGCATTAAACTGCAAGCCAGAGTGGCGCTGTACTTTTGCTACTGTGCGTCAGTGTCCATTCAGCCCATACAGGAGTGTCAATGACGCCTAGTGTGAAGCTGCTGCATCATAGTGTTATGAGACCACAAAACACACACACAAAGTCTGTTCCTTTGAGCCAAAGTTGAGTCACGGCAGGGTGCAGCTGACCAAGCTCTACAACCAGACGTCCAGTCTGTAAGTACAGCCCCTAAAAGTGTGTAGGTGCGCAAATGCAGCCATGGAACGTATTTATTTGTGTGTGTGTGCATGTGTGCTCAAAAGTGTGTGGGTGTTTTCACCTCCACACGTTTCCCCGGGGAGCGGAAGGTGACCAATGCTCCTACCCAGTCATCCCGCTCCCTTTCGGCGGCCAGTCGGTACTTGGTGCCCAGCGTCCTGTGGCCAGCCAGTGGGCAGCGCTGTCAGTGATACCCGCCCATGAGCCTGACTCACATCATAAGGCCCCCATTGTGTTCGCAGGCTGGATTGGGTCTCACTCAGTGTGTCATTCAGCAGCCACTTGTATAACCAGGAGACATTCTGGTGCCTGCTTCTGTTTCTGGTTCTTACTTTTCATGCCAGCCACACAGAGCCACTCTGTTCTGTCTCCGGGCGTATTTAACTTCAATTTGAGAGGTCTCACCAAAAGCTCCCCCTCCCCCGCTTTTGACTCCGCTCCTCCCGAAGTCAAGTTGATTTAAAAAAAAAAAAGATTGTAGCAAATCAGTTAGCCGATAGTGTCTACAAGTTCACATGGTCTGCTTTTGTTTGTTTACACGGGCGAATTTTATTTGTCAGGGACAGCAAGGGGCTCCATGTGCCAGAGTCGTCACGTGGCTGGCGTCATTTGGAAAAGACAGAATATCAGCGCGCCTGCTGGTTTGTCAGCAAACGGAATAATAGAAATCAAAGTGAGAATGGAATTCACAGTTGAAGATTGCTGTAATCGTAACATCTGTGCCCGTTTTTTTTTCTCTCCAGCATTTAGTTGTTTGATTGTCTTCTGTTTTGGACAAGGAGAACATGTTCAGAAACAACAGTCTTGTTGTATTCCCCACAGGGGTTCAAGAATCAAGAAGTTTTGCTCTTGTGTACGTCGACCGTTTGATATGTATTTTCCTCCGCGAAATCACAACTGTCCAAACTCCCTCGAGATGATGAAATTAAGCTAAATTATTGATGCGTGGGTGGATCTGAAGGGTCTTTATAGTCATAGCCAAGATGCGATCATCAGCTACGCAGATAAACACTTCCTTTTCTCTCCTCCTCTCTTGTTCTTCCGCCTTCTCTTAGATGTCCGTGCGGCCAGGGAGCAGATGCACATGGGTGGTGTGACCTATCCCACGCTGCCCATGCAAGAGGCAGTGCCCCGTCCCCAGTCAGGTTATGGCCAGCACTCCGCCGCCTGCTCCCCAACAGGCTCCTTCGCTGGACCTCTTCCTCCTCAGCCCCACAGTTCTTACTTCAGTGGGATGACGGGCCCTCAGCACCCCTTCTACAACCGGGTGAGACAGTAAAGAAGCCCCCCCCCCGCCCCAGTGTTTAGATCATCAGTCTGGTGTATTAATGTGGAAGTGAGAAAGTGATCTTCTTGGTAATCTAAAAATAAATGTCATTTAACGTCACTCCATAAATGAAATTGGGATCACTGGCCGCTATCTAGCAGCAACAGAAGGAACAGTTTCCTGCCACCTCAGTGACACTCACTGATTCTCCAAAAGCACAAACAGCCACATGGTTTTTAACCAGCGCCTCTCTTAACTGAGAAACAAAGAGCAAGTAAACAATGGTATCTTCTCCCCGCAGCCATTTTTGTTTTGTATGATCTCCTTCATATGATTTTCATTTTATTTTTACCCCCCTCTCCTCTCCACATTTTTTTCCTTTCCCCTCATAGCCTTATTTCCCCCATCATGTGTATCACCTGCCCCGGCATTACCCCCACCACCCACCCCCATCCTCGCGCCCCTCCATTAAACCACCCGGTCATCCTAAGGACGGCACCAATGGACTTGTAAGTAAAGATGGATCCAAACTTGTGTTTCTGTCTCGCGCTAGGTTATTACAAATTACATACTCGTTGTTGTATTTATAATGTGCAAATACATTGCAATTTTAAACTGTAGATATATCTCATTGGTTCTCCTGTTAAAAAGTCTCCCATCTGGATTACTCAGTGCATCTTGGCAGTTCCAGTTAAGGGAGATCTTGTTCCATTTTCATTATTTATTATATGAATAAACTTAAACTTACAAAGACTTAGACATAGTACTATTCTATCTCTCAATGTTTAACATGCTATCAGGTCCATTGTGTCCACCTACAGCATGAATAAACCACAAAGTCTGACCTCATGATTTTTTTTCCCCCAACATTTTCTCTTCTCTCACGTACCTCTTTCCTCCACCCTGCGTCAGCCTTTCCTCAGTGTGACGTTTCACCTTTACATTTTACCTTCCTTATGATTTTAACATGACCCTGTTTTTATTGCCCCTCTGCCCCAGTGCTGTCCGGCTCCTGATGCTCTCAGTGTGTGAACCCAAAGCCAGAGTAAAGCAGTCAAAAGTTTATTTTGTGAACTGAGTGTTAACAAACTCAAGCTTCATCAGGTCTCTATAGAACTTTTTGTCTCCATTCTGTGCCCATGTCAGGATGTTATTGCGGAGGATGCAAGAGAAGGCCTCCCCTTGTGCCCCTCTGAACCCAACATGGTAACATGTAGTCAGACTTGTAGTGGAGCACTGCAGATATGCAAATATGCAACTAGTCCTTCATTACTTGCCTGTCAATGGTATGCTTAAACCTTAGTTGTCTTTTCTCATGTTGCATGCAAAAAATGCATGCATGTGTGTTTGAAGGACGGTTATTTTTGTTACAGTAGTTCGCAAAAGACTAGATGACAAAAACAGACTGTCACACTCGCTGCAGCCTGAAAACTTCAGCTGCATCCGGTGTGACTGTGACCTCCCAGCTAAACATCAAAAAGAAGTGCATTTTGTCACAAACTTCAGCATATGTAAAAATAACTCTGTGAATCAAGTTCATTCTGATGCCAGTACAGCAGTAGTTCTCGTTCTTTCATAAATGGACGTTGGAGTGTTGTTAGCCCATTTCAGGAAAGCATTGAGTTTCTCTCACGAGAGCTGAATCTCTGCACCCAGATATTCACACATTTTGAGAGAAAGCAGCCACTATTAGAACAATTTCAAGATAACGCTTCTCTGGAGATTTCCGCTCCACAAAGCCACTTATCAGGACGCTGCCAGCAAGCTTTTAAAGGAGCTGTATGAAAGATTTAAATATAGATTATTGTGTAATATTCCTTCACTCCTCTGTGTATTTTTGCCTCTTTACATTTTTTTACCTCTATCTTGTTCTTCTTCTTTTAACCATCATCTCTGTCTGAAATTTTCCTTTACGCCTTTTGTTTCCTCCAAAGAATGATCTTTTCTCAGTTTCATCGCATTCTAGCTTTTCTATATACATTAGCCCATCTTATCCCTTTTCGGTTCACACTTGATCTCTTTGTGTAGCACTCACATGTGCCCATATTTCTGCAAATCTGTGAACGTGGATGTGTGTGCACACTCGCTCATTTGTGTGAGTCTTTGAGTATGTAAGCGGGCCTAGCCCAGTGTAATTGCTTTGCTGATATAAGTGTGAGTATGGATTCCTCGGGCTGCCGGGATTATCATCAGAGCAACTGTTGGGGCTGACAACACACACACACATACACACACACGCACTCACACTCGCTGACAATGAGCCCAGCGCTGGTAGAGCTTATCTCCTTACCAAGTCGCTTCCTCCCTCACAGAGCTCTGTTTCCTCTTCCCCATCCTTCTGCCCAGCCCTGAGCTCAGCCCAGCTGTAATTACAGTCTTATCACTCACACACTGGGAGTGTTCACAAAAACACACACATGCGCGCAGACATTTACGCTTTTCACTCACATTCTTAGAAACACACGCTTGCAGTCTGAATCGAGGAGTCGCATTCAAGGCCTTCCCTGAATTGAAACTTCTGCCTTTTTTGAGAGAGTGAGAGACGTCTCATTCTCTTACCGTCTCGTCCGCAATCCTTTCTGTCCGCAAAGATTACGACGGTAAAAGCCTGCTGACTCCTGCGAAAACAAAATCTCCTTGTGTAATAATTCTGCTTCCAATAGTCCCTTCTTCTCCAGCCTGATGTGCTGTAAAGGAGCCGTCTCCATCCCTGCTGCGAGACAGATAAACGTCCGTCTGCGTTTCTCTCCTGTCCCTTGACGATGACTTCAATATGTGTGCTACTGTCTTTATGCTTGTCTGTCTGTCCCGTCCGCCTCTGTACCCCCTCCCACCTCTCCTGTTTTTCTTCACAGGTACGGTCCAGGCTTCGTGATGTCATAAATGTCCGCTTGTGTTTCTTGTCTGACAGTTTGTCCGTCTGCTTCTTTTTGTCTCCTTATCAAGCATTTAAAGTCGCTGCCTTACAAATTAAAGCAGGTACACCTTCGGTTTCATCCCCACCTCTTCATCTCCGCATCCAACCTTTTTTTTTTTTTTTTTTTTACTCCATCCGCCTCATTCCTAACACACTGGTTCGATACTACCAAGCATGCTGTAGAGAGAGATATGATAGATTCATCACTTAGAAGTTAAACCTCACATGTAGTAGCTAAGTAGATACACTAACATAGTTTCATTCTAGCGTAAATCCTCTGCTCAGTGGACACGAACAGTAGCTAAAGCCCCCGAGTGCCAGTCTTCATCCTCGTGCCCACCACTACAAAAAGTTGGCACCTACAGTTGTGTTCTCTATTGTGTGAACTGCTTGTTTTTGTTTTTTTTTCTTTTAGTTAAACAACCACTCACAGTCCGACTAAGCTCTCCTCTTCTCTCCCTCGAAACCAGAAACAAAGCCGCGGGGCTTAGTCTGAAGCCATGTCTTAATGGTGTTAATAGAGCAGAGATGACGAGGGAGGGAGAGACGGGGGAGGAAACGGGGAGATGGAAAAGAGAATAGGTCAGCGAGGGAAGCTTAGAAGGAAGGAATGCGAGAGGAAGGAAGGGGGGAAGGAAGGAAGGAAGGAAGGAAGGGAGGGAGGGAAGGAAGGAACCAGAGCAAGGGTTCATAAAGACGAGCCGAACCAGACAGAGAGTGGCGAGTGGAGAAAGGGAAGGGAGGAGGGTGGATGGAGTTTGTTTAGCTTGTGTGCCAGCGGGTGGCATCTTGGCTGCGTGTGAGGCCGCCGGTGTAAATCACATCAGGCATCGGCGCTGCTCTCAGAGCGGCTCGGCCCGACGGAGATGCACAGACTCACTGACTCCAACCCTTAAGTGTTGTGCACACACTTTACACGCTTATATACACACTGAGAAAAAGAATAAGAGCAGGTAACGGTGTATTTGGATAGGCTGGCATCTTTGTTTACTTTTACACTTACGCTGTGTGACTGATAGAGAGAATTACTGTGTGGGATTGCGGTTTTGCACCTCTGTGTGCCTCACAGTAACAAGCCTGCATGTCTCTTTGCCAGGAATTGTTGCTCGTTTTGCCCTAATCAATGTGTTAGTGAGCGATGAGTTGGTCTAACGGGGTGCACTAAAGGTGTGAGTTTGCCCGGTAACCTTAACTCACAAAAACACAGAATAAATTTTCTTTATTCTAATTGTGTGTGGTTTCTGTGTGTGTGTAGGCCTCTCCTGGGGTCCCGCTCAGCTCTATGAGCACAGATGCCGTGTGCGACCGTCTCAAGCTGATGGAAGGAATCGACCCCAACATGCTGTCTCAGTACAACTCCACCATAAAGAAGGTGCGCCTGTCTGTGACATTTAGAATCTGGTCCTCGCTCAGCATGATGAACTAAAACATATTTTAGCTGAAATGATCGAGTTGAGTTTTCTGAAACTCTTTTTCTTATGCATTCTGATGTTACTTTGCCCTTTGTCCGTTGCAGGCCAATATAAATGGACGTGTGCTGTCTCAGTGCAACCTGGATGAGCTGAAGAAAGAGATGGAGATGAACTTTGGCGATTGGCAACTCTTCAGAGGATTGGTGAGACTAAATTGCTTTATTTGCCTCGCAGCCTGGTTTAATGTCACTGCTGCGAACATCATATAAAGGAGATTTTTGTGTATTGTTTCAAATCAAAAGAGGTGGGGCATCAGCAGACATAAATAATAGAAAAGCAGCAGTCCACCAACAACAGTAACAGCTATTCAAGTAAAAGCTTGAAATACATTACAATAGCACACACTCTATTTGCTTTGTGAGACTTTGCAGACACTCTGCCCTGCCAGGGCCCTCCTGTTGATACATGTCATCTCTTGTTTATTCCAAAAAGAAGCGAGACAGCATCTCGTAATACGACATCTTGTGCTGCGCTGAGATATTGGGAGATGGAGATTTTATAATCCGTATTACGAGAAGGCGCTAGTCAGTCAGCCAGGAGTCCAGTCGTCTGAGCCGGGGCTGAAATCACTAACACATGTAGCCGGCTCCACTTCATCAGATGTCAGCCTGTGCTCTTAATACCAAACCAGAGCCCTGGATTGGTCGTGTTTTACATGAGATCCAATGCAGAGCTTGCGTAGGAGCAGCTGGAAAGTGCAGCAGCCTTACAGCTCCGCGCACTAACCAGTGTTGTGTTGCCAGGACGCAGCCAGCACAGACATCTGGCTCAAGATGGCTGACTGATATCTGGATGAAGGGAGGTTATTGTCGAGGAGGAATGGAAGAGCTGAATAGCTCGACTTAAACAACAGCTCTTTCCCTCAAACTCGTGTTTTTGTTGTTGCTGTCAAACATACTGTGTGTCAACTTTAACATCATGTTGTCTGTTGTGTCAGTAAACAAAAGTCAAATGGTAATCTAAAAATGTTGCTTTGTCTTTTGCCAGGTGATGGAGCTACGTCACGCTGAAAGCCAGGCTCTGCTTCAGGACGAGTCCCGAGCTGCTAGCGAGCTGGGCAGCAGCGTGCATCACGGGGAGCCTAACAGACGCTCGGGGGGTGCTCAGCATGAAGGGGCGGCCTTCAGCCTCAACCTCAGCTTTGAGGAGTTGAGTGGAGCGGGACTGGAGGAGCCTCCGAGACACAGCAACAACTCGCACTGGCCGGTCAGTCTTCTTGTCACAGGCTTGCATAAATGCACCGCATCCTCCGATAGGGAACTGTGTGTGTGTACATGACATTCACACGTACACTTGTACACATGCATAGTGATAGAGAGAAGTATTAAAGTTGCAAGTGTAAGCATATATGAACATGTAACGCAAGCAAGATCACAAAGGTCACACATCCCCAAACTGTCGCACAGCCACAAGTCATCTGCTCCAAGCCTCTGTGTTGTAGACCTCAGTGGTTTCACATGAATGTGGTTTTTGGGTGAGAAAAGAGCATGGCAGAGGAAGCTTACGGTGCTCTTGAACATGGCAGAATTAAAAATACTCACGCACACACTGCAGCTCACCAAAAGGTGTCAAGGGGCCCCCTGTTTGTTATTTTCACCTACCCCATTCCCAATTTGCAAAATCTCTAAGACACGAGCAAACACTCACACGCTGACAGCTGGCTCTGCTGCTATTTTATATGATCTCACTTTGTGATCTTTTTCAAATTCAAATCATCCGACACTGAAAACACAGCACGGCTTTCGTTGCCACTCCGTCTGCGGTCTTTGCCAGTTAAGTTTTTCACTGTATCTAATTCTCACATTCTGAATATTTCATTGGTTACTAATGTAATTATAGCATTTTTAAGCGCTGTTGTAACTGTCACCTTTTTTTTATATTTATTATATTCAGGCGTCACACATCACTCTCACTCTGCAGTTACTTTTTACATGAACATATCCCTGCACCCCCCCTACCCCCACCCCCTCCTCTCCCCAACCCATCCCACCCTACCCCCCCCAACTCCCAGACAAACTGCGCATCCAATTGGACTCGTTTCTCGCCTTGTCAGGTGGCGAATCTCCGCACCTCGAGCATGTCCAGCCTCAACTCTCAGGAATCCTCCAATGACATCTGCAAGCTGACAGACAAGCAGCAGGCTGAGTATCGTGATGCCTACAGGGAGTACATCGCTCAGATGGCCCAGCTGGAAATGTCCGGCAGTGCGGGAGAGAGGCCCGTGCAGCCCCACCCCGGACAATTCCTTCAGGCTGCCAGCTCAGAGGACAAAGGGGTGGGTGGACAGTCACAAGTACCCTGTTGACTTTTTGTCATCGCAGCGCTGACAGCATAAACACTGAAAGTCAAATCACAGAAACATACCTTGTGGTAACTTTTGTAGACATGGTTTCTGAGCCCGCATGTTATGTCGTTCTTAAACTTGTGTTTTTGTTCCTCTGGCCTGCGCAACGGCGAAATTCTTACTCTGGGCTGGAGAAAGGGAGATCACTGCTTCTAGCGTTTCTTAATTATTGGCTTATACTCTTTGTTTCTCTTGGCACATAAAGGAGAGACAGGATTCCCCGCCCCCCCTTTAAGAGGCCTCTCAGTCAGTAGTGCGCAATGCTGTATGTTTTCATGTTCCTCTTACTGAATCGTGTTCCCTCTCCTCAGGCCAAGGAAGGAGTCGACCAAGACAGCCGCAAGTCCTTCACCAAGAGAGGCTCCAAGGCTAGTGATGCCACCGACTTCCCCACAGGGACCGATGCCCAGCTCCTAGACCCCATCAGTGAAGAGGATGAGAAGCTGGACCACAGCTCATCCTCCAGGACTCCAGGCTCCAGGAAGAAGGGAGCTGGGGCACTGTACCACAAGCTGCCCAACGATGACGACTCCAGCCCAGAAGAATCTGACAACACCACACCTCTCCTCCACAAAGCGGCCGGAGCTCCGTCCTCGCGTAGAGGCTCCCAGCCCACCGGGCTGCTGTCCAAACCTGGCTTCCTGACTGAAATCCTCCTGGATAAGAAGGACTCGTCCGACTCGGGGATGCGCTCCAGCGACAGCTCCTCGGACCGCTCCATGGAGGAGGCTGAAGGGGACGCCGACAGAGAGAGAGATCCTCTGAAGCCCAGCCTGATCGAGCTGGAGTTGGAGGGCCTGGTGAAGAAGAGAGGCCTCCTCCCCAGCAGCCTGAGCGGCCTGCAGGACGCCACGGCGGCCCGCATGTCCATCTGCTCCGAGGCTCCGTCCGAGGCCAGCCTGATGGCCAGCAGCCCGGACGAGGGGTGGCCGTCCAGCGGGGTCAGCAACCTCAACCGCACCGCCAGCAACACCACCCTCAACAACAACACAAACGACACCGCCAATAACAGCAATACCAACAACAGCCACCAGCAGCCGGCTAACATCACAGGCACAGAGTCCACCACCTCCTCCTCCAGCATCAGCGACTCGCCAGCTGTCATCATCACCCCCGGCAGCAGCAGCACTGCCAACACCACGGCTGCCACCATCCACAACCAGAACCTGCGCACCATCAGCCTGGGAGATGAGAGGGAGAGCGTCCTCTGAGGAAGCTGGCTGCAATTTTGAAAAGGGTCACGTAGACCATTGTTCTCGATGTTGTCTGTGGCCATATGAAACTGTCAGCGTTGTGACGTGTTTTCCAAAGAGTTAGCGTAGATGTGTGTTCTACTGTTACGAAGTGTTGCTGTGAATCAAAAGTAGTGCGTTCAAAAACTTTGATTAGATGACTAGTTAAAAAAAAAAAAAGACACATTCAGAATGACGTCCAATTTTATTTGTTTGGATCGTTTCAGTGATTTCTTTCTCATGTAAACGTGGTGCTGTTATGGAAACCGTGTGTTCAAATTAAATGTTACATGTTGTGAACTTTGTTACATCAAAAAAAAAAAAGAAAAGGAAGAAGTTGTGCAGGAAATGTAGCCTCGACTGAAAAAAAAAAGAGCTCAGTGTTACTGAGGACTGGTTTCTGCTAAGTGTTTAGTGCTGTGCTGTTATTTCTGATAGGTGACGATGTAGAGGGCGGCGCGGCATGCTGTCGGGAGTTTTCCGTGATAGAAGAAGTGAGGCGTGATTGTCTGTTCCAAACTTTCTCAGTGAAATGGTGTTTTTGTGAATCAATAAACGTAGGTGGACCCTTGAAAAAAAAAACTCTTTTCTGCTTTTTTTAAAATAAATAAAAATATATATATTTGTAGAGTGAAGTCTGGATAGATTCAGATTTATCCTGTGAATAAACAAGGAGATTTAAACCAAGCGTTTTATCTCCAAATATTTAATATTTTATTTAATGCAGTTGAGAGGAAGAAAGAGATGGAGAGGTGCGGGGGGGAGAGGGTTTATCTTCTCCGATAGATGGCGCACTCTCCATACAAACGCGCTGCGGGCTGCTGTCAGGGACTCTGCCTGTCAGTATTTCTAAACTGAGTTTTACAACTTGAGTCTCAGAGACTCTCGGGTGCGGGGACTTACAAGGGTCCTTTGAGGAGGATTTTGTGGTACTTAGAGTTAATATATGAATGACAACTGGATTCATTCATGGTAAAGAGCGGTGTTTCTTTTTTCTCCCCTCTTTCTTTTTACATCTTACACTCGTGATCAAGAAAGATCTCACAAAGTGGCCCGTGGTGGGTGGGTGGGGGGGGGCACGGGGGTCCTCATCTCATCCATCGCTCAGTTGGAGCGTCTGTGGTGTGAAAACATTTGAGAAGTCGCGCCGCACTGAAGGGAGCAGATGATTGACAGCCGGGGTTTCTTCACGGGGAGGGGGGGGGGGGGGGCAGCAGCTCCCGGTGCCTCTCTCACCACAACCACCTCTCTTCTCCATCACCTCTACAGCGGCCAGTGCGCACCGTTTAGTTGTTAGTATCTGTCAGACACTGCGCTCTTGTCAGATGGTCACTTGAACACCGGCAACAGGCTGCTCTCTGATGTGAAGTCACACATGGGACCAGCAGCGCTGTTTGCTCCACACGGGACAACGTTTCACTATTTATCAGGTGATAAAACATAAACCAACAAGACCTGTTTTTAAAAAGATGAAATAGAAATGCCATGATATAATAACTTGGATATTACTTTTGGAATCAGTAACGCATCTCCTGTAGTTTCATCTGCTGTTTTAACTTTCCTTATTATTTTTTCCTCCTGAAACAAACGAGTCCCACATCCCGCCGCCTTAAAGGCTCAGGCTGTGGCGTTAAACCCGTTTAATCCCATTTACTTTACATAGCATGTGAGAAAGTAAAAGTGCAGCGCGCCCTAAATAAGCTTTTACGCAACCGTGCGCCTCCGGGTCGTGTTTGCCCTCGGGGTGGGGGGGTTGAGGGGGGATTCTGGCGCCGTGTTTTAGCCCATTATAGGTCACCCAGAGCAGGTCTGATAAGGACACTTTGTTGTGGGACTACGTGTTTGAAGTGAGTTCGTGCAGACAGAGCCATGTCCATAGATTTCTGTACAGCAGTCAGCTGGACGCGCAGCTTTTACGCATCGGTTTGGAGACCACCCCCCATTCCATCAAAGTGCATTCACCCCCCAAAATGAAACATGTTCAAGTTGCGTTTTTGATTTATTTTTGTATAAAAAAGGTACAATTTACATTACTTTTATAAAAAGTTTCAGCATAATTAAGTACAACATTACACTTTTGCAGAAGTTTCAAATTCCTGCAACTATACAAGATAAACTCCCGATAAGAGTTCACACGGTTTCATTCTCTCATGTTAACTTCTTTTTTCCTCTTGTTTGTCTTTTTTTTTTTTAAACAACGTCCAGTCCTTCGTGTGCCAACAATTCTGACAAGACAAGACTAAACTTTTTTTCTTCTTTTTTTTTTTTTTTTTTTTTTAAACAGTAACTAACCAAAGTCGTCTTTTCTATTCACGTTCCCACCTCCGCAAAAAAAGCGAAGACTTCAACAAGGAGAGGGACAGGGGAGGGGTGGGAAAGGAGGGAAGGGAGGAGAGGAGAGGGGAAATAATCCTTGTGACAATAATCTCGTTTTTCCTCCCACTGTCGGGAATATAACGCGCCTTCCATTTCCAGAAAGGACCCACAAATAATTATTTTCTTTTAAAAAAGAGTCTTAAGTTAAATAATAATGAAGCGTCCAAACAGGAAAAAAAACACATCACATAAGATTGTCCCATAATGAGCAAAAGTCTCTTGATTTCAGCGTCAAAAAAATAAAA